>JAHMML010000076.1:497349-845934 GCA_020341155.1 Eciton burchellii
TAAAAAATTATGTATTTTTCATAGCATGTATATTTGTATAAACATGTCATATCATAACATATACAATGGTAAATTTATTTACAGGATAAGCCGCATGAAATATCTAAATATAGTTGCATCAATCAAATTGTAAGTTTTATTAATTGTAATGTAATAAAAAGTTACATATTTTTCATAGCATATATAATTGTATGAACATGTCATAGCATATATATCAATTTTGTTAACAGATATACAACGATAGGTTTCCTGATCCAAGAATTTATGAAGACCACGAATCAAATTTACTTTATCTCAGCAGTGAAGAAGATGTAAATTCTATTACGGAAGAAGTTCGGATTCCTATTGAAACGAATTGTTCCGAAACTGAACCAACTATATCTAATCAAAATAACGAAGATGTAAGTTCTATTAACTGTAGTTGTAAAAAATTATACATTTTTTCAACATGTATAACACATATATTTGTATAAATACGTCACAGCACATATATTAATAATTTTATTGACAGGAAGAGGAAGATTGGATTCGTGTTGATAAATATGATTATAAAATTGATTTAACTGATTGCTCCCGTGAAGAAGATGTAAGTTCTATTAATTTTAGTTATAAAAAATTATACATTTTTCATAGCATATACATTTGTATAAACATATTATGTCAGAATATATACATTATTAATTTTACTACTAGTATTTATATTACTAATTTGACAGAAAAAACATCCAATTGTTACTAATATGTCGGAAAAAAAATTAGTAACTATCAGGAAAAAAACTAATAATATAAATTATATTTTTGACAATGAAGAAATTTTTGATGATGAAATGGAGATACCAAATTCTATTAAAACTTTTGAGCAAATTTTCAAGGTAAAACTTAAATAAGATTTTATAAAAGAATATTATTTTAATACATGTGCATATATCTATATATATATAAATATGTAATATTCTTTTTATATAGGACTATCCAGATTTCCTTCAGAAAATGCAAAAACAAGGATTTGATGAACAGACTCCTATACAATGTCGAGCATGGTCTATTTTGTTGAATGGTCAAGATTTCATTGGAATTATGCAAAATAGAACTGGTTTGATCTTTTTCATTTTACAACTTATGATTATATCTGTTATATACATTATATATATATATATATATATATATATATATAAAATATGTGTTTCATGCATGTATTAAATAGGCTTATATGATAAACCCATGTTATATAGGAATACGTGTTTGCATGTGTATATATTTATATGTATTTACGATTTCAGATTCGTCAAAGGACGAAAGAATTCTGTCCTTTTTGTTGCCTGCTTTAATTCATATTGATGAAAAAATGACTGCAGACAAGAAACATTCCGGACTAAATGTCTTTATTATGGTGCCAACGAAAAAATCGGCATTAGAAATTCGTAAAAAAGTACAAAAATATTCTTATCACGATATTAAAGCGTAAGTTTATTTTATATGTTGTTCTTGCATCTTTATAATTAAAATTATTAACGATTCCAAATATTAATTATTCATTTATGATATATAAAATTAAAAATAACTTTAGGCTGTGCGTATGTGATGAAAATCAGGAGAAACAGATTGATATTTTGAGAAATGTGCAAATAGCAATTGGAACTCCTAAAGCATTGTTCGAGTTGAGAGATATATTTGATATATCAACTGTCACATACGTGGTACTTGATCAAATAGACCGCATGCTAGATATGGAAATGGATACTTATATTCGTAACACTATGAATGCTATGCGACCAGATCGACAAACTGTTATGACAAGGTATTTAACAAATTTATTTTGTATATTTTATTTACTTATTATAGAAGAACATACATATATAAAAATTTTGAAAATATCTGCTTAAAAGGAAAGGAACATTTTTCTTATGTTTTTTAATCTATTCAAATGTTATTTAATTTTCTCGTTTCTACTTATGAAAAGTTGATCAAAATACAGATATAAATGCAGATAGATTATTTCTTAATGTAACTTCTAAGTAACTTCTAAATATAACAAGAGATAATAGCGCGTTGTTTATGTTGCATATAATTAATGTAATAAATATTAATTTGATATTTTATTTATTTTTAGCGCTACATGGCCTGCGGATGTGAGACGTTTATCTCGATACTATATGAAAAATCCGATTCAAGTATTTATTGGACCAATAGATCTTCTTATTCCACGTATTATAACGCAGAAAATATATGTGATTAATGAAAAAGAAAAAGCGGATAAGGTTAGCAACATTTTAAAATAAATACAAAATCAGCTTTATAAATATTTCCAATATAATAGATCTCAAAGAATTTTCCTTTTTATTTAGCTAAAATAGTAATAGAATTTTTAATATAAAATAAAATGTTAACACTTCTTTTCGTTTATCAAAAAATAAAAATTTGGATACATAGTCATTTCTAAGAGCAATTTATGCATGCGTCAATATACATGATTATAAACTTTGACTAAATATGTCATATTAATCGTAAATAATAATATATATTATAGGCATGCAAGTTTCTTCGCAAAATGGATCATCGAAAGAAAGCTCTAATATTTTTCCAAATGATGGAAACATTCGAGAAGTTTTATGATATAGCATCTTCAATATTAAAAGAAAAACGTTATTGTTGTATTGATTTTAATACAGACGAAGAAGCTAAAGAAGAAGCTTTAAATTATTTGAGAACTGGAGTCATCCAAATTCTTTTTGTAATCGATGTGATTGATGAAAGAAAAATTTATACTGAAGACATTACGTATGTATTATTGGAATTCCTTTTTATATAGAGAAAAAACTAGATAAATATCGTTGTAAGATATAATTTTTATATGTTTTTCTCATTTCTCTTGTTTCAATATTAATTTCTTGAGTAAAGGCAAAATGAAAATATCAATAAAAATAGAAATCAAGATAAATAAATCATCTCTTGATATTGACATGAAGCATGGGTTTGAATTTAATTTTGTTATGTAATTCCTATTTGATATAAAAGATTTAACTGAAACAAATGAATATGAAAAAATCGATTTAAAATTTATCAAAAATTTTATTATTAAAAAAATGAACTGATAGAAATAAGATGTTATTTCTTCGATACTAGTTAATATTATTACGAGATATATTACAGTGTTTTACAACTTTATATAACATATTTGCTTTTATTTTAGATATGTATTGAATTATGATTTTCCACAAGATCTAGAAATATACATTCATAGAGCTAGGCGTGTCGGATATCAAACTGGCATAGGCAAGTGTATCACATTTATGACGGAGAATTACAAATTTAATGCCAGAAAACTCATCAATATTCTGGAAGGAACTAATCAAGTTAGTAAATAATGCATTGTATCTCTAATTTTCGGTAAATTATTTCTATTATACAAATTATTTCTTTCATTTTATTATTAGAAAGTACCGATGGAATTACGTAAACTGGCTAAAAAATACGAAGATCTAATGAGAATCTAAGCGAAATTCTGGAAGAGAGATAATTCATCATACAAGTATTGGTTTTAAATTTCATCATAATGATTAAAATATAAAACGAAAAGGAAGATCTGAACGATTTGATGGACAAAATAATAAAAACCAATGATGAGATAATAAATATAAAAATAATAATCTTAATAACATAAATATAAATGTATATGATTATGATTAGTAATAATATTATTTATAATCGAAATATATATATATATAATATATATAATATCTATTTATTCTAAATTAATTAACAATAAAATAAAAATAGTTTTACATATAGGACCATAGAATAATAATAAGAAGAAGAAATATTTTCATCATGATTTTGTTTTCAATGTTCTTTTTGTCTAGCAAAGTTAATTACGTAATTTAAGCGCCGAAACAATATAATACTTCACTTAAGACATCGCGTTTCCTTCGCCTTGCTTCACGGTGTCATATCGGCATCACTGAAACGTTCCTCCGAAATGGGCATTAATCGGGACGAAATAGTGAAAAGATTTAGTGTAACCACAGTAAATGATAGTGGAAATAGACTTATTAAAATATGTAAGTAATACGAGAATCTGTAATATATTCTTCAAACATAAGAATATACACAAATATATATGGAAAAGATTCTCACTGAACCAAAAATCAATTATTGATTACATTATAACTAGACAAAAAATAGCGTTTAAAATGCAAAATGCCAGAGTAAAACGAGAATTAAACTGTGGATTGGACCACTGCGCGGTGATATGTCATATATATTTCTTTGCTGAAACAACTTCCACAGCCAAGGATCCTAGCCAAACAAGAAAAGTTGAATAATGACCTCGATATAAATTATTTCTCCTACAATAAGATGATATAAAGGATTCTTACTTATATAGATTTAGTTGATATCTGGAATCTATAAAGTCTATTAAAAAGAAGAGTGGAACTACCTATATAACGACCTACAAATAACAAACGCAATAGAGCAGCAAATGAGGCTTTAGGTAAAATACAAAAGGAAAAAGAAAAGAATGGTGGACACATGATATTGAAACCTTCATAGAGAACAAGAAAAAAACCATATAGCAAATGACTGATGACCAAAAATGCAGAGGATAAAGTACGCTATAAGAGCCAACAGAATAATGAAAGAGTCAAAGAAGAAAGAAATAAAATGCGAAGAGCTAGATAGCATAGGGCTCACGGTCGACAGAAATATGGCGTTTTTTAAAGAATTTGCAAAATAATTCTCAATAATCCAGACTAAATCTAATCATCATAAAAAGATGGACACATCACTACGAATCTCTCTTTGTTGAGAATAAATCAGAATTCACTGATGTCAATACCAATAGGAAAAGGCCTCAATCGGAGGAGAGTCTTCAAATTACTATCGAGAAATTAAGGCGAGGGCTGAAGACGAGGACTGAAAAATGGAGATCTCCGGGTGCTAGACCCAGAAAGATAGCATCGGAAGTAGTGAAGTGTGGAAAAGAATATTTGGAAATATTATAAATAACTATTACAACTAATTAATAGTTGTTTGGAACAAAACAAAATAAGATATCAAAGTAGTGGAAAATATCCTACGTAAGATCAATATATAAGAAAGGAAGTAGGAAATATCTCGGAGGAGAAATGAGAACCCTCAGCAGACTATTTGCCAAGATCACCCACAATAAATTGTAAAAAAACTCAAAGCACGTCATTAGCGGATCAATGATTTCAGTTCAGATCGAGGATGACCTGTTTATAGTTCAGCAAATAACAGAAAAGAGAACAGTAAAAAGAGAAGAAAGGTATATGATTTTTGATCTGGAAAAAACATATGATTTGGTCCTTACAAATCGAATATAGCGGACTCTTCCAGAGTATAATATTGATAATCGCCTCATAAGAATCAAAAGTATTATATGCGAATAATAGAATGTATATGAAACAAAGAAACAGGCTTCCCACATTTCAATCCACATGCCCTTCGAAAAGCTTATGACAAGACTGCGACTTGTTTCCGATACTGTTCAACATCTATCTGAAAAGGATGCTAAGAGAATGGCGGAGGAGTTGTGGTGGCGTAGGAATTCCCATTGATGAATTCTATCTTTATACTTCCAGTTCTGGATGATCAGATAGTGTCCGCACGATATGGAATTTACGTTAAATCGAACGAATATTACCACATAAGTGGGCATTGACAACCAACATATCCAAAAACATGGCGATGAATTCTAGCGCAAATTTCAATATTGAATGAACAGATGAAATTGTGGATCATGGAAACAGAAAAGAGATAAACCATTTCAAATGTCTGGACATGTGTATTACTAAGGAAGAAGGAATTGAAACACAAGAAATAAAAACTTGCATTAAATAAAATGAGAAGATCATCGGGTGCCTGAATTCGATATGGTGGACAGAAATATATCTAGATGAAAAAACATATAGGAAGATTTATCGTGAAATTAATACTGTGTGATACTGATTCCATCACGGCAATGAGATGTGGACTATTAATGTCAAAATGAAAAGAAGGACTTGGAAATGGATTATCTGCAGCAATAAGAAGAAATATCCAGAAGGGAAAGAGTTAGAAATGTTGTGATTAGCTAATAAGCTAACAGCAAACATTACTGGAAAAAACAGAAATAAGAGGTTTGAAATGGTTTGGTCACCGAATGAAAATGGACACTTCCTTAGAAGCTGTTTAAATGGACACCACTAAGGAAGAAGAAACGAAGAAGATCGTGGAGATCGTAGAATGGGATGGGGAATCCATGGAGAATCATGGGCTCACAGCCGAAGATGCCATAAACAGGCATCGATGGAGATTGGGAACGGGTACACGGCATTTGGTATAAACCCAGATATATATATATATATATATATATATATATATATATATATATTTACGGTACCTTTGCATTGGCCAGATATCTCCAGCTGATAAATGAACGATCACGCGATTACAACAGGATTGGGAATGAGAACGCTGGCGGAAGCTGTTTGCTATCCCTTGCATTTCTGCCATACGAATTAAAAGTGTGTGTGTGTGTGTGTGTGTGTGTGTGTGTGTGTGTGTGTATGTAATCAGATTAGAACGTCTTATATCGGAATACCTAATTTCCACTCTCATCTCCGAGGCATTTCCTAGGTTTTTTAGTAGTATTTTTATAGTACTAGAGAACCGGCCTAACGCCTAAGCTCAGGAGAACCTCTTTTTTTTTATCCCAATGCGATTTGCGTATCAGAAAAGAGAGAATAAATATGTTCGATCGTAAGAGTCGAGAAGGGGAGACTTTGTATTGGATCGAGGCCGGGAATCGAATTCGGATCTTCTGATTGCCAGGCAATCGCTTCCATTTCTCCACTATTCTTTCTATAATTGAAAGTTTTTTGAATATCTGATGTATATGTTGATGTCATCAGCATATTGACCATTCACAAATCGCTTTCCCCGCGGAGTCCAAATCATCGTATATAAGATTCACTTAACAATATATTTAACAATACATTTATTTAATGTATTATTGTATTATTATTATGTATTATTGATGTATTTATAATTAATCCGTCTGCTTTTCCAAATCGGAATTGTTTTCAAAGCAATTCTTTTCCTTATTTTCACTTCGAACTTCTTTATAGTGTTATTACTTTCTGGAGTATTATTCTGCATGGAATAATTTTAGATAATGCATTAGTAGCGCTTAAAGTTCGATAGTTTGACAGCGATACCGAGATCCGATTTATACAATATTATCGAGAGATAAGTAATTATCTCAATGAGCCAGAAAAAAAATGTAAAGAAGGCAGAAAGGTAGTTGTCCCAAAAGCAGCGCAGTTGTGCTCAGATTGTTTCGGCGAATTGTTTCGTAGAAAAACGCAATGATATTAAATAATTTCGTTAAGAAGATAACACTCTTACTCTCTATACGCACACGTATTGTTATTAAATCGTATTTAATTACAAACGAAAGATGTCGCCCAAGCTACTTATAAAATCCTGCCTAATTGATGAAGAAAAGTGTCACCCAATTGTGGTTCCCGCGGAAGCGAGAGATTACTCAGCCATAGATGATCTGGTGATCGACATAAACGATATCTTGCGAGGGACCTGAGATCTTCGGCACTTTTCGAGAGGACTCGAACAGGAGAAATCATCAGGCTAACCGCCTTCGGTGTGCGCTTGACTTATCAGGATAATGCAGACTGAGCGAACATGGCAAGGAAAAGCAGAACTGAGATGACGTGAAGCAACCGGGACGACCGTTCGGCGAATTCCAGCAAGTCGTAAAGTAAGTTTTTCGTTTAAAACCGAGGCGGAGGTAAACAGCTAGAGCGAAGAGCGAGACTAGGGACGCGGATCAGGATCAACGAGCGTCACAATTAAACGGTCGCAAGGAGACGGATAAAAAGTGCGGCTCTCCATATCGCCTGATGTACAATACGTGACTTATGCGTACATATATATGAGGCACGCACAAGGAACGCGCATATAAAAATGCCCGACGCAGAATAAATCACGTTCGCCGCAGTCCTTTGTATGCTCGCGTGTGCGCGAGTACGCCGTCCATGCCAGCAGCAGCTGTATTCACTCGCATTGAATGCTGCTGAACGAATGGCGTTCAATTCTGGCACACAGAAGAAGTTGGCGAGCGGCTCTAATCAACTTTCTTCAGTTTGCCAAGAGAGATGATCAAACGAAAGAGAGAGAAAGAGAGAAAGAAAGAGAGAGAGAGAGAGAGAGAGAGAGAGAGAGAGAGAGAGAGAGAGAGAGAACCCAAGTGCACGTGGCGATGCGATTACGTCATAATTATACTTTCTCACGCATGATTACTTTCGCGTAATTATGTCTATACATTGCCACGACACGATATGATCATCGCGTGTAGGAATCTCTGATCCAGGCCTGCCCATTTGTTATAAATATCTAGATATCTGAATATCTAGATCATCTGCACTCAATATATCAACGATTTATTGGATTACTTGAAGCTGCTCGGTTATGGAGAAATGAAAGATCGATGGGAGTCTTCCAGATACTCTGCAGTTACGTAATTCACGCGCTACATCTTCTCCCCTGAAAAAGCATTTTTGCTTTCACAATGTATCAACAAAGTGCAATACGCGCAACATGCGCTTACAGAATCCATTCTGGCAAGGAGGAGAAAATATCTCTCCATTTTGCAAACGATTACATACGCATGTGCGGAGAGTTTCCGCGTTTCTCTGCGCAAACAGTTCACCTGAAGATGCTACTATCAAAACGTCTAGACGGAAAATTTCTTCGAAGGAAGAAAGACGCGCGCACATTCTGTTGGATATTATTATATTAAATAGCCGGATGAGATGAAGACAATACCAAAGGAGTTTTTATCATCGCGATTGCGACGAAATGAAAACCCGGCGCGAATAGAGTCGAGGAGAGATAATTGGGGGATTCTCCTCAGCTCATGTGTATGATTTAATTAATCGCACGAAAAAGCACATCGATCGAATATCGTTCTCGTCGTTTCACGTTAGAATTATACGATAGGGAAACTTTGCATGTTAATGCATATTCATTCGCCGCTTCAATGCTCGGCAAGTGTTCGCCTTGTATTAAATAAAAATCTAATTTGCCGCAATTCCGAGGCTATTTATCGCGGCTGCGATTCAATTAACGGAAATGCAAATTTCACATCGTGTCTGTCTATTTTCGTACGATCGCGACTGCATCGCTTCACCAAGCACCGGATATGTAGCCGCGATCGACACGTCTTTGGATATCTCTAAGTTGTTAATCGGTAAGAAAAAAAGGAAATTTTCAACTATCGGTATCACGTAGCTCAAGCCAGCATGTCACGTATCATAATGTGTAATATCTAATATCATTAACAGCTAGAAGAGAGAATACGAGAAGTCCAATGCTGCCGCGAGCTGGGATCGCTATATACATCGCATACCTTTATTTAATTAAAACTGATGCACGACGAGTATATCGATGCCGATCGTTATCAAAAACATTTAATACGAAAACACTGCCGATAAAATTAATCGCGCAGCTAGCGATAATATTTCATTATTACAAAAAAGACATGACATATAAAATGCAAAATTACATATTGATATAATAAAATATAAAATATATTGTAAGCACTGTACAGACTATATTGTTGGATCATTACATTGGATCTAGTAATAATATTTTATTACTATAAAGCATATTATATTATCACAAAAACAGAAAACACGAAACAAAAAGAATACAAAATTATACATTGTTAATGAAACATAAAATATATCGTACACGTTATATTGCTACAGATCGTATAACTATCGTACAGATTATGTCGTTTGCTTATTGTTACATGTCACACGTAGATCTGTCCATATTTAGAGAAAGACGTGCGCGAAATCGTCAGTTTCCATTATTGTGTTCTTGCGGTTACCGTCATCCAGCCCGCGTAAAATGAAATGGAACTCCATGTTTTCAGGAGGCTGCGTTACCCGGGCGACTGGACTCGGCCTCGATGCCGGCACGATGGAATTACGCCATTAATTGCAATTCAGGCACGAAATCTGGATAGAGCGCAAAAACGAAGAAGTGGTAATTACGTTCCGCCGACGAAACGGGAACGCTCGTCACTCCAGTTCGTCATCGATCGTTATGGAAGAGACGACTTCTTCTCGCGACAGCTCCTCCTCCCTCACTCACTCACTTCCCGCCTTGGTTGGTTCCCTTCTTGTTCTGCCACCGCTTCGTTTTCCCTTTGCGAGTCTCTCCTCGCGATACGGCGACTTTGATTTCACCGAGCACAAAGAGTAAATCGACGAGGGATGTTGATGCAAAAGGGATTCACTGAGATTCGCGTGGCCCTATCGAACTCCGAGATGCATGCAAAGCAGCTGCAAGAGATGCAACAAGAACGATCTCCAGGAGATTTCGTTCGAATATTGCTAGAAAAGTAGCTCAAGGCTCGTGAAGATCGTTCGAAAGAAGAGAATTGAGCGTATCGCGCGCAAGCACGCAACGGTACAAGTAGACGACATCGATAAAATAACAATATGATAAAAGTATTGACCAAGTCATGATTTTCAAATATCTTAGGACTAATGTCACAGAAATTTGAGAAAAGAGATGCAAGCATAAACGACCAAAGCAACGTTAGGCTACCAAGGCGATATAATTTGAAGAAACAAGTATATGAACTTAAGGAGCAGGATAAAATCTGCGTGAGATCTATAATGCTGGAGCTACTCCAGTGATACAAGAACGGAAACAATCATCACGAAACGCCTATTAAGATCAACGGAACGGAGGATCTTAAGATGCATCAGTGGCAACACTCTATGGGAAGAATCCGCAATAAAGACATTTGTGATTTTTTGCAAGCCGATTATCGTCCATCCTATTTACATGATTTCTCATGATGATAGATCTGCGGGATCCAAGATATAAGATGGGCCAGAATCAGGAGACAATTATCATCATGAGAGATCATGTAAATAGGATGGACGATAATCGGCTTGTAAAAAATCACAAAAAATGGGAAACCAAATAGTGGCTGGATGGCCTTCAAAACACTGTCGCAAAAGTTGGACATCACAAGTCAAGCACCGAATAAAATAGAGGACATAAGAAAAGGAAGAAGAAGAAGATAAAATAAAATAACAATAAAATCAGATAAATAGCAGTAGAATATAAATAATAGTTGCGCAATTACGCGAGTAGGAGCAAAGCTCTCGCTAAAGAAGCGATACGATTGCATGATCGTTGCGTGCAGGAATCTCTGAAGCAATAGCGTTCGTTCATTGATATATCTAGGTATATTATTCGCGCCTAACTTCACGGTTCTAACTGGATCACTTGAAATTACCTCACTTACAGAGAAACGGAAGCCAGATCGAAGTACTTTGGAGACTTACATAATTTACACGTGAAGTTTGTATCTGCCTTCGAAGAAACATTTTTCCTTTTACGACATATCATTGAGATCAATACAACGCATGCGCTCGCAGCGACATTCATCCTGATAACCAAGGAAGGCATCTGTCCATTTTGCAAACTATTACGCATCAAACAACTCGACACCGATTTGTTTCTCCAGTTTTCTTCCGCTTTCCAGAACTAACGTTCGCAATTCGCAACAAAGATAGCCACATACGAGAGAGCTCTCTCTCTCGTAAAATCCCTAGTATGGACTGCGCAGAGAGCCATGCAAGGTTCAACGCCGACCTATAAATATTAGGAGGCTAAAGTTATCAATTAATTAAGTTGACAAGTTGATTAGGAGGATAATAAATTTTTACGTGATTTATTTTGTTCGTTTTTGAATGCAAAGAATTAAAATTGATGATAGAAGAGCAAGAACGCCCTCTAATTTATTGGATGAAGCATAGCATAAGCGAATGAGGAGCATCACTGCGATTGAGAGTGTGTTGATTGAAATAGCCAATCAGCTCAAAGAAAATCATCAGGATTCCTAAAGATTCCTAAAGATATAAGAAGCTTAATAATTATAAAAGACGCAATGAGATAGATTCAAAGAGAAACTCTTATACAGGATAACATATACGTAAAATAAATCCGAAAGGAAATCTTTAAGGATAAAACACACGAAGAACGGTGTTTTGCAAAGATTTCTATCGATTTCTAAGCATCCTTTCTGGATTCTAGCCTCTCTGCACGACGAGAATATCTCTCACAGGTATTCACCGATCGATGCAGCAGATCCCCGACAACGATGATGGGTTTAGCTGATTGAAAGCTGGATTAAAGTTTATCGTGGATTTCGCATAGAATATGAAACGGCCATAAGTTCCATTTCGCCTTCGAAACCGTCGTGCGCCAGGATTAGGCATCCTAGCTATCGAGCTCGATCGGAAAACCGCGTGCATTTGCACCCCTGATGAGAATACAGATTCTCCCCACATCTTCTCCCTCTCCTTCCGCCGCCCGTGCGTCCCGCGTGTAATTTCCGAAATAAGTTATTTAAATGCATGAACGTATGCGTGCTGGCGAGCAGCCGCAAATGTATCGAAACTGAAAAAAGAACGGTTCGCGCTGACATCGAGCGTTAGCGTTATTTAAACGTGACGACATGGTCATTTTTAATACGGAAAAAGTGGACACTTTTTCCCTCCATTTTCAGTGGCTCTCTCTCTTTTCTTTTCTCTTTTCGGCTCGTTATTCCTCGAAATTTCGGCGAAATTCTACCTCGCCACGCCCAAATGGAAAATCCATCCCTGCGCCGAGCGAAAACGGATCGCCTCTGCGATCTGGAATAATCTTCGATCGTTCATTTGCCTGAAATTCTTTTAAGCGAAATGTGGGATTCGATGTTCCGCGATTTCTCGCGCTTTCTCGATCAAGGGAAAGTCCGACGATGATAAAGACGAGTAATCTTTTCCTGTCGTTCGCGAGTTCCTGAAAAGCGTGGGAACTGAATGTTTTCCTGAGTGAAAATTAATTGTTTGTCTTCTTTCGCGATGCGTTCTCGTCGAAAGTAGTTGAAAACCCGATTTCGCGACGCGCTGCTCCCATTAATCCCATTAATCTTCTCATTAATTGATTTCTTATTAATCGATAAGTCTAATTGTTATGTAAAGAATGGTTCAATAGCTCGACTTGCTATGAATGTTAAAAGAAATAAAAATTATTAATAAATATTCAATATGTAATCTGATTAATAGGAGGACAGAAAGAATTAGATTCTGTATGACGTTTTATTTATTTCAAAATATATAGAATTAAAATTGCTGAGAGAAGGACGATAATTCCGCCGAATCTAAGAGAAATTGATCACAAGATTGCGTAGGCGAATAAAAAGTCATTCCGGTTGAATATGCGTGGGGTAACGAGGACTTGGTTTGTGCAAAGTTATCGGGATCATTGAATACATAGATTAATAATTGTAGATTAATGATTATGAGTAGAACGAAAAATAACATAAATCCGAATCGATCTTTCAACGTGAAATAAATATCAAATGGAGTCCCATAAAAACTTCTATCGGCCTCGATGAGGTCTTTTGAGCCTGTTTCGTGGAGAAAACATACACATAGCAGAAGTATGAAAATAATGGCAAATGGTAGGCCATGAAGGCGCAGTGAAAAGAGACGGTTCAGCGTAGCATCGACCTCAGAGCGGACTTTGATGAGACAAAGTCCAAAAGCGACGTTGGCATCGCGACGACCGCGATCGGACGTATTGCGGACACATGGCGTTAAGACGGGACGTGCACGTCTCTTCATTGCGCGACGTGCATTGCGGCACATTACGAAAAGTGTATGCACGCGTTTCCGCGCGTGAGAGAGAGAGAGAGAGAGAGGGGGGGGGGGAGCGCGCGCGCGCGAGCGGCTGTCGTTGAGAACATCGGAGAGCCCGAGACATCCGGTACAATCCCCTCTCGTCGTCGCTTATAATGGCTCGCTAGTTCCTCGCATTGTTCGAAGGTTACATTATTCGCGCTTAAATCACCGCGACCGCGTCGCGACGTTTCCAAATGCGGAAGTCTGGCGAGATGAACATTCCTCTCCTCGCCGGCGAAACGATCTCGATGGAAGCCTCGTGTCTTGATTCCATTTTCTCATCCTCCCTTTTTCTCCCTTCCTCTCGTCTATCTTTCCATCTGTCTTTTCTCTTAAACTCCCTATCGAAATTGGCGCTACATGTTTGCGGAAGCAGGAGCGCTTAGATGCTGTGCGTTGCAATAACATGAACAATACAATTCAGAAGGTTCCCCTCCTTCTTTTCCCCTTATTCCCCCCTCCTCTCTCTATCTGTCTGTCTGTCTCTCTTTCTCGGAATGAAACGAACAATTTCGTTCCCGCGGATGTCAATTGCCTGCTCTCTCCTTCGTTCCTCGCAAGCGTTTCTCGTTTCTCTCCCGCGAGAGCCTACTAGCCTTTCTCGCTCGCTAACAACGCGCGAAATTAATAAGAGAGATGATTCATCTCCCCTCTTTCTCCCATCTCGCGAAGATGGCCCGCAGCGTCCAAGCTGCTCGCATCTGTGGATCCGCGAGCGTGAGACTAATTTATTCCGCGCCGCGTTACACCGTGGATAATTAATCTCGCGCTACCGCGTACGTGACCTTGGCAGCGGACATTCGCGGGGAGAAGAAGCGAGAACAACGACGATAGAGCGAGAGATCAGAAGCAACCGCGACGATAACAGCGCGGAAACGCCGTCAAGTTTCATCCGCGACTCGTTAAGCAACAGCGAGCCCTGTGCGCTCTCTCTCTTTCTCTCTCTCTGTCTCTCTCTCTGTCTCTCGTAATTTGCAGTTGCTCCTTCTTACAGGCTGCTTTTTGCATTCGCCTGCACGACATTCGCCGCTCCCCGTATCGGCGGTTGTCTCTTTTTCTTTATCGCGTTTAATCTTAATAACTCAGAAAGAGAGCGAGAATTATACGAGAGCAGAGAGCACCTGAATCCGCGTCGGACTTTTCGCGCACACGTGCGAGAGAAAGAGAGAGAGAGAGAGAGAGAGAGAGAGAGAGAGAGAGGGCGGGGGGAGAAAGAAAGAAACGAGTGGCGCGCAATCTTGTCACGCAACAACACCCCGTGTCTCTCCCCTCCCGCCACCAGGGCTACGAGGGCAAGAAGAGCGCGGGACTGGAGAGAGGTTAGGGAGGGGGTTACTTACCGTAAACGCGTACCGTAAGCGGCGTGACGGTTACACACCGGGGAAGAGGACGTTCCTGTAATCCACACGCGGCGCCGACTAGTTTTTCATCGGTCTCTCCGCGGAGCAATAAAAGCCGGAGCCTAGGGTCCCGCCCTGTACTAAATATATCCGGCATATACCCTCGGCAAGAAGGCGTCAACGGTCGAAGAAGCCGACAACAGGTTCACGCTGACTACTCTCGGATGCGGCTCGGAAGGAGTCGTAAAGTTGCACAGAACGCGAAATCGTTGAGAAAATCGCGCTGTAATCGCGACTTGTAGGGGAATGGAGATGGGAATGAATGGGTGGATCTAGAGGAAAACTAGATTGGAAAATTCCTGGAATTTTACATCCGCTTGACCATTTATCTTCGTGCTCGTGGGCGTTAGTAGATCGACGTTATCAGGAATAGCTTCGTTCGACGAGTTATTTGTTTTGTTAATTGAAAAATTGCTGGATCGCTCACGTTGCTGCACGCAAGTTTCAACTATTAGGGATCGCGAGCTTGGGCTAAGATATTCCGAGCTTCTGCCTCCACGAATGCTTGCATGTTGTTTCCTGCTCGATGATGCTTTTCATCGTCTCTGCGGTGAACTGTTCCCTTAATGCAACCGCATTATTGGTATTGAATGAGGAGTGATCATCTGATCATCTTGGTGATCCCATTGCGCGGTTCGATCCTTTTATGCTGCAGGGCAGCAATTACAAGCGCATCTTCATCCAAACTTGGAATTTGCTTAAAATACCCAAGTTGGTAACTTTTCACAAACTATCCTGTCGGCGACAACTGCGTTGTCAATAACTTGACGACGGATTTGTAAATTACTAACGGATTGGTCCATTAACCAAGCATTGGCTGTTCGTTTCCAACTGTAAATTATTCTCTTGGCTGACTGTCAGAGCCATGTTCCTTCCACAGCATTCCGTCGTGATCATTGCTCATTATGTTGCAGGGAATCGCTGAAATCGTTGAGAAATCGCTGTCTAATGCGCCAAGATACGTCTTGAAAAGCGCAAAGCTTTCTGTTAGAAAACACGTCCTTGTAATCATGCCAGTCCGAACATCAATGCTCTCTTTTGAAAATGAGTTTCACCAATAGTGCGAGAATGTTGAATCGTTGGACAAATTATGGGTATCACAAACTGCAGTCCTCATGCAAGCCTTGATTCATCGAACTGTAAAATGTGCAATGTAAATTGTTCATGATAATACTGAGGCAGCCAATGATGAAGAGTCATTCGCATAATGCAATCGCGCACCCAAAGTTCATGAACTCGAGCGATATGATATGAATGTAATTTATTATCGCGTAACGTTACGCTTAATATTTGTCATGCCAGAATGTTGTATCCAGAAGGATACAATAGATGTCTAGGATCGTCGTATACTAATTCAAAGCTGCACTGATGCATATCCTCTTCTCGGAGAACTCCTTCATGATTGCCACAAGCTGTCGCGAGTGTCATCGGGGATAGATGCGTGCGATTACAAAAACACGCTCTCAAAGGTCCATGTTCGGCTAACTTGATCTGTTGTTCCGCTCTTCTGTTCTGCATCACTCGTCCATCTGGATGGCGACGATTAGAAAATTGCTCTCCGTAATACTTGGTCGTAGCGCGGAAGCGCTACCGTCCCCAAGTTGCCAACTTGGGGATCATGTATTCGCGATTACTGTTGGTGTACGAATTAATTTCTTGCTTTTGATTCCAAACATTGATGATGTCATTCACTCAAAGCCGTCGAGTTTCAGTCAGCTGCCCGATAAGCATCATCGAAAATGATAAAGGCTACTTTACTGATTGAAATCTTGTACTTTTATGAATAAATGTTGTGCTCTACGAGAAAGCAACAAATTAATTTGTGCGCTTGAAAAATATGTCATCATAGATATCATCGAGAAATCGAGAACCATACGGACGAACAATTGTTCAACGTTCGCGACCACAGAAGTGACATCAGGACAGAAATAGCGATGCATATAACGTTTAATCTTTGAGAATCTTTTCAACGCTCTCGATTATTTCGGAAATGCTTTATTCTACATTTTCGACTGATTTCTCGAAGAGTTAATTCTTACGCGAGAAATCAGCTTCTTCTTGATGATTCTCGGCACACCTTGTATATACGAATGATCGCGCGCGGGCGTCGAGTATCGACCTCTCTCGAGTTATCGTCATCTTGCATGGCCACTGATGCGTCAGCACGTCGTACGTTATTTCTAATTAAGCCCGAGGTACTCGTTACTATCGAGTCTGGAACATCAATCCTCGTGCCTGCGCGATCCACTTCGCTATCGCAAATGACCAATTAGTCCACTTTGTATCCTGCACGTTAGATAACTTTGTATCATCTATCTATCTAGATGAGACAAGCCCATGTAAAACAAAATCATATCTTTTTATCGCGATTATTTGAACTTTCTCCCTCGAGCAAACGTTAAACCGTTTTCCACAATAGGAATCTTGAATCAGCGTCTGCGCTTGAAGTGTGCGCTGCACGCGCAATGTGATTTAGAGCAGACTTAGAGGAACAAAATCTCAGCTAATGGAGAGATAATAATGTTGGCACGGATCAATATTTGAACAAGGATTTTAAATCAAACGAGACTCAAGTAACTCGCTTGGAAAGCGAAACGCTCACGTATCATGGATACCACACACGTAACGAGGTATTCTCAAAGTGCTTTCTTTCCGTCGTTATCTTGATTCCCCGATTCGGAGCGGTCGCATCAAACGTGCGTCTCGTTAGAAGAAAACCCGCTCGGTTTCCCAGAGTACTTCGAAGCGCAAGTCTCGCAACCGTGTGTGCCGTGTTGCTGCGCACGCGCCCTCATGTTTAATTTATGACGACGCATTACTCATTCATTCATGCGATCATACGGAAGGCACTTCCGAGAAGAATACCGTAATAAGATTCTGGAAGAGGATATACCTTTCCTCCTGCTCTTGCACGCGCTGTGTGTTTGCGCCGTGCACAATGTCGAGACGGCGCCGTGGATAGGAGCAGGATACTCGGATATACGAGATACTCGGTCTTGCGCGATTTATTATGATAATTGCCACGAGGAATGTCATTATCCGCTTTGGGATCCGTAAAACAATGTAACCTTGCACTGAGATATAACGTAATAATGTGTACGCGGTAATTGTGTACAAAATATTAGTAAAAGGATAATTATATGGGACGATTCGTAATATAATATTGTACCTACTAGTATGCTGTTGTATGCTGATAATCGTTAGGTATATTACGATATACTTGGTAAAAGAGTTATATTGAAATTGTTACATGATTATAATTACATTGTATAGTATATTAATGCAGTATATCGGCATTTCATCAAAGTGAAGAGTAACTTCCCAAAGAAAATACCAGTTTCGGCCGGAATCAGCCTTAGCCTAATATTGTTCAACGTTATCACAGATGAGATCATCAAGGAGGCGAAAGGTGCTGGTAAAAGATACATGGGGAACAAAGAAGTGAAAATAGTAATAGTCCTATAGATGCGGTAGTAATATTCGGATGAAGACAATTTACAAGGACTCCTGCATCGATTTGAATCGACGGCGGAAAAATATAACGCGTACATCTCTGTTCAAAAAACCCAGTCACTTGTTGGGAATCGCCAGGGAAGCAAGACGCTGCAAACTGGCAGTACACAATAAAAAGTGTTGATCAGGTCATGACTTTCAAATATCTCGGAGCTAACGTCACAAGCAATAGAAAGAAGAGGTACGAGTGCAAACGACCAAACCAGCCACGATGTCTGGTTATCTATGCGATATAATATGGAGAAACTAGTACACGAGCTTAGGGAGTAAGATGAGGATACGTAGAAGCCTGTAATGACTCATCCCATTGAAACAAAAGCGGAAATGATCATCATCAATCGTCTTCTAAGAACAATAGAAATGAGGAAGTGCATCACTGACAATTCTGCGGGATAGAATTCGCAACGAAGACAAGTGCAACATCTGCGAGATTCAAGACGTCATAAGATGGACCAGAATCACAAGACGAGTATGAAGAGATCATGTAAACAGAATAGATGATAACCGGCTAGCAAAAATCTCAGATAGAAAACCCATCCGGACGGGGATGCGAAAGTTGGGCATCAACATCAGAGCGCACAGAGAACAAGCACACTGGATAAAATACAGGATATAGTCCTATAGTGAGAAGGAGAAGAGGCGCGATATAATGCATTCTATCTAATAATTATATGAGATATCCGATAAAAGAGATGATTGCATTGTATAGATATGATGTAATATCATGCGATATCGTGCAGGTGCGGAACGAGCCAAACAAATTAGCGCATCGGCAGGAAACGGAGAGAACTTTTTTCTCTTTTCCTCCCGCGAACGATGAGATAACCCATCCTTCGGTGCACTTCCGTCCAATCGCGTGCGGCGACCAACAACAACAACAACAACAACAACAACAATAATAATAACAACCTGCGATATCGCAACATTACAATTACATTATTCTTTGACGTCGTTATGTATCGTGTACACGTACAATTATCGTGACGACCGGCCGAGACGGCGTAATGAGAGCTAATAATGCTCGCTCGCAAACTGAACTTTGCGCTCGTCCCATCAAACGTCTACGTGACTCAATAACCGAGTCTTTTAGTGAAACTCTCGGGGAAAAATCGCCCTCGCCGGGAATCATCTCTGATTAGGGGGGAGGGGAGGGGGAGAGGCGGACGGGGGGGGAGCAGGAGAGAGTGGTGGAGGGCAGGGGAAGGAGAGGAATCCGCGACGCGACGCGGCGCGGCGCGAGGCCGCCATCAACAGAATTATTATATCCTTTCCCGCCCGCCGCCCAACCCCCTCTCCCCCCTCTGCGCTCCACCGTACGTGCGTTACCGAACGGCGGTGGCTCTAGCAGTCGCGCTCAGCCGATCGCCACGTTGCTAGAATGTAATTGAACCGCGTTCCTCCGGGTGCACGGTAGGCGCAGCATTCCATCGAGCTTTCGCTGGATGAAAAAGATTACCCTCTCCCCGCCCTCGCCTTCGCCTGTCATGCACGAAAAACAGACAGGAGGCATGCATGCGCCGCCCTTTGAGGCTGCGAATACGAAAGCGATTTTGAAGGCCGATCTTTGCTGCGATTCGAGCGATGGAGCCAATCGGATAAAGCGAGAGCAAATACTCGTCTGTATCGTTGAATTTTCAATTTCCTAAGATCCAATTAATCCGTATACCTTGTCGATAATTGCAACTGTTAACACGTTAAGCGCCGATCATCGATCGCCGCTGACCGATGACGTAAAATGTAAAAAGCGATGTCTTGATATTACAATTTTTTATTCAAAGGCCTCGACACTGCTAGCTATCTGTAAGGAATTTTAAAACTGAAATCATGGAAAGAAAATGTCCGTGCATTCTATCATGAAATTTTGAAATTAACTGAATATTATCGATATTAATAAAGTTAATATCAATATTCGCTGTTTAACGTATTAAGCTGTTATCGTATGATTATTAAGATATAAATTTGATAAATTTGCGAAAACCATATGTGTGCTATTAATAGCTCAGAGGAGAGAAAGAAAGAGAGAGAGAGAGAGAGAGAGAGAGAGAGAGAGAGAGAGAGAAAGCAGTGGTAAATAGAAAAACTAGATAGTTAAATGCGATTGTAGCCGAATAGCGATCTGGAGCGTTTAAAATGAGATCTCAACACGAAGTCGAACTTGATTTCTTTTACTTGGAGCGATTTAAATCTCGACAGAGATAACAGAAATCTAGATGGAATCGAGTTACTTTAACAATAGCGAACGCGTCGTAATGTAATAACAATTAACAAAGTATCCTCAGCAGAAACGTAACGCGCCAAGAGTGGCGCTTAACTTGATCGTACTTGATTGCACGTGATAATTTAGCGATAATAATTATTGAATCCGTCGAAAGATGCTTGGAGAGCCGCAGAGAATTGTATAATATACGGCTACGGTTATAAACAATCGTAAGAATTGCAGCCACGTGATGCGCGTGTTGCGCGCATGCGCAATCGTTAAATCGCGCTTCCAGGCGCAGACGTCTATTTTCGGATTTCTTCGTTCCGGAGGTCCACGAGTGGACTCGCTCGGCTTAGTCGCTCTCACCTTGGGTGATTCATCCTGGGAGGCTCTCATCATCGAGAATAAAGCAGGCATATTTGTCTTCTCCATCTAATCCTCGATCATGCGTCTCGCGCGCCATTATATTTAGCAATAAAAGTCCTCCTCTCTGGCTTCCCGCGGAGTCGATAAAACTTCCAAGACGATGTCACTCACATCGAGCGAAAGTTCGCCGGCAAAAGTTGCGACGTCGGGACAATGCTGAACGAGCGTAGGAGAAAGGAACCGGGAAAGCTAGGCACCCCGGATGCCGAGATATATATTTCTATCCCCGCGGGATCTGGATAATCGACGCATAAAGAAACTCGTTTAAAGTCGCCTTCGTCTTCGCTGCTATCCCGGCTGGGCGAGCAAGGAAAATTTCGCCAGTCAAACTTCACCAGGGTGTAACGAGCACACGCGAGAAACACAACGATCCCTCGCATCGCCGGTCAGCTGCGAGATCATCAAAGTTGCCCCCGTGAATTTGCACGTAGCAAGTACATTTCCGTTACTTTGTCTGCTCGCGCTCGTTAAAAGCGCGTGCGTTTCTGGCATTCCACTCGACTGGCCTTTGACGCCTTCGTCAAACGATCATCGACAATGTTTGGCTTAGAATGAATTGTAATTTATAATGACGTGTTAATTATTTTACCGAAAAATAATTTTTCATGGGATTTAAATGTAAATTCATCGAATTGCCCGTCGTTCTTATAAATACAACAGTGAGTAATTTTTATTAAATTATTTTTATTAATTATTTTTATAAATTTCAAATAGGACAAGTCGTAATAAAGTATTTAGGTTATATGTAAAAGAGTTTAAAAATTTTAGTTTTAGTTCAAGTTAAGACAACTCTTGAGCAGATTGTTAATATAATATATAATAACCTTTTGATTATAAATTTAATTGAACATGATGTACAGCAAGTGAGATTTTATTATCGATTAAAGTTATAATAAATTTAATTTTACTTGTATTATTTTTCTTCTTGTTAATTACAATAAATACAATATAACATGCTACAATACATCGAGACACGAAAATATCGGGTATACAAATTAATCTCTTGCTTTCGATTTGATCGTTCGGATTTTGGCGGCGCCTGCATCAAAGCTACCAACAAGTGACATATTGCGGGCTGTCTTCCGACCTGGAAGAACCGAGTAGTTTGGGTTCAGGGAAGAGAGTTCCTAGTTTTCTCATCGCACTGGCGGAGAATCCTTCGGCATCCCAGACCATTTCAAAACGCAGCCTGCCTTTGATCTCGACTCCAACGCTTATTGCAAACAGCCAGCAATCCTTTGCCTAGCTTCCATCTCGACATCCTTACACGACCGAGATGCAAGGAGACGGCCATTTTATCGCAAATATTCGTGTGAATCTCTAGCGCGATTCTTTTTTTCCACGATGTATGTCTCGTGAACGGATCGTTACTTATACTCATTGTTTTGTAGTCATTAAAGAGTTAAAGCTCAAGGTATTCTTTCTTAGCCAAATCCATATTCGAGCATTCCAGTTACTGTCAGTTCGGCAGTCTCCAATCAGTGTTGATCGATTCAAAACCGTCAAATTTTTGTGATGATTTCATCATGTCCATGATTTAGTGGGAGTTATATTTCATTCAAAGTTTAAGAAAAGAATAGAGAGATAATTATACGTTTCGAAGAAAGTTTTTCTCATGGGATAAAGATTAAGAAAATTGTTCCAATAATGGTAAAATGGTTCTAGTAATAGTGTTCTAATAATAATGGAGGTATCCCTCTTGGGATTAAAAAATGTTGAGGAAAGAAAATAAGATTTACTCCAACGAATATTGTAATAAACTAAATGCTTGATTAACAGTTGTTTAATGTGTATCCAGTAATTAATGGAAATCCGTAAATTATTCCCACAATGACAGCAAAGATTGCTCCTAATGATAATACATAATAAAAAGATGAATTAGAAAGTATAACACTTAGTCCTCGTATAGTAAATAAAAAATGAATCCCATAAATCATATTAGAGTTGATGTATGACTCTTATTTTTGATCCATGTAAAGTAATCGTTCATCTAAAAACTTTAATGCCTATTGGAATTGTAATGATAGCTGCGATAAAATATGCTCGTGTATCTACATCTCAAGCGCCTGTAAATATACGATGAGCTCAACCGATAAATCTTGATAGCCCAATAGATATAATAGCGTAGATTATACCGATAGCTCTAGATATTTTCTTTCTTTCCTCTTTCAGCTACAATAATATGGGAGATTATTCCGAATCCGGGAATAATGAGAACATAAACTTCTAGCTGATCAAAAAATCAAGATAGATGTTGATAGAGGATCTTTGACGGACGGGTCAAAGAATGTTGTATCAAGATTTCAGTCAGTGAGGAGTATGATGATTGCTCCGGCAAGAACGGGGAGTGAGATTAGTAGAAGAATAACTGTTACCAAAATAGATCAAACTAGGCAACTGCGTAATAAAAGGCTCAAGACCTTGAATTGAATCCATCGAAAATGCTGGAAACTACTTCATTATTCATAAAAATCTTGTGCTTCCGTAAAGCAAGAAACTAATTTGTGCACTTGATAATAATATACGCGCGATTGTTTGATATGTACGCAGGATAAGCAGTGCCCGACAATGAGAAGAAAGCATAGCACTTGGAGTAAACTTGAAACGCTCATCAGCATTTTTGAAAATGATCATACAATGACTCTCCAGATAATCCAGATCGCGCGGACGGAGAGAATCAGAATCATGCATAACGCGCGGTGACGCGTTGCGCGAACTGTGTCCTCCCCGGCAGGCTGGCAGATTGTATCTTTCAGACTACAATAACTGATTGTTCCGCGGACATTCCCTTCCTAGTTCGCGGCTTGCACCCGATGCGTCAGGCACCGTCAATGGCGATCAATAAGGCGCGACCTGATTTAATAGAGCCCAACGGGAAGAGTATTTCCAGCCGATGCACTGTTATCCGCGGAAAGAGTAACACAAGTAGTACAAATAACGATAAACACCGCCCGCGTATTTGCTTGTAGCGTGAACAGCGCGTTGCGCAATAATTGAAACGCCGATCATCCGGGAAACGAGAACTGCCCCGGCCTGTCGATGCCAATTACATGACGCCATCGAGTCCGCCACGGAACACGGGCGTGGAATAAGGGTGCGAATCGAGCGAACGGCCGCGGCATCTCCCTCGCGGCGATTCTCTCGCTTCGCGGCGCAGCCGCGAGCGAATTAACGCGCGCGACCGTACAGTCGCGCGAAACGCAGCCTCCGACGCGGATGCTGTCTGCATTTTACATCATGGTACCGTCGTCATTGTCGTCCTCGACAATGAAACGGCCCGACGCGACGAATTCGCGCTCGTTACGCTGCTCCGTAAAAATTAACACGCAAACGAGAGCAACGCATTGAAACAGCGGACTTTGAGATTTTCGAGGGAATTCTGCGCGGCTTCTCTGGAGACTCGAATGATTATGAATATGTTGGGATGATCATGATTGGGATCACGATGATTCATTTATCAAGATCAAGCATGTTTTTCTCTTTATACAAAATGGGGTGAAAGCGTTTGATATTATAATGCATTTGGCACGTGACGTAAAGTCATAGAAGTACTTGATGAGCGAGTTGATCGCTTATTTATGCTGAATCTTACAGCGGAATCTTGCATTAATAACGATCGAAAATAATTTGTCATTCAGCTCGGCCGCTCGAGCGCGATGGATGTGATTTTTCTGGTTTGATGCTAAATCCTGAACAAGCGTCATGCTTGATGGAAGATTTCGTAGTTGCCAACGAGCAGGCTGCGGCCGGAAGTGGCGTTTCCTTCCTCTTATGTGGAAGAATAGCGATAGAAACGCGATAACGAGCGTTACTCGCATTTGCTCTGCTCTGCTTTGCGGCTTGACGAGAATGATAGATCGTCAGGAAAAGCCAGCTATGCCGGGCTGAAATCTCCATCGCCGGAAATCAGCAGGAAACACGTTCGTGTTTTGCGTGTACCGCAGAATTTAATGCCAATTTGTCGCGCCATTTCCGAGTTGTTTGTTGTTCCAGCTGTGCGCGCAGATTTATCGCGATTGCCCGGCGTCGAATTTAATTTTCTCGAATTAATTCATATCCGACAAGCCCGACAATTTATATCCCTTAAGAGCGCGACTATCGACACTTGGACTTGGCATTCTCTCTCGCGACACTCTGCCTCATCTAAAAATCATTTAGATCTCTGCGGATCTAAAAACGCGAGATTCCATCTATTTTCCCAACTAGAGATCAACTCTGTACAATCCCCTCGATAGGGAGATTGGCTCGATATCACGGCCTATTTTAAAGAAAGACAATTCCCGGCGAGACTGCTGGAGCAATAAAGCCGAGACTGGCAATCGACAACTTGGCAATAAATCCAGTGTATCGTTCGCGGAATTGTTCCCCGAGATGACGAGATTCAATCTTAAACGAATCGAAGGAAGCCAAAACTGCTCTCGGTTTTTTCCTCGCTTAGATATAATTTGTCTTTTCGCACAAAGCCGACCCGGGAAATCCCTTTCCCGCGAACTCGTACTAATCCCGAAACGGACGCGGTCCGTTCTGGCGCGTCATTTTGCTCGGCATTACTCTGTGTCTTTAGATGCCAGATAAATGGCCCGTGGCCCGACTAACGCAGTCGGATGTAACTCCGGCTTCCGACTGCAGCGAACATGGCAGAGAGAGAGAGAGAGAGAGAGAGAGAGAGAGAGAGAGCATCATCCGCGCTTTTAGCCGGACCGACCACGTGGGGACTTTAGACTTCAGGGCATTGCGTTACTCAACGGAGGAAATTTATTATATGCACGTCGCTCCGCGCGATATGTGATAAAGCAAGGGGGGGGTAGTGGTGGGAAGGGGAGAGGGGGCAGCCGCGACGCGCGTCTTCTCCCACCGCCGCCGCTGCCGCCGCCGCGCGGTCTAGATTCCGCGGATCGATGCGGCATCCCGCGTGACGCGCTATCGCGGCGGAATTGACGACGATAAGGGGGACTCGAGGCGCGTTTCTATCTCGCGAAAGGCGAGTCGTTGTCTGTTAGCGGCGCAGGTGGCTGCACGCGGTGGACTCGCGCGCGGAGCATTCATCCGCGAAGTGGGACGCGCTTTTGTGCGAGACGCGCTGCGTCTCGGGAGCGTCGCGATAACGAGTTTAGTAATCCTCTCTTGCCTCCTTGCGGAGGACTAGCAAGGCCTCCCGCTTCCCCCCGCCGAAGGGCCCGCGCTCTTATCAGGAAACTCTGCTCTCGTTTCAAAGAGAAAGAGACAGGGAGGGATGTAGCGAATCGGCCGACTGCCGTATCGAGTTATTCAAAGCGGCAGGAATTTTTATCGGATGGCGCGTATATTTCCCACGTTGTCCCGATAACAGAAATACCCGGCAATACCCGGCTCGTACTCGCTTTGTGGCCTTTACGTTGCTTCCGCATCAACGAATGGCGGGGCAGAAGCAGGAATAACAGTCGGAGCGGAAGGATACACGGCGATAGCGGCCGGCCGGGATGAACCCTGCAGTCTCCCCGATAACGCGATCCAAAAGAAAACCGCGCTCCGAGGAGACCAAGTTCGCGCCGCCGCCGTAGAAAACCCACCAGGAAAGGAGGCTGGAGGGGGAGGGGAGAGGGGGAGGGGAGGGGGTAGAGAAAGAGGGCGCAGGCGGAGGCGCGAACTCCGCGGCAATTCCGTCTCTCGAATTCGCTGCTTCAGCCGCAGTCTCGGGTGTCCCGCGAGTCTGCTGCGTAAATCGTGACTCGGTCAGCAGAATCCCCAATGCGGCGCGTCTGCGTGGAACGCTCGCGGTGGAAACCCGTCTTGAAGCCGACGCCGGCTATCGTCAGATTGCGCTTTCCGAGGCTGCAATATGCCGCGCGTATTATGTAATATTACTCGATGCGGTAGAAAATTCTGTACGAATTTTCATTCTGACTTCGCAGCTCGAATTGTTTGTGTGACGCATTCCCCTCTATCAAATTATCGTAACCCGTGATTGTCATAATTACATTCAAATTCGTCTCCTTCTCCCCCGCACGCAGCGGACACGCGCGCGCATGTACGTGTGTCAATTGAGGTTACGCGCGAGGACACGGAAAGGGCACGCAACGTGTGCAGGGTATTCTTGTATATACAATAAGGCGTGTACTGTATACGTAATCCGGACGCGGGCATTATCCTACATTGTACACGTACGCGCACAGTATAACGGACGGTATAATCTCGCGGGAGGAGGGGAGGGGAGAATGGGCGGGGGGGGGGGAGGAGCGGTCAGAAAGGGCAAAGGGTGGGAGCTTCAACGGGGGCTTCAACGGTGAAGTAGTTGCTAGTTTAATTAGTTTGTTATCCTTTTCATTTAACTTTGTTTTCCGCCGGCGCGTCTCCCTTCTCGCCCATGAATACGCGCCCTTACGGATACGCATTCCGAGGGTTCCGTTTCTGTTTTTTCTCATTAAGCAGACTCCTCTCGCCGTTTAGTAATAAACGGCACGCTCGTGCCATGCCAGATGCGGTAATGCACGATATCGGCGCATAAAAAAAATCAAGCACCGCGCTCACGTACGGGCGCTAAGCGCGGATAAAACGCTCTTCCCCCCCCCCCCCCTCTCTCGCCCTCTTCTTGTTCCCCGTTCGTTTCGGCGCGCGCGGAACGAGGACGGACGATGGCGGTTGCGCGCGGGAAATTCGATTGGGAATTTTAGCGCGGATCCGCGCGCTCCCGCAGAATCGATGTTAATTGAATCCCCGGCGCTGCAAGGGCACGCTCAACATAAACGCCGATAGAATTACGACGAGCTAGACAATGGCAATGACGCGATGACTTTAGCCGTTTAATCCGGATCTCCGCTCTCCGCGAACTCGCGTGCGTGAAAGATGTAAGGGAGGATTATAAAAGCCAGTTCATACGATCGCTCGTGCGATTCGTCCAGAAATCGCCCAAAAAATCGATTGACGCGCTGGCGTCAATCTCTGTTACTCTTTCTCTCGAGAATCGACCGGCGATCGGTCGAGTGTTTACAATGAATTCGCTGGCATTCCGCGCCCGGCTGTCGCGAATCGCGAATAATTGCGGCATTGCGCTATTATCGCACGCGCTTGAAATTTACAATTATGCTCGAGTCCGCCTGGCCTGTCCAGGAAAATGCGCAACGACGAATGCGGATCGATCGGGCATATTTCACGGCATCGCGACAGAAAATGCACGTAAATATCTCGAGCCTGCCGATGCGCGTTAATTCGCTAATTCGATAACGCAATTGTAATCCTGTGAAATATTCAATGTGCGCTTATACCGTTGTGTTAAATAATTCAAATACATCTCCGCGGCTTTCATTGTTTGAAATTGTCTCGGAGTGCACATTACATGATTCGCGTTACATCGTTATAGTAATGTCCGCATTATTCTCCGATTCCTGTCGCGCGGACGCGCAAAGTCAATAAATTTCTGTGAACGTTGTATTACATTAATCATTCCATTATCTTTCCTCGGGAGTCTTCTTGCAACAAATGCACCGACATGCGAAATGCAGTTTCGTAATAAGAGAAACGTAATTATGCAGCATTCACTTAACAATTTACATGGCAAGAACAAGTTAAACGCATCAGACTGATTAGTCCGATTCGATTATCCGCGGCGGGATTAATAACAAGAAACTGCCCGATTATAATTACTCCCCAAACAGTTGATTCTAGTAATAAATTATAAGACTCGGAATTGCATTAAACTCCATTCGGAAGAAGAATATTGAAGTAATAGAGAAGGAAAATTGCAACAAATGCATTTCGTGTTCTTATATAAACTTCCATTAGGAAATTGCATTTTCCTAAAAGTTTTCTAATAAACGGACACCGTCAAGATGGCGACTCCGTTGAAATATCATTTCACTGTGAGATAATGCCTAGTGGCGATCTTCTATAATTCTCATTTCAAAACGCATCGCTTCGAGAACGATTCTCAGCGAGCCCAGCGCAAGCTGATTCCAGTTGACCCGCAGTAGCGCGGAATTTCTAACGCAAACGGCATAATTTGAGTAATTACGTTGACGTCATTGATAAATTAAGGGAACAGCGAGAGCGTGGGATTCAAACTGCGCAAGAGCTTTCTGGATATTGCTCGAATCTCTCGTTTCACGTTTCGCGCGAGCGATATTTGGACGATCCGATCGCGATTGCTGACGTATTTCGCGTTTCTATTACAAGTACACAAATTAATTTCTTGCTTTCCTTCGTCGATCTTTGAAATAACTACAAATTAGAGGTTCTACCGATCCTTCCGCGAGTTTGCTGGTATCTACTACGCTCTCAGAGCACTGAGTGTCAACTAGCAGAACCGATAATGTAACCTCCAAAAAGCAATATATGCAGAATAGCCTCTGATAAGGAGCTGATATTCGGCACTGCATTCTTCTCGCATTCTAAAACAGAAGACCGCTGAAACGATGTTGCTAAAGATGTAGCGCGATCATACGACTCGTGGAAATTGATACAAGAGATTTCGCAAAGGAGACTCTAACCTCAAAGGCGGGGAACGCCCTGAAAAATTTTAGGACTGCTTGGGATATCTGCAGCATCTACTGGATCAAAACTCAACTCGAACGGAGAGAGAGAACTCGAACCTTGTGATCCAACAAGGCATCTTCGTTCAATCGTTTACGTAGACTGAAAAATATTTATTTCCCGAAAAAGCAAGAAATTAATTTGTACACCTAATAAATAGCGATTATCGCGAGAGGGCACTGCGCTGCGATTCGCGGCAGTTTCGATCAACAATGCCTGTAAATCATGACGACGCGCACGCAAATCTCATGCGCGAGTAAAGCGAGGACGCATCTTAATGAGAAGCGAAATGCGATTGCTTGGACGCGAACGCGATGAACCCGGCGAAACGCAAAGTGATATGATATAAACGCAATGATGTTTATATGTCTCCCGCATTTCGCCACGCTTATCGCGCGTTTTATCGTTTCAATGTCACACCGCGAGTTATACGAATAGAGAGAATTTATTTACATTACGCGATCTCGGTGCCGTGAAAAAAAAAAAGAAAGAAAAAAGAGAAAAAGAGAGAGAAGCATCGCATTAGGGCATGCCCGCGATAAGTCCTATCAATTGTGCGAACGCAAGACAAAGCACCGTTCAACGAGAGTGTTTCGATATGAGTGACGCGTACGATGATTACGGGCGGATTCAAAGATGTTTCGTGTCGTAACGGTTCGCTGGTTGCAGCTAATTAATAACGAATAAAAATCCTCTGGAAAGATACCTTCAAAGATCGATGCCGGACAATGCGACTGTAAGCGCGATATGAAAATACGGTTTGTCTTCCGATGCACAAAAGGGAATCGAACAAATTGCACAATTGCAGTAATTATCTATATACAGCTGATTACAGTTGTATATAAATACAGATAATTTTCTGAAGACTAAAAAAAACGAATCGCTGGAATATTCTTGGGTGTTCCAAACATAAATCGTGAAAAAGAATAATGGATAAAATCTGCGAGTAAACGATTACGGAATTGTGTAATAAACTAATTACAGCTAAACTATCCATTTCTATAGTACGATTCACAATATGTTTGCGCGAATAGCTATTACAATAAATCTTAACAAATTAATAATTTTTAACATGAGTATAATAAAATTCAAGATGATTCAAGATGGGCCAGGGTCAGGAGACGAGCATGGGGAGATCATGTAAACAGGATGAATAATAACCGGCTTGCAAAAATCACAAAAAATGGAAAACTAAACATCTTGGACAGCTAAAGTCACTTGGACAGCTTGCAGAATGTTGGATATTAACGAAAATTGGATATTAACATCATAAAAGGACAGACACACTGGATAAATTACAAGACATGGTCTTAGTACAATGAAATGAACTCCGCCTGCATGATTGAACTGTCTGAACAAGTCAGTCATCATGCTGTTTAAGCCTGGACAAAGGAGGAAGTTTGGGAGCAGGCTAGCAATCTATTCCGGAAAAACAAAAACATGCTCAAAGTGTTGGTCAAATACCCCGGAACTGGACGAACCTAATGAAGACGAACGATGCAAAGAAAAGGACGACGAGATGAAAAACAAATATATATTAAGAATTCACCTATTGGCAAGAGAAGCACAGCTCAAGAAAGAGATGATGCGACAATACTATCAAAAGCTAGGAAGGCGAAGAAAGACTAGACCATGGACAGATCTAGAATGAAAGACTAGATAGAATGAGGAAGAAGACACAGAAGAAGTAAAGTTGGATAGGCAGATAAGTTGACGATGCTCTAATCTATGCAATATGATTAATCATAATTTTACGACGACTTATCGCAAGTATGATCTAGCCACGAGCAAGTATCGAAGAAATATCAAAAATGCGTCTGATGGAGAAAAGGTAGCGCAAGATTGCGCAAGATAACTGCAGAACTAAATTGTTATAGTATAACTCGTTATAAATAACAATGCAACAGTAACTTGCGATAAATTCGCGATCACTTTTTCCTTTCAGAGGAAAACTCTCAAGCCTACTCAGACGCTACCGTTCCATCATTCTAAGTTCTGGCGATATCGGAAACGCAAATGGATCAATCCTCTCTTCAGATATCCACATTCGTCACTCGATCGGTCCCATCAGTGCTGCAATTAGCTACGTATGAGGCAAATGCGGGTACGCTTGTCGCTAAACAATCACTGCCAATGTTGTTGACAATGTATACGTTATCTTGCGAGGCAACAATCTCGTTAATGAGCGAGATTACGTGTACGCGCCTGGCTACGCTAATTATCGATGCCAGAGCGCACGTGAAGCAAAACGCAGCAGAGAAATTAGCGTTAATCCTTCGCGATCGCGATATGAGATGGTTCCGCGTGAACATTTCAGCGATTTCGCCTATCTCGCCTGGTGGTTTCTGGCTCTTGAAGCCGAAGTGATATTTATCGTGACAGACGCGGGGCGCGCAACGACTCTTGCGGGACTGAAACTTTCGTCGGCCGCGATAAAATCCCTTTGAATTTCAGATCGAACATCTCGCATGGGCACGTTCCCTTCGAATTCGATGTACAGTTTCCTCGGCGTCGTGCTCGATTTTGCTCAACGAAGCAATTCGGTGATGGCAGATTTCTCAAGCAAACGGGAATGCGTATCTTCATGTAAATCGAGTTTCCAGGACCAGGAAGACCGACTTGTCCGTTCTTTGAGCAGATGCGTCTAATATTGAACAGCGGGATATCAGAAATTGCAGAAAATCAGAAAACAATAAGAAAATATTCAACACGTCACTCGAAGAAGATTCGAGACGCGAGTGACCAAGAGGAAACAGAAGACGCGCGTGCACGGCGACACAAAGGCGAAGATCGGCTTCACTTGCACGTTCACTCAAGTGCAATTAAAAATCGCGATTGTTAGGCGGCGCATTCTAAACGACGCGACGCACAATGGCGCGCGGATGGCTAAGCTATCACTGAATGATCCTTTGACCCGCGCTATTGACGCTCGGATCATCGAGAAGCAGACGCAACGCGACGAAAGCAATCGATCACCGGCACTTCTCGTTTAAATATGGATCGTGGAAGTGCGGATCGGTCCAAATGCGTTCATTGCAAACGAGCGGCTCCGATAGTCGGCAGTGTTTGCGATTTGCCCGTTATGTTGCGGCCAATAACTGCCAAGGGGTCGAGAAAAATTATGTAAACACGAGCGCGGAAATAGCCCCGCGCCCCGAGGATCAGGCCGCGTTTTGAAATAGCATCAACCGCCGCGGCGGGAACGGCGGGAACGGTTCAGGCGTGGCAGTCGTTTGTTCGGAATTTAAATTCGGAATGTAAATCAACTTCCTCCCGAAAAGCCGGGCATACCGATCGCCGTTAATCCTCGGAAAAGATGTAATGATCGTCCGAGCAGATGATCTTTATTTCTTCTAATCACTAACGATTTTCGTTGCCTGCCACTTTTGAGTTTGTAGATGTACAAATTAATTTCTTGCTTTCTTTCCCTGAGAAGCATTTTAGATTTGCATAATCTACCGATCCTCCAAGTGGTTTCCAAACGTGTTGAGTGTTTTCAGAAAGACCGTATGAACTAGAGCGAGTAACCTAACCTCCAAAAATACACGTATGTATACACGATGGCCTCTGACAAGGGACATATGAGGCACTTTCAATTCTTTTCGCGTTCTAGCTAAAAAGGAACACCGCTGAAACTGCTGAAACGATCGTTGTCGAAGCGTATAAGCTCTCCACAACTTGCGAAAATTGCTCTCGCGGAGGGGACTTTTAATTCGAAAACGAGAAATGCTTGGACCAATTTTGAAAAATTCGAGGACGAGGAACCGCGAGGATCTGCTAGATCAAAGTTCGGAGCTGTGTAGCAAATCATGCGACTCTTGTGCTTTTATAAATAAATGTTCTACTTTGCAGAAAGAGCGAGAAATCAATTTATACATTTACTAAACGAACAGGTTAAAATTAAACGGAGCCGGGACGAGATTAGAGAAACGTTTCGATGTTTCAATATCCGCATGCAAAGGTCATAGATCATGCACCGAAAAACCGCGTTGAACAGGCAAACTGCAACTTGGCAATTCGAAAATGTTGCTCGTCACTTTCGATTTGTCGCTCTCGCGTTTTGCGTATAGTAGATGGCTTTCAAAACAGTTGACCGACGCATAAAACTAGCGGTTCGATTCATGATCGCCTAACGATGAACATAAAGCCAAACCTTTCTCATGTCCACGCGAGCGGATATGCATATTATACAGCGAGCATGCATAGGCGTGTGTAGGACGCGCCTATTTCATATTCGACGTGACGCAACGGAACGCTCGTTGTCGAGCGTAATGTCAAAATCGCGAGAGCGCAAAGTCGCGCCGAGGTCAATTCCATTTCCCTAATCGCGGTCTCGCGTCGGCTTCCGGCTTTGATTTCAGCAAAATCAGAGCAAGTCGGTTCGCCAAATCGCAAACAGCCTCGATCGAGCATCGGGGAAAGCTCACGGACGCGCGAGCGATGTTTGTCCATAACCTATACATCCCGATTATCGGTAAATCGAGCGAGTAAACGTCCGCAGGCGGACCCAGTCGCGCGATTCGCGCCGTGCTTCGCGCAATTATGGCGACCGCGCACGCGCGCGAATATCGCCGGCAGAGTGTTTCGCGAAGCGACACATCGATCAAATCGCCCGATCAGCGATCGCTCGACGCCTTCACCCCAATTTCTACGCGAATGTACCCATCTGCTGACTGACCAATAGCAGAGCTCGGACTTCTGCCGGCCAAGAATGGCCAGAAGGCGCACACGCGCCTGAGTTGCGAGCGCGATCGCTTCTGGGAATCGAACAATTGCATTTCCCGGCGTTTGCATTTCCCCCGTTTGCTGAAATTCCGCGACGCGTCCCGGCAGCATTCCGGATTAATGGGGAAAGTATTTGCGCGCGCGGAGCGGGCAAACGCTTTCAGCTGCGCGAATAAAAGCCGGTTCATATGAGCTCGCTCCCTTTCTCTCTCTCTCTCTCTCTCTCTCTCTTTCTCCCCCTTTAAACGCAATAATAGAAATAACGATTTTATTTGATATCTCTGCCATCCCCCAGACTGTCGCGTTTTGATCGTTTCGGATTAACGCCTCCGTTTGGAAAATCCGCTTTCCAAAGCGATCCGCGATCGCTTCGGCGAATCCGATCCGAGCGATCATCGGAAAATCGCGTACGATGTAATCACGTGACTCGATATCGAAGCTAGAGGCCACAACTCAGGATTCAAGGGACGATCGGACTTAATTCCGGCGAGGCGCGAGATGTATCTCGCAACGGAAATGGGACAGGGCGCTATCTGGCATTTGCGAACGTTCACGCGCGTCCGTGATTTATCGGTTGCCGTTTCATTTCTATTTTATGGACCGCTCCGAACCTCCGGCAGGTAATGCCACGCAATAAAATCCTACGCTCGGTACGGGGTCATCTCGCGCAATGATTCACGAGCTATTGCGATAGCTCGGCGATTGAGACATCGCGACACTTCTCCTTCACGGAAGCAATAAGTCCAGCGGACCATGGTGGAGAGAATTAAGCCCTTGACGGAGCGAACGATCCAACGATTCATCCGGTCCCCGATGATCGATAGCGGTGCGATCATCGTAATCATCGCGATTGTCACCGCGATCACGCGGTGTCGGTCTTTATCACAGGCTCCGCTCTGGGCCGCCGCGTATCCAGAGCGGCTGATAACGCGAGGAGCGGCAAGATTGCATTATCGAGAGAGCGAAGTCCAACCGATCAGCCCATGGGCCATGTAACGGCCATGTAACGGCCGTGTAACGCGACTGGCTCGAATGCGCGCGGGTTTAATTACGCGGTTTTAATTAGCCCGTTCGTTCCCGAAGGAAAAACACAGGGCGGCGATACCCGCTTCTATCCGCGATTATTATTCCCAGAGCCCGGCGAGACCGGTGCCGAGTTATATTAATTATTATTTCTCCACGAGCGAAAGGTAGGAAATCAATTAAGCCACGCACGTGAAAGATGCGATACTCCGCGCGCTTTCTCTCTCTCTTTCTTCCTGGGGCTACAGGTTCCTCGAAAGAATCGACAACGGTGCCCTCTGGAGCCTCGGAGCGCAATCGGACTTTCTTATTATCCGATGCTTGGACTGGCCGGCTCATCCCGAATCGCTGAATTCGCTCGCGATAATTCCTTACTTGCTACGTATCGCGCCAACGATGTTTCCCATTTTCATTTCTGTGACAACAACTGGTGAAGCTACACGATCTTTCCATAAATAGCACGTGCCCGTTTCACTTATTTAAATCATCAGCCATGCACGGCGGCTAACGTGCCGGTTTAAGTGCCTGAGTAACTCGAGAAGATCGATGGCAAGTTGCACGCGAGTTACGGCGATGTCAAGGATCAATAATTTCTCATCGGATTGCGCCTTTCTTTCTGATACAAAGCGAACGCTGCAGAAGGCGAAGGGGAGGGAAGGTGAAGCGCCAACCCGCCGGATTCAATTGTAATTTTTTGATCCGTTTAGAACGGAAATGCTACAAACGCCGCGCCGGAATTTTAAATTTATCCGCGCAAAACGAACGAACAACCGCGTCATTTTCAATTACCGACGCCGCATCATCAATGAAAAAAGCAACGAGAAGCCTCGCGCGCGGGCTCCGATGCTCTTTTCTGCCCCATCCCTTCCCAAATTTCAGCCCCACCCGCGCTACCAATTCGCGGATCAAACGTTTCGCCGGCGCGCCGCCACCAAAGCTGATCCGTCGAAACGCGATGACGAGCGATGCTCGATTCGTTGCGCGGCAATACGGCGTGATTTCTGAATTTTGCAACGCGCCACAGCAGTTTGGTTTCAGCGCCGTTGCCGTTTGGCGTGCCGCGCGTATCGCGCGTGTGCGTGTCGCGGCGGCTTATGCGTTAGATCCGCGCGTGCCGATATTAAATTCGCGCGCATTCCAGGGCGCGGTCCAATCGCGAGCCCACGATATCGTGCCCGTTTGCCCGCTACGTTCGTGCGCCCGAGCATTATATTCTCCAGCGAACGGAACGAACCGCCGTGGCGCGGCTCGCGTTCGAGCGGATCGGCTGCTAAATGCCGTGCGCAATCGGCTGCGAATCCCGACTACCGGCGGCGGACTCGACTATAACCTCATTAGCGCGATTCGCGAGTTGCGCGGCGCCGAATCAATCGAAATTGTTTCGTTCTCATTAAGCAGGCGTGCAAAATGATTTCTTCCTTTTCTTTGTCAAGTTTAAAATTTATTCATGAAAGCACAAGATTTTGATCAGTGAAATAGTCTTTGTCATTCTCGATGACCTTGAACCATTTGCCACAGGTTGAACGCGGCGGAGACTGGCGGCTCAATGAAATCACCGATGCTTGAAATCGATAGCAAGAAATTAATTTGTACGCCTAACATTATTAAGGGGTTCCTTGCGTATGCGGAATTTATGGAGAACAAAGTACGCGTAAACAATAAAACTGATATATCTGCACATATATACGCTGGTATATATATTCCTGAAGATAATAATTTTCATATTACACGCGTTTAACGTTTTACTTGAATATTTTAGTTAATTAATATTCGTTGCTATATAAATTATATAAGTTATTACACACACACACACACACACACACACACACACACACACACACACACACACACACAGTTAAGTAATTAAACAGCTATTGGACGATCGTACACAATAGCATGGCACACGCATTGTAGGACAAATTCGCAAACGGATGCAATTAATTTTCCGTTGCAGGTAATTTTAGATTATTTCGTAGCCATTTTGTAAAAAAAAAAAAAAGAAAAAACCATATGAATCGAGGAAGTCGAGATGGATGTCGCTACAATCACTCACTACATTGCGGCCTGATGTCGACGGCATCCTATCTGAGTTACGTCACGTAACTCTTAATATCAGCAGATTCAGAACCGACCCGTTATTTTTCGCTGGTAGATCCAACGCGATAAGATCGTGAACGTTTTATCGCGGATAATCATTGTGAATGGCTCGCTTCTTGATAAATCGATACGCGCGGTCACGAGTAATTCTCTCACGGTAATTTAATGTTTCGCGCACTGATCGCGTACAGATGCAAATTGTACATTAGTGCAATCGCGTTCTCCATTCACAGAAAATCGTAAAATGAAGGAACGATGAGAATGAAAGAGAAAGAGGCGAAATAATTTCCAGATACATATCAAGAAATTTAGTAGCCTCTTGATAAAATTGACATAAAAATTAATTGAAAAATTGATTGCTCTTAAAGAGAATCGGTTGCGTCTTAAAATCACTTAACCTAACTTGAACGGCTCAAACGGTTATTAAGGACAGCGACGCAATGTTCCTCGCCATATCCACGGATTCGAGCTCTGCTCGAGCGATTTAGATTGAAATCAAACGCGTCATCAGCCTTCTAAATCTGAACATTTGTCATACAACATGAATCCGTCGTTGCAGGAATCATTGATCAAGGAAATGCTTGGAGAAATGAAGGTCATTTCCTTGGCCCAAATTTAGTATAAATTAATTCGCGCGATTTTCCGATCTTATCTTTCCAATTAATTAAGAATGGCTTTCAAAGCGATCATTCTCTCGGTCGTTCCTTTAACGGTTCCTAACGAGAACACGAATGATAAAATAAACCCCAAGGAACGAATGAATTACGCTCGCAGCAGATCCGCATGCGGAATCGCCCGCGCGCCATCGCGAGTCACGTAGCGCGCGCGCCATAAAACGGGAATAAAGCGTGACAATCTCTCAAGTAGCACATAACGACTTTGTACCATGTGCGCGCGCGCACACGATTTGCATATCGTTCGTGCGCGTTCCGTGCTACGTTGTTGTTGTTGTGTTGTTGTTGGAGATATCTCGGGCAAAGGGACGAGCAGCTGGATCAGTGACGTCATAAAGCCACGGCTCTCTTCTAGCTCGGCTCTAGACCCCCGGAGATGGGGGGAGAGGGGGAGGGGGAGGGGAGGAAGAATTCCGCCGAGGAAGCTACGCGTCCGCGAGATCGCGACAAGCAACTTCGCTGCTTGGCTGACATACAATGACGAATGCGGAACGCAGCGAGCGCGACTGCAGCGCCGAGATAAGCGTGAGCAGGCGGCCGGCCTCGGAAACGGCGTAAATACGGGCTGCCGTAATCGCGCCGCGATACGGGGATGTACCTGTACACGAGCAGGTTGAAATACCCACAATGAAATGCTTCACTATCTCGAACATTAACACACGAGCGTCCGCGTTGTATTAAATGACAGCCTCGAGCAACCGGCAATCTCGGCCGCTTTACGCGACCGTGTAGGAAAGAAACGCTGCTTAAGGTGCAGCGATGAAATTTGCCTTATCGATATTGCGGGTGTGCCGGATCGATCTAAGTCAGTTCCTGCGATCCAGTGATTTACTCGTTTATTTAATTTACGAAATCACTGGAGGGACTAAAGCCGACTTCTTTTGACACCTACGTTGTCATATCGTCATCATGCAATCGCAAAACCATCGACTATAGACTAGACTTTTTACCATTCTAGGCTTTCATCTTTTTATACCGAGAGGATCCACTTTCCTTGTCTTTATTGATCATCTTATGAGATAAAGAAGAAATTGTGCAAATTAGAGGGGCTTGTTTATTAAATGATAATTTACAATTAGATTTGTCTAAATAAATGTTTATGTATTGTTGTTTTAAACTTATTTTTAATGTTAATAAATAAGAATTCAATTAAAAAGCAATTGAAATCAAAATGTAGAATATTTAAATTTAAATGAATAATTTATTTATTTGTTGAATATTTAATATAATAATATTAAAATTATTATTTTATATAATATTAAATATAATAATTATAATAAAATAATATTTTTTAAGATTTAAATGTAAATTGATCGATATTAATTAATTGAGATTTTATTAAGATATATACAAATTGCCCGTTAATCCTATAAATATTAATATAAATTAATTTATTAAATTAATTTTTTTAATAAAATTTTAAATAGGAGAAATCGTAACAAAGTAAATATATTGGAAGATATATTTAGATTTATATATATATATATATATAAGTAAATAAAATTTTACAATTAAATTAAAATAATTTTTTTACGTTGAAGAGATTTTTAATACCAAAGTATTAATAAAATTCTAATTTTAAGTTTAAGTTAAATAAGTCGTGATAGTAGCGAATATGTTGTAATGCTGATTCCACTTCAAGTAATATCCATTCCTGGTATTCTTCCTCTTTCCGCCCGAGAGCTATATTTGCTAGTTATTTACATGGCTCGATGTTTAAACGGTAAAATAAAAAAGCACCTGTAACATATAAACTGCCTGTATGCCTGATTTATCTAGCCGTGATCGAACGGAATATATCTGAAAATATCCGAAAAGCATTCGAGAAAAAATCGAATCGTTGTTTAGACGATTCCACGCCGTATCCTGCCGATAATCCGCGAAATAGATCTAACCAATTTCTTCGATCAGAAATGGGGGAAATTCGCTTCAAGTTTCCCCCTTGAAATAATATTCCCCTAGTACACGTACACGTTTCTCTCGCGTATTACATTTTACGAAGCCTCGAGCTATTACGCTCGCTACAGACGCAGCGAACGTCTTGGAGAGAGGAGAGTCCAACACAAAAGAGAGAAGCAGCTGGGTCGATGACGTCACTACCTGTCTTGCAACTCTGCTAGCACCCTAGGGTATGGGTCAGCACTGCGGAATACACCAGTCGCTGCATCCTCCGACTATTACGAATTGAGAGAACACCATTTCGCGCATTTCGCGTAAAGGGCGACAAAAGCCGAATTCCAATTTGCGGGTTACGAGAGAACTCGTAACTCTCCCCCTCCCCTCTCTCTCTCTCTCGCTCTCACTTCACATCGAATTTTCCATTGCACGCGTTCCAATTGGAACAACGATTCCATCGCAAAAATGTACAACAACGATATAATCTATACATAAAACTCAATTGAAAATATTTCTTGTGTGTGTGTGTATGTGTGTAATGATGATATGTTATAAAATAATTAAATAGCCAGAAATGCCAAGTATCTCGACATGCACCTCGATAGACAACTCAACTGGAAAAGACATATATGCAGTAAACGTAAGCAAGTAGGACTTAAACTAACTAAACTAACTAAAATGTACTAGCTACTAGGCATAAATTCACAACTGACACTGGAAAACAAAATACTACTATATAAAACCATACTAAAACCCATTTGGGCATCCAACTCTGGAACACAGCCGCAAACTCCAACGTTGAGATACTGCAAAAATATCAATCAAAGAGCCAGGATAATTACTAATGCCCTCTGGCATTACTAATGTCACAAATGACACTTCATCGTGATCTCAAGATACCAATCATCAAAGAAACTATCAAGCAATTCTGTCAGAGATATTGCGACAGGCTAAAAGAGCATCCAAACAACCTCGCTGCCTTATGAAAGCAAGAGGAATCATGAGAAGACTCGAGAGGAAGAAATATATAGATTTACTAAACTAATATTCCATCGTTAAACACTTCTGAATAGCATATTCGCGATGTTGCGAATACGCTTGTGTATTATACAAGTATGTATGTCATGTGTTATATGACTCTGGTTATATAATACTTCCTACTGAAATAATTATTTGAACAAATGTATTGCTGAATGTTCTACGTATAGCAATAAATATTACAATAAATATTAGATGTCAAAAAAAAAGATAATTAAATACATGTATGTGTGTGAGTATTACATATATATATATATATATATATATATATATATATATATATATATATATATATATGGGATCATGTTTATCGTAAAAAAGAAATCGCAACAGACCTTCGTACGTAATATTAGAATTATCGGACTACTTAACGTAACTTAAAGTATCGAGATGAATTTCTAACTACTCATAGCGTAATATAAAAATTTTGCGAATCTCCTAATGCGGATTCATCTCTGCGGTGGGACTCAACAATATACAAATCTTCGTCGCAAGCGCGGTGTACATTATTCCACTAAAATTCTCTCTATTTGCATTTCGATTCGCCTGAGATGAGCTTATTCTGTCATTATAGTCATTTCGTTTGCACGCTTCCAAGCGAAAACGTGTTTGCAACGAGAGTTGGCGAATTCGCGACAAGCAAGTCCGGTCGAAAAATCAACTGGATCTTCAAGCCCGCGGGCATCAAATTAAAAGATCCCAGGTTTCGCGAATTCTCCAAATCCATGAAAAGAGGAAGAAAAAAAGAAAGAGAGGTAGGCAGAGATACGGACAACGAGAGGGAGAGAGGGAGAAAAGGGAGTAGATGACAGAATGGCTAATTAGCCGGCGATAATTTATGTTACGGTCAAGCGATCGCAGTACGTCACGAGAGATTAGTTACCGCATCGCCGAGAGAGATCGATCATATCAATGACTAATGCCCGCTAGTTACATCTGCGCCGGTGGCGCATGCGCGCGAGAGAGATTTATATTCTGCAACTCATTATTCAACCTTTCAGGCGGATTAATTCAGCGATGTGGGATTAATTCGGTAGCGATAAAGGTATCTCGAATCTGCCGGATAATATACGCGATCGGGCAGCGACCGATCTTCCAGTTTCGTGACATAATCTAGACGCGAGGGTGCAAAGGACGAATCGCGCGGAACGTTTCTGGTATAAATGGGGATAGAAATGAGACTTTGTGATATATTTAATTGCGCGTATATTTAATATCTTCGGCAGCGACAGCAGATTCTGTTTACTTCAGCGATGTGCGAAGGCGGCCCAGTGCTGGAAGATTTGATTAAAAGTTCCATCAGGAGGAGGGAGAAACTTGCTTGGACTATTCGCGATTTTAATGAAGAATGCTGAAAGAATTAACGTCGAGTGCGTTATTTCGCGAATGAAATATTGCGCGAGTGTACCATCTGCGCGGAGAGTAATGCGCGGCACTTTGCGCTTTTCATGTAGCTTTCTCCTTTTCGCGAGGCAAGGATCAGAATGTCCCACTTTCTCGGTAATATATATATATATATATATATATATATATATATATTTATTGGAACAATAAACAACTCGCGTTTATATATATATATAAACGCGAGTTGTTTATTGTTCCAATAAATCGTTTCGATTTTTGCTAAGATCGCAGCAATGAGAATATCGTTTCATTCGAATTGAAGGGAGACACTTTGAGAATTAAATTATTCAGAACTTAAGTTAGTTTTGGTGCTACTTGGCTCGACTCGTTGATCATTTCCAACATGCTTTTCAGAGACAATAATTTTCATGGATTCACGCGGGAATTTTGAAAAGTTAAAGAGCTTAAAAATTGACCGAATGAATTCCCATTTTCCATCTTCCTGCTTCCTTTCACTTTTCATCCTCCTCATTCCTCCTTCTTCGTTTCAATTTCACAAATGTTATCAACGAAAAACCCAGCGAACAATTTGCGAGTCAAAACGTCCGTTTTTAAGCATTCGAATACTTATCTGCCCGAAAGCGTAACTACATCGTACTTTTCTCCCCGCTCAATTTTTTATTTCGATTCTACCTTGTCGGAATGCGAACACGAAACGCGAAAAATCCTGGAATTCCATAATAGAAAGCTCGTTCCAAACTGAAAAACCTCTTCGAGCTAGGCCGCAAGTGCTAAACGTTTACTCAAACTATTGTCTCTCAATCTCCAACTCGATCTCGAAATGTGACAAGTCGCGTAGTTTTTACTCAACGACCGCAACAGACACGCGTCCAAAAAGAAACGATGAATCGAGGCTGCATTTATCGATAGCTGCCCGCTTGCTGGAACTTTTCCTGGATCTTATTTTACAGCGGAGTTACGTATCTCTTCTCGTGGGACCTAGCTTCGCTAAAACGGAAGCAAGCGTCGCAGACGGCAAAATTCGTAAAATGCTGCGGGCGTTTTCTCGAGACGTTAATTCCGCCGATTGAACAGAATAGACCGTCGAAAGTTGCATCCAACTCACCGTGGCGGGTCGAGCTATCGATCGACTCAAAAGAACTGACGTCATCAGTCGCACCGTTGAATGACACGTGCGAGCGAATAGAGTACGTCCGAAATTTAAAGCAGTGACATCATATTCCCAGTAACATTTCAATCGGACATTGAGTACATTCGTACTCGCGATTCCCTAAACTTGACGAACATCATAAAATACATGGTAATATGATACAGAGTGCATGTAAAATATGTGAATATAAAAGCATATGTATGATAGACATTGGTAGACATTTTCCGTAACCGCGCGATAATTATCCCATATTCTCTCTTTCTCTCTCTCTCTCTCTCTCTTTCGCGCGCGCGTATAAACGGTACGCCCTAAAAACGCGATCTTTGAAGCGGCTCCTTGCAGCGGACTTCCCCGAGTTCAGAGTTCCTTCGAACCCTTTGACAACGCAGCATTGCAGACATTACTCGCGAGGTATCGATAATCGAATATTCGATACCTCGCGTTGGATCTCGAGAGAGGAATGCTCGCGGGAACGTTGGACGTCGAGGATAGACATCGCGCTCAGATATTGGAAATTTAATCGAAAGGACAAGATAAAGGACACGTTTCGCCGATGCCTTAAAGTTCATCGAAGAAGATAATCTCCTCTTCGAGATCCGAGAACGTTGTAGCGCGCGTTCACACGGTGCGTTTCGCGCGCGAATAATGCTTGAAGGCGCATGCTTAATTAGCGACGCGATATGCCTCGTCGTGCACAATATCCGCGTCTGCTCTGGAAGACGTACATCTCTCGCCGGCGCGAACACGCGCGAGCACGTGCAAGCACGTCCGGCACGAATGTTAAACCGTTAGCGCGATAATGCGAGCGGCGAATACGGGCTTGCGAGGATTCGCAAGAAATGCCAGAACGTGCTCGCGCGTCTCGTGACGATTCGGTTAGTCTCGTTACGATTTGAGAGGACTACCGGACGCCTCTTCGAGGAGAGTTTCGAGATTCCGTCTCGCGTTAAGTTAACGCTCGCGTAAGAAGCGTAACGCGAGAAAAATCTTAACCAACAATAAAAAAACTCCATCTAAATGAAACTTGAATCTAGTAACCATAACGACATTGCCAATAATATGAGAATAGTTGCAGATTCAAACAAGCGAAAGGCAAAGTCTCAGATTACGGCTTTGAGGTTATATCAAAATTGTCTCAATAATTGCGATACATAGCGCTGTTGAGAAGACGCGAAGAATCGACAAATGTTCAGGACAAGACGCGTCCGCATAGGACGCGACTAGAAGTATCTATTGCGTCGGCCGGTTTAACCTGACAATTTACTCGTGTTATCTCGATTACTCGACAACACGAGTGCATTTCACCGTGTACGCGCGTAGTAACATGTCAGACGATACGCTCATCTCCAGAAGATACGGGGATAACAAGGCGCAGGTTAATCCCTTTCGCGGACTTGATTTCACGGCATGAAAGAGAAAGAGAGAGAGAGAGAGAAAGAAAAGAAAAACCGGTCTCGCGATTTATTACCGACGAGAGTCACGCGACACAACGTTCGCGAGGGATAGTCACGGAGAATGCTTTCCTTTTCTCTTTTTTTCTTGTTTAATTTTTGTTATCATCATCGTTGCAGGCAGAAGAACGGATTAGGTTGATCCTTTTTAGGTTAAGAATGCAAAGCTGTTTTTTGTCTGGCTTTCTCCTAATCAGCCTATCTTCGATACGCCAATTCTCTTTCTCCATCTTATTCCACAATAGCAACAATAATTTCTATCTTAGGTTATGTTTACTCCAGTTGCCCTCGTATCTCACACGTGACTCTAATGATCTCACCTGACATCACGATAGAAGAGATGCACACAGGAGAGTGAATGCACCAATGATATGGACGCATCCATATCATTTTTGCTGTTCTCATGCGAGCGACAAGAAGATCGACAAGGATAGCGAGTACAAAGTAGCAGTACAAAACTCTCATCGACTCACGTGAAGTTAGGAGCAGCTCTCGATCGATACTAAGTCTCCGTGTGTGGTGCTCTGCTCCGTCTGCTGTTTGTCTACTTTCTCTCTCTTTCCCACGCTTTCATTCGTTTCTGCTCGCTCGTTCCGTTGGCTGCCTCCTCCCTTTTGTTCCTTCTTCACGCTGCCACTAACGGGCTCGTTGCGACAACACCGGTTTCACACTGAAGGAACGCTGATTCGTGGGAAAAATCCCGGTTAGATTTTACTCGTGTCTGCGACTCGTAAACACAGTGAAGAGCGTTGAATATAACTGGGCACACAGCACGCGTACACTCGCGCCCTAAGCGCGCGACACAGCGGATAGGTTACGGCGTTCCATCGAAGAGAGCGTCCGCGGTGTTGGCTAACCTCGTTGCTACTCACCGCGGAAACGACGCGACATTCTCGCGAGCGAGATGGAGGGCGGATCACCGACGCCGACGAGTCGTCTTTCTCTTGCTCTCGTTTTCGTTCAACGACAACTTCTCACGCACGAAGGGCCAAAGTTGAAATCGACAGCGACTCTCGACCGGGTGATTCTCGTTTAAAGAAAGAACGCATCGACGCGAAACAAGTACTTTGATTGCCACCGCGGTACTGAGGCGCCGGCGTGTTCATCCCCACCCCGTCGCTGCCGCCGCCGCCGCCGCCACCACTATCTCCATCCACCTCTTTCCTCTCTCCTATCCCCACTTCTGCGTGCTTCGGACACTGACTGTATCGTTGCGAACCCGCCCGATCCTCTCCTGCCGTTGTCATCCTTTTCTTTCTTCCCCGCGTCGTCGCTCGTCTTCCTTCCGTCCCGCTTCACCGAACCCGTCGCCTCCGTCACGACCTCCGTCTTTCCCCTTTCGCATCTTACGCTCCCCTTCAAGGAACCGCGGCTCTCCCCTACCCGTCCCTCCGCCCCTTTACCGAGGAACTCACCTGTCGTTCGAGAGAAGCTCCGGCAAAGAGTCTTCATGTACTTCTTCTTCGGCCTTCTTTTTTTATCCCCGCACGTTACGTTTCTTCGATTCTTCTCTTCGTAATCCGATGTACCGTTCCGCTTTTCTCTGCTATTCATCCGTAATTCTCTCGCTTTACCTCCTTCTGTGCATATCCGTATCGATGACGCTCGATGTTGTTTCGATACTTGGCGCGGCCACATACCATGATGGTAATATTTTTGTCTCCGCAAGGTCTGCCTGGTAAAATCATTGGTCTGTCACGCGTTGATATATATATATATATATATATATATATATATATATATATATGTATATATGTATATATGTATATGTATAGTAATGTTTCATAATTAATTTTGCGCTGCGAATTTAATATCGTTCGATATTAATCAGAAGGTGTCAGGAGAGAAAATATCATGCTTGAAAGCGTAATGGTCAGCTGATAACTGCATGAAAATACAAAATGAAAAAAGCAAGGTGGAAAGGAATATTCCGATTTTTTAGAGTTCATCGAAGAGAATGCATAAACAATTCTCGCTAATCCGAAAAATGCCGTTAAATTTAACAGGCTGCTATCGATACGCGTGTATGCAGAACCTGCATACATCTGACTTTATTGAACGGTGATGCCATTGCGACAGATGTTGTGCCAATCCTAGCTTCCTCGAGACCGACGGTATAATAATAACCAGGCTTTGCACGACGTCGTTCGCGTGGGTGTCCGGAAGTCGGGGGATTTCCCCTAGCCAACAGCGAAAAAGCAAGCATCAACGAAGAGCTTGACTCGACCTCCCGTCAGAAAAAGTGTCATGGGCGAACATTGGCGGGATTATTCGCGAAGCAAAATTACTCGAGGGCCGATAACAGTCTCAAAAAGTGCCTCTAATAGGCTTTGCGATGATATTTCTGTCCTTTCGCTGCCATTGCATGCGTGAAATCATATGTCGTGACTTGGAGTAGACTCGAAAGGATATATAAGCATTTCACCGTAAAATAATAGAGGAAGAGAGAGAGAGAGAGAGAGAGAGAGAGAGAGAGAGAGAGTGCGAGAGAGTGAAAAAAGAAAAGGACCGAGTTTCGTTGACGTTGAAGATATCAGTGCTTTTACTCGAGCAGTTTTCTTTAAGAATACAAGAGCACACATCAGAATCGAAATAGCATCAGACTGCTCGAGTGAGAAGCTGAAGCGTCATATCTTGCCGAAAGAAATTCGATATTGGAAAACTTCAAATAATATCTGTCGGTCGGTATATTTACAAAAAAGAAATATCGTGTGATAAATTCATGTTAATACAAAATTATCTTATTTATCATAAATTTTGCTATTTATTCTGATTGTTAAGAAATCAAATTAATATCTTAAAAAATTTAAGCTACCGTGATAAATTCATGTTGATATAAAAGCATTTTATTGATCATAAATTATGTTACTTATTCTGATGGTTATGACATCAAGTTAATGTTAAAAAATTAAAGTAGACGTACTAATCTTCCTCTGTAATCTCTCTCTATGATATATGACTATAAAAGAGAGAAAAGTTTCGGCTAAATGTTCAGGTCTTATTATCTCGGGCCCAAGGGAGAGATAACTTGAGTCTGACAAAAAGATTTTTCAAAAAACTATTTGACCAAGGCTGAATGCGGTATGAAAACTCGATGTCGGTGACCTTCCTTCATTCCAGGCAATTTCCGGGAAGCTTCGACACGAAGCGACCAGTTCAATATCTTTCTGCTACTTTCGCCCAATTTACCCAACCCCCGCTGTGCCATTTATTTTCGTCCGCTCGGTTGCTCGCGGAATCGAGACAAGCGGAGTCGTGGTCTTCCAATTAGTTGACTCCGGGTCAACCACTCCTTTTTTTTCTCAAGACGCCGCTTCCGGAAAATAGATTTCGGTTCCACATCGCGGAGTTGTTCCTTTCCCGTTCCCTCCCTCTTATTTGCTCCTGATAAAATGTAATTAGAGGGCCAAGCGGAGCTCTAAAGTCTTGATATTATATTTCGATCGTTTGATTTAAAACAAAATATTCATCGAACGTTTCGGGCCTGTTTCGGATCCTCTTCGATAAATAATTAAAGACTAAAATCCCTTTCCGGGACAGAATCAAAACGTTTCACAAATTGTATCAAATATGTTAAATCGAACAATCGAACAATCGCGTTTTATCTTCTATTTGCTTTTATCATTTCGCTTAAATATAACATAACCTCTAATTACGGCGAAATTTATTTAATTAAAAGGAAGAGAGAGAAACAAATAGCAACAACATTCGCAATAACATTGTTCCCTCGCATTTTTCTTTTTTCATGCGAATTTGAATCATCTCTAATTTAATCATCGAACAATTTAAACGCAATGTTAGTTTACGGAGATTATGTGACTTCCGCGATATTTCATCAGAGAGAAGCCGCAAGACGCTGGGGGGGGGGGGTAGTTTGAAGAGACAGTTGAAGGAGTCGAGGAGGAGATATCGCTCGAAAGAAAGAACGCCGACGTGGTGGTGGGGGTTTTCCTGGAACAAAGCGACCGATCTGAAGGAAGTTCGATCGCTTCCGCGAACTTTGCGCGGACGGGCTTTTGCGAACGTGACCAAGACAGGTGCCAATGCTACGAGATGTGCCCGATTGGCGGATTCAAACGAAGCCGGTTCTCGCCGTAGGCGGTATGCTTGCAGCTTAAAATTGCCAGCTTGCAATCGTCAGAAGAGAAGGAACGTCTGAACGTCCGAACGTCCGAGCACCATTCGGGAATTTGCTCTCAGCTCGAGAGGGCTTCTGTCCCATAGCGAGAGATTGTTGTCTGTTTAAAGAACGAAACGCATCTTTCCTGACGAGGACATGAACGAATGTAAAATATGCAACGAGACATTTGTGAGGCGTGAAACATTACGTCGCTCTCGGGCTTCTTCGAGAAGGACGTGCGGATAGTTTGGCGTTACGGTAAATTTGTTAGGAATGAAATATACGCGACCTTACATTGGGGATGCATGAAAGGTGCTGCTCGAAAAATCTACTTTTTCAAATCTTGTTTGTAAATCAACCAAGTTAGACCAAATTAAAAGCGATTAATAGGACTTATTAATTACTAGAAGCGAGATTATTAGCCGGTCAAGATGTGTAAATTAATTTCCGGCACTTTTTGCTAACTTACGTTGTATCATGCCATGAAACTCACATATTCGTTCCTAAAATGACCATTCTGAAATATTTTTAGACATTTTCCCGCTATCAGGATATTCAAAGCATCGTCAATTGATATGTTACTTTACAAATAAAGTTTGAACTTTGTCTGAAAAAGCGTCAGATGAATTTACCTACTTGATAATTTGATGATAATTGTGCAAAAAGTCGATAGCATTCGACAACCATCACCAGGAATAAGTGCAAGAGTAGAAAAGCAATCTGAGAAATTGGTCCGATGCTTCTGAAAAATACATGAATCGCGTGTATAATGAAATTTTACGCGCGAAGCCTCGGTATGTGCCGAGGCTGAGCCACGTGGCATCGAAGGGTTAAAGATCTGTACGAATCCGGATTAAACGCGGGTCAAAGGGTCGGTGGGTTTAATCGCTTAACTTGTTTAAGCAAACCGTATCCACAGTATCTCACAGGGCAGGAAGGTCGTCGCGAGGCTTTGCGAAGCCAACCAAATCGGGTTTACGTTCGAGGGGCGTGGAGGAGGGCGGAGGATAGTGGACGTGGAGAGCTAGGACCCTCGAGCTAGAACGCAACCCAGAATTGTCAGTTTATCCCACTCGGTTAAAGTTTTATAAGGACTCTTGCTCGATGCTAGAGACATTGAGCCTTGAATACGCAATGAGTGACGAAAAGATTATGGGAATAGCAACAAGATAGTAAAATCAAGCGCGAGTAATTAGAAATAATTGGCTTGCGTATTTATAATTTCTCTTAATAATATACGAGCATAAACCGTTGTTTATAGATAGAAATGTATTGCATAAACACGTAATGATGATGACATTTACGCATACGCGACGCGGAATGATCAATCAATTTAAATAATTTCAAACGAGAATTCCTTTCAACGCGACATTTATAGCTTACGATTCGCCGGGGCATTTCTCATTTATGGATATCTCGCCGATTTAGAATCAGCTTTTATTCCTATGCTAATATATGGATCAAAGAACTCGTAAATTAGACAAAATGGGGAATCCCCTTGGGGATGGCGGAGGGAGAGAAAGGAAAGGAAAGAAAAGAAGGCTCTCAGTCGAAGTGACGTATTGATCTCGTTTCTGCAAGATGTTGCGCATATTCGAGGGTATCCTCATGTACCGAACATGAACCGTGAGAAGCACATCCGCTGACCATGATGGGGCCATTAGAATTGACGAGGCCGATCGTATGAATAAAAGTGGGAACCGCGACTGTGGCGCCTGGCGCGGATCGCGGAATTGCGAAACCTAACCTGCATTACTCTCCGTGCAAGGAGCCGGTATACCCTGGAAAAGGGCATACGATATGATTCCTCCCGATGCAGTAACGATCCCGGGGGATCGATCCAGGATCGTCCGGAATACTTTAACGCTTCGGCTATAGCCAAAGATAACCGAGTAGGCCGTAACGATAACTGTTATCGTTATCTCATGCTTCTCTCCTCCTACGCCCTCCCTCTACTCCGATACGTTCAATCAAAGGGTATCGGTCCCGCGCAGCCATCAACCCCGGACCTTTCCCTTGTATCGTTGCGTTGCGTTCAAGTTTCGCGCGCGTACGCGCGCAGGTGCGTGTGTGTACGCCTGCATGCCCGCGTGGATGCATCCATATATATGTAGGACGTTTACGGACATGAGCACGACACGTAGCGCTCATGAAGCTGTCGATGGAAAGTCGTCGACAGTTATGGGATCCCGCTACGTCCGCGTACATGTGCACGGGCCAGTATACATACGCGTGCATCGTAAGTGCACGCGTACCGTGACACGTGCGTACATATGTACCGAGCGCGCCTTAAGCTCCGGCGAGCTTCTCACATCAAACATCTAGAATCCCTCAGCGTTCGTTTGATGGGAAAAAGATGGAGGAGTCACGTTCACTGGATGAGTTCGTCCGGAACGGCGAATAAGGTGTCTTCCGGCGCCTTTAACAGACTTCGACTAATCTCGTCTTCAGGAGACGAGATCATTCGCGATCGCACATCTTGCTTGCCTTTGCCCGATCCTGTCGTAACCTCGTCTTTGCGAACTCGTCCAAAGATCCCGGGTTATCGAATCGATCTAGGTTCTTGAGAGAGAGGGAAAGAGAGACAGAGAGAAGGGGGGAATTCCCCTCAGTTTGATTCATCTGGAGGATTAGCGGTGCAAGGACGCGACGTCCTTCCCGTCCGCTTTCGCAGCGGGTTCTCATCTAGCGCGGCGATCGCGCGCTGAAAATTCAACAAACTGTACTTGATATGCATCGCTGCAACTGCGCGAGTGCGCGCGCGCGCGCGCGCGATGCGTACCGCGTAGCGAGCCTGTTCCTGCGTATCTAGAAATAGCCTTTCAGCGCTTATTTATGGGTGGGGGTCGACTCCTCTTCCCTTCCCCTCCCCCTACCCCAACCCCTCCTCCTGCTGAGCCGCGCGGAATTTGCACGCCGATTGACGGACGCGGCGGCTTCGCGCGAATAGTTCGGGCGAATGATGAACGCGGGGAGCGGCAACGAATCATACCCGTGTACTCGTCATGAGAATAAGCGCTGCGCGCGAAACCGTCTTTGATCTTTTCATCGCGACTTTATATCGGGAGCGACCGTGGAGGGGAGGGGAGGGGGGAGGGGAGGGGAGAAGACGGCGCGATGGTAATGTCCGTCACGTGATCTATCCGGAAATTTCGATGCATGACCGATCGCAGGCTCGCAGTTTTGGGGATATCATTCTTCCTCCCCCCCCCCTCTCCTGCCCTCGTAAGCGTAAATTTATCCTCAGGTGGAATAAAAGATGACTCGCGGGCAATCGAGTATCGAGATCGATCCAGTTTGAGTTCGAGCTGGAGCTCGAAGCTCCAAGTTCAAGTTTCGCACGGGTGCCGGGTGCCTTAACTTGCACTTGACTTGAACCGTGTGCCCGATTGAACTCTGAGCTTGAACTCGAGCTTGCGATCGACTTGCGCGTCATTCCTCATCCCATTTGAATTTACGAGTGCGAGTGAGACGGGGTGGGAAGGGGAAAGGGTACTTTTATCAGCCATCTTGTGAGAGATCGGGAGAAAGAAAAATATCGAAATTCCTGGTCACGCGCAAGAACCGTTTCTGATCTAAGAAACCGTCCGGAGAACGCGTTGCAAATTGCACGGCGCCTCCCTCGGAACTAAGATGGGAATAATTACGAGGTAAATGAGGGTGTCGGGATGATAAATGCGAGATGGTACCGCCTGAGATAAAGTGCAAACGTGGCCCAATTGTTTACGGACGAAATGTCGCAGCGATCTCGCGCGACTTCGAATCTCGCGGCGATTGTTCGATCCGCGTCCGCGGAATTGAATTAATGCTCGATTAATAATTTGTAATAGAATACACAGGCATCTTGCGAGTGCGTATACGCGTATAAACGAACGAATATTAGCACACGAGTGCTTCGTGAAAATTGCTCAGGCCGCGAATTCCGTCAGTCACGAGCGAGAGCTGCGACGTTCCAAACGTCTTTCGTTCCCCATCTCTCTCTTTCTTTCACTCTTTATCGTTAGTAGTTAAGCCCGTTCATTTATTCCGAGGCAAAGAGTCAGGAGGGGTTGCGGAGAAGTCGAATCCAAAGTAGGAGGCTGCATGCATATTTGCGTATGCAGGGCGGAGCATACAATACGCGAGCTCTCAAATGCCTCGAAAGTGGAGGCTGACGCGTCGCAGATTTAATGATGCAGCAAGATTTGACGAGGAAGGGGGAGGGAGGGCGGAAAGGGTCGCCGAATGGAAGGAAGATTTGTAAACAAGAAAGGAAAATACGGAAGTGGCACCACGTACGTTCCACGTACATAGAATTTCCTAATTTCTGACCTCCCAGACGACGCTGCCTGCGCCTGACGTTATAAATGTTTTAGCATATTTTACTTATCGTAATTTTAATTTTCCTGTTGATAATGGTCTTGGCAATTACCGATAGCGGAACGCGCACTGGCATTTTGCAGTTTTCAGGATGGAAGATAGAATTCATCGCGCAGCGAACGTCACCGAATAGCTTCCCTATTTTCTTTGCTTGATCATAAATACTATCTATTTCGTTTGTATATTCTTATCAGCTTTTTACCTTGTAAATATGTTCTCTCTCTCTCTCTCTCTCTCTTTCTTTCTCTCTGTTATATTCATCTATTCTTCATCTATTTATTAACAAAACTCGCTCGTTGTCATTATACGAAAACGCCCGACGAATTTATCTCTGTCGGGTTTTTCGTGTCTCGCCTCGAAAATCCCGATCGATTTCCGGATCACGACAGGGTCGACGCATTGTCCGGCGGCAGTTTTTCAGCGTATCGGGAATTCAGTGTACGTTCAAACTGAAATGTTGTACTAAACGTGCAGCGTGTGAGGATACCCCACCTTGGCCGCGGCGGAGATGCGGGCGGAATCGAAAGAGCTTCGTTACTCCGATAGAGGGTTCAATCGCTCGAATCGGGTTACATTCGATCTCCGCCGGAACGGCCACCGCCGTCGTACAGCTTCCTTCAGCATCCAGATGGGATCGTCGTTTCCTGCCTGTATAAACACTGATTACGTGCCACCAAATAAATCCGAGCCTCAAACGACTTTACGTCGTTCTTTCTAACGAATGCACACCGAATTTAAGCCCTCACGGCAGCTTAAATAATTACTGTACACGGGGTGTCATCTATAGAGTACGCAAAAAAGAAAAAAAAATATATATATATATATTAGTAATACTGTAATGCTGATAATATATAAAATGGGACAGCTCCATTTTATCTCCATCTCTTTTTCTCTTTTTCTTTGTAATTTGTCGATTTCTTGGGCAAATATCGCAACAACATTTTTCCGTAGCTAAATTATCGCTGTGCTATTAATTATTATTATTCTTATTAATATTATGATTATAAATGATTATTAACGATAAAGTTTGAACGGGATAAGATTTAAACTGACGTTCCAAGTCCTGTAATTCTCGATTCCTGTGCTTAATTAATATTATTAATATCATAATTATAGATATTAATGACAAAGCTTGATAAGATAAGATAAGATTTAAATTGGATCAACGTTCTAAGAGTGCTCTGAGTCTAGAAATTATTCGTATTCGCTTCGAGGGATTATCGAAACATTACACTCGCGTTGGAAAGAAATCAGTGTAATATTTTATGGGCGCAGCATTTTGTCGGAAACAACTCACGTATCAGCCATTCAATTTTACTCCTCCCTCTTTCCCTCTCTCTCTCTCTCTCTCTCTCTCTCTCTCTCTCTCTCTCTCTCTCTCTCTCTCTTTCTCTCTCTCCGCGTTTTTATTGGGTTTTCCCTATTTCCCGCGCGAAATAAGCGAATATACCGGTTAGATCCGCTTATCCCTGTTTTACCCAGTTTCCCCTAAGTATAATATATACGAACAACTCTCGCTGCACTCACACACGCGCGTAAACGTAAAAAAATACCAATAGGTTATGCATACACGAGGCATCAGATAGGCTGCCGTTAACGTATCGTAATAGCTGTGAGAGAAATGCTGGAGGTCACGCTGTCTCGAAAAACGTTTTATCGTTACAATTTATGATTTTGCAAATCTGACATCTTTATCGCTTCGATTCATAAAGATATTGTGACGGACTTAATTATATTTAACGGCTTCGAACTAACATTTCTCAAAAATGCTCTCACCTACGGTAAAATTGTCCAGAATTATTAACATGTTTATCTATTTTTTATAGAGTTTTTTCTTTATCCTTCCTGTATATCTCGTGTATTTATATATTTCATATATATATATATATATATATATATATATATATTTTTTTTTTATATCCTTGTGTAGTATACCTCTGTTTATGTGTATTTATGCATGATATGTTTTATACATATTCAAGATATATGCATATTAATTGAAATTTTAATTTCTGCTACACACATAAAAAGTTTTCTCTTACATAAAAATATATACACAACAAGTTTTTGTTTTCTTGTATTATATTAGCTTTCACACGCCTCTTAAATGTCTTACGCTCTATATAAGAGACTTAATTTTATGCTCTATTTTGTTCAGAGAATCTTTTCGGAAGGGAGAAATACATATATCAGTCTAAAAACTACATCAATAGCAGACGCGCCTCGTCTTGATCTCGTTGGTATATTTTATATTGATATATGAAATTAGTTTTTCTGAGAGTCATTGAAATTGATCTTGGGAGAATCTCTTCGGGAACGAGAGACATGCATCGATTTAAAAACATGCAAGCATGCGGTCGAAACATCTTACAAGGGGAGGATTCGACGGGAATTGTTCTCGCGCGAACTTACAACGCGCGCGTATCATTGTGCAGAGAGTATACGCGAAACACAAACAAGACGAAAAGAAATGCGTGTAGACCATCCACACACAGGCTATATACACACAAGAGACAATCCCCGGCTTCTCCCGAGGACATGTTAACTCCGCACGTGATATTCCCAGCTCGTCGTCCTTGCCAGACGAGAGCTTTCAGCCTCTTCGCTTCCGCAACAACGGAAGAGAAAGAGCAGCCTCTTCGAGTACGTGCGCCCTGGAAATGTCGCAGTGTTCCGTTAAAGTCTTCTATAACCACGTTAAGATGAGAATTATTCGTTGATAAAGTTGACACGATTATGTCAGGACTGCATCTTAGATCGCTATCGGTTATTAAAAACAATTAATTTCTTGCTTTCCGTAAAGAATTGATTTGTACAAGTACAAGATTTTGATCAACAAAATAATCTCCGTCATCCTCGATGGACCATTCATCGAGCAGCTGACTGCGATAGAAACCTGGCGATTTCGAATTTTAATAATCATGAATGCTCGGAATCAAAAGCAAGGAATTAATTTGCGCCTAATATTTGTGCTGTAAATGCCAAATTGCAGTCGATACGCAGATACTTGTATCCGTCTGTGGTGATGATATTTTATTTAAAACGTAAGACGAGGTAAAGGTGTATTAGGTGCATAACGTCACGTGTATATAATTTGCTGTAATACGGCAATTTATGTAATATAAAGTAGTCACATGTTATTGTACGTGATATATATGATATAATAATCTAACATAGTATAACGTAGTATATAATTTAACGCGCGTAATATTTTACTTGTTTGATCTTTTCTTTCTCGTTCCACTGTCGACATTGCTTGTCCCGAATGACAAAGTCGTCGATGCTTTTCCTCCAGCTTGCGCCCTAATCCAAGGGATTTTGCTGTTGTCACGGGGACAATTCCAAGAGCGAGAATCTCGTGTGTTATGCGGTATTACTTATCGTAGATAATAATCTGTACTGCTGTGTCAGAGACCGCAAACTGACAGATTCAATAACAATACAACACAATATGACGATGACGCAAAAAGTGTCGGAAGATTATATGAATATAAAATGTAACGATAAGATTAATAAAAGTCTCGTCAGCTGCTAGCGTTTTTAAATTGGCACATGCGTGTCTGTCATGCCAGAAGAGATTCTCCCAAGAAGATCAATTTCAATGACTCTCAAGAAGACTAATTTTATATATCAATATAAAACATAACGACGAGATCAAGACGAGGCGCGCGCGCTGCTGACGTAGCTTTTAAATTGATACATGTGTCTGTCATTCCCGAAGGGATTCTCCCAAGATCAATTTCAATGACCCCCAAGCAAGCTAATTTCATGTTACACTTGATGTGCAATATGCACATGCAATACAATATGATATCATTAACGCTGTCCATGCAAGATGAAAACGATAAATAATCCAAATATTTCATCACTCGCCGGTTGAACTGAATCGCTCACGGACGTTAAGGTCAAACGTGAACGCCCACGCTGCTCTAGATACACCTGCGAAATATCGATGTTACTGCGCTTCGGCGCGCCACGTTCTCGCGAGTTTCTCTCCCGAGGCATTATCTCGCGTTCCAAATATTTTTTTCAATCTTCCAGACATGCGGAGGAAACAAGAGAAAGGGACCTGTCCGGAAAAACAATTTATGTATATATATCAACTATCTCTCTCCCTTTTCATATTTTCCAATGAAACGCAAAGGGGGAGAATCGCTGTTGCGGGATGATTCGTTCGATACGGCGGCGCCAGTAAAAATGTACAGAGAGATAGAAGTGGCAATCAAAACGGTAGAAAGATCTTACGATATTATCTCGACTCGCGCGAAACGATTCTGCAAGAAGAATAGAGAAGCGAAGCGGGCATTCCCGTCTCCCGCCGCAGCGTCAGGAAGAAACCCTGACGGCAAGCACATCTTGGCGGAACGCTAGACATTGGATACAGCCGCAAGTTTGATTAAGTTCAAGCAACAAGTTACGGTCGAGCTATAATCAAACTGATCAAACTAATCGTACGGAAGCGAGGCTATAAAAATCTCATCGCTAATATTGACGATCAATCGCGATCAATCGATTGGTATCGTCAGCGACGCTCGCTGGTAGGGCGCCAAAGCGCCCCGGAGATCCCGCTGAAGACCTTGATTGCCACACCGTTACCCCTCCTCCCTTCTGCGCGGCGTAATTAAATAAATTCTGCGGGACGGTTATACACCGTAAATAGCGCCGAAGCTTCTCCGAGAGTTCCGCTGCGTGGTTTCCCCCCATTCCCCCCACCCTGCATCCCTTCCAAAACCCACGTTATTGGCCGTCGAGGGTGGGGATGGGATGGGGTGGGGGGTAACAACCGGGGGCTACTTTAACCCCGGCACGCGAGCGCGTAGTAAAATAGACAGTAAAGGTGGTGGAGCTCGCCGCGCCTAATTCACGCGAGAGGGTACGACGACGGCGACGATGGCGGCGTCGTGGTGCGAAACTGCCCGTTGGACGAGCTTCCGGGGGGGGGTGAGAAAAAAGGGGAGGGGGAAGAAGGATGTCTTTTTATTGTTACATCCCGGTCTGCCAGAGTTTTATATTCTTTAATCCGCGCGCGGCGCTCTCCTCGAGAAGCTCCCTTTTACTCTCGCGAGATTTTTACGCTTTCGGGCGAATCAGAACCGTGAACCGCGGAAATTGAAGTGTTTGGGGAAGATTTAGATACGCGCGGATACGAATTTACGAATTTTTGATAGGCTGCTTTTCGCTGATGAGAGCAGCGATGACGGCATCGGAAAGACGATGTCTTTCGAGGAAATCGGGGCCGCGCTTTTATCCGTAAATATGAAAGTATGTCAAACGTTTCGATCCCATCTATTAGCGATCGTGATGAAGATCGCGATGATGAAGCAGAGAGATCTGACGACGAATGCTCCTTCTCGTTTGCAAGCCCGCTTTTTTCAGCAATGGACTCCAATTTTCTCCGTTTATCGTTTACAAGGCATTATCGTACACTAAATACGATAGGATAATAAATTTCTGCGCGATCAGTTATACGAGAAGTACGATTGCAATTCAAGATTGCAACATGAAAAGCAGACACGAGCGAAGACGTATTGCTGCCCCTTTTCTGTTTCTCTCTTCTTCCCATTTTATTCGTACTTTGAGATTCGCGCGCTGGGAAAATTCCTAACGAAATGCGCGGCTTTCGGTCATTCGAATGATCCGCTGCGCAACTCGATTGTCAAAGATCGGAGATCGCTGATCGCACCCCGAGATGATAAACATTCAATCTTCTCGCCTTCGAGTACAGGCTCGCATTATCACATGCACCTCATGTGCAACACGGTGTTATAGTCGCGAGGGGTGGGGTGGGATTGGAGGGAGGCGAGTCGTGGAAAATGCAAATCATTCGTATTACTAGACTTACTTTAGCCTGCTGCGTGATCGAACGGCGAGACGGCGTATTTTCCGCCGGAGCGGCACAGCGAATACGAAGCGAATGAAAACGTATCCGTAGCTTCGAAGGAGCTTTAGCTCGCAAACAAGCGTCTATTTGAGAAATGAAATACCTCGCGCAGCGATCGGGTTGGAAAATGGCCGTGCCATTCGAGGGATGCCTGGGAAAATTCTTGTACAAGATCACAGCGGCGGCGCTGCAACAAAGAGATCGCGACCGCGCGATATTTCCAATCTGACCACGTAAGCGAGCAGCTACATCCCTGGGCTGAGTCTCTGTAAAGACTAAAATCGATCCGAGACCCCGAGCTCGCAGGAACGATCGGCTGATTTAGAAAATTACCCGCCCCCTTCCTCGCTTGCTAGGGCGACGTTACGCCGCCGGTTTTGCTCGCTCTAATCGAGCAAGGATGACATTCTCCGCGATGAAAGATAATGGCAAAAGAAAAGTCCAAAGAAATAGAGAGAGAGGAAGGAGGGGAAACGACGGTGTTAGTCTCTGATTTGTTGCCTTCCATAGTCCAGGTAGACGGGTGTGATGCGCCCAAATTAATTTTCTTCTTCTTCTTCTCCTCTATCGACTTTCTAGAGATAAACGTAAATATAATAGACTCCTATAACTGATGGCCGAGTACTTCTCTGACTGAGAAACGTGATCGCATCCGTGATCCCTGTTCCGCGCGTGACCTTCTGTTCCGTCCGTCAGCCTGGCCTCGCGATTCTTCGGGCAAAACTGTCTCTCGGTGTGAGAAATTGCGGCCAACTGTGCAACGCAAATCGTCGGCGAAATCGGTGGCCCACCGCGGACCAGGCGAGATTTCTCAGTGGAATCGCGGCGGAGCGGGGAGCGAGAAAGCTTGGAAAGCATCGACCGCACTTCCGCGAGCATTTGATGCCCGAAAACTGGCGCCGCGGCGTCTAGACGCCTCCTCTCGCCCTACCTTCCTCTCTTCCCTCCCCGCTCCGCCCCCGCGTCATCGCGAACGGTTCGCGACCGAGCCGGAGGGTCGTTTCACCTCCTCCCGCCCCACTGTCGCGCGTGACAGCGTATCCTACTTTCGCGGTGTGGAACGAAGCAGCTCGCCTCGCGCGAGCAACTGTTCGTCAAACCAGAAGAGAATAACGAGCGGACGAATAACGTCGGCGAGACAAAGGAATACGCGCGGTGCGAAATCGAAGAGCCAGATTTAAGGCAAAGAAGAAACCGAAGCCGCGCGCACAGTGTTGTACGTGAGATCTTCCGCGCTTGATTGCGCTTTCACGCGCGCGGCGCGTAATTCGACGCGGATAATTCGCGGTGAGAAGTCCTAATTAGCGAGGGGACATTTCCGTTCTCGCGAGCGCCGCTCGGACGTGAGAAAATTACCCCGGACTTGGTCCGCGGCGGGGATAGAGAGGAGGGGTGGGGATCGAGGTCGCAAGGGAATTCGCGCGTCGATTTTCGCGGGAAATTTGTCTTAACTTAAATCCGATAATGCCGCGTGATAATGCTGCGACGGAATGGCGTAATCGACTGCTGATAAGAACAAATTACAAGCGAATGCCGCGGATAACAGAGGATAGCAGCTCGTCGAGAAAGTGTACACACTCGCCTCATGACTTCTGTGGGAGTTTAAGTACTTTACGAATGAGGTGAAAAACGTTTTGGGGAGAGGTAGTCCAGAGATGAGAGCGATTGCTTGGCGATCGGAAAGCCCGAGTTCGATTTCCAATCTCGACCCAAAACGAAGCTTCCCTATCCCCGACTCATACGATCGAACATACTTAATTTTTTTCCTATCACGCAAATCCTATTGGGATATTGTGAATTCTTAGCTGGCGATAGCTACGCTACCGAGGTTTCCTTATCGGACAGGCCAAAAGTGAAGAATCAGACTAAGAGAGGTATACTGGTCCTTTAGATTGGGGGTTTAGGTCGTGGATTAGCTCTCCACCATTTGACAAACAACTATTGCTGCAAAATCCCAATAAGAATTAGGAACGAGTACGTGGCACTGCTTGTGCAAACCCAGATACAAATACAGTTTTATTTATTCGCTCGTTATATGTCATGCAATTGTTTTGCTTGATGATTTGCGGGAAACCGGATGCTTCATTGGAACGTTTTCCGAGTTCTATGGATCATCGAGCTGTCTCGAGCGCGAGGTTCAACCGGCTTTCAATAGCCTGCTCCATGGCTTATCTATAATTTTTATATTCTATAATAATAGTAAAAGTAACGTTTTGCCGCATCTTAATCCTCATTGCTGAAGGATGCATGCTTAGCGTCCGGTAATTCTGTACACGCGCGCGCGCATGTGTACCACACTTAAATGATCCGCAGCTGAGCGATGCCTAACAATAATCCCGCGAATGCGCTTTTCACTCGCTCGTAGGCTCTTCCCGTCCTCGATGCGGTAAGAATCCCGGAACATGTAAATGTTTCCTCTCTCTCTCTCTCTCTCTCTCTCTCTCTCTCTCTCTCTCTCTCTCTCTTTCTCTTTTGCTCTCAGCAAGGCGCATTTAATCCCCACTTTTTACATTGTCGAAAGTGGAACAGAAGGTTTATGGCGCGATCGTCGCCAAGAGTATCCAAGCAACTGGGTCGAATGCGGGAGATGCGCGGGATTAATAAACGAGCGCGCGTGATCGGGGGCAGCGGTTTAGGAAGTTGGATCGATATATCGAGCCTCGATTAAACTAAACCAAACACGCGGACACGCGTGCCGGAGTGTCCGTTTGCGATATTCTTCTCGCGCCCGTTAAACGTGCTAAAGTGTACCTCGAGTACCGCTCGCTGCAGCGATCGAGACGAGTCGTGCAAAGTTTCCATGACAAAGCAGAAGAAGCGCACGTTAATCCCGCGCGCTTGTTGTTCGAGGCCTCTTCAAGTATGAATCAGCCGCGGATATTATTCTGCGCTACGCGCGTAACGCGGCGCGACCCGCCACGCTAATCCTCGCCGCTGGAAGAAGCCACTTAATCGCAACGAGGCGTGAAATATATGTGTCCAGGTCGGGCCAGGCTGCAATCCCTGCCGCCGAGAGAGAGAGAGAGAGAGGGGGGGGGGAGGAAAGAAGAGGACGGCAGAGTGCGGCGCCTGCAGTATCGCGGGATCGCTCCTCCGCGCGCGCACGCGGCGGACTTGCCCCTCCTCCCCCTCCCCGGCGACTCCGCCGAATTACGGCGAACTTGCGGAACAATGAAGTTCGCGCAACTTAACGTAACGGGCCGGGCGCGGGGTCGGGTCGGGGAGAGTGACGAATCGACGGGATGACGGGAAACTGGCATAACTGGCGGGGCCAGTTGCGCGAATGATCTCGGCTCGATTACCGACGAGCACGACCGGAAGCTGCACCCTCGCCGCAGCGCGGTTGCGCAACGTCTGCGGCCGCGGCCGCACGGTGTGTCGTTCGCGGCTGATTGATTAAAACCGCGGGATGGATGATTAGCAATCAAGCCGGGAGGCACTCGCGGGGCGGCGCCCGTGGGGAGAGACAGGGCGTCGGCCGCCGGAGGCCCACTTTCCATAACGAACGCCGTCGTCTAGAGTTGAAAGGTCAGGGGGTGAGACACGTGCGCACGTCGATAATCCTGATAAAGTCATTATGCCGCGCCACGGCGCTGCGTCGTCCTGCGACGCTCGGCGCCGATAAACGGCGCCGCCCGAAATCGGATCACCCGGTCGAAACGAACCATCAACTGCGGCAGGGAGAGGAGGAGGGTGAGAGTATGCCCTCGCGAACGAATCGGTTAGCTTTGTAGTCGCGTTTTGGTGATGGTTCTACTTGATTTGTTCCGTCATCTGAGATTTTCTGGAGATATCAGAGACGCTGTCGACCAGCAGTATGCGTTTATCTCGATTGTTTTCTTTCCATCCGTTCACTTGAAGATATCTATCTTTAAATTGACTTGGAACAATAATTTATATTTATCCTAATTCCATTCCGCCGTACGAATCCATTCAGCAAGATACTAAATCTTCTGACTGTTAAATTTTTGTTTCATGACTTTAAAGTATCGATAAAATACTCCCAATCGAACGTAATTATTTCAACTTTTCTATTTTTTATGATTCCATCAAATAATCCCTTTGGCCTTTCTCAGAAGGCCATGTCATTTTTACATCATCATCATCAGATACAAGATCTTGCCGATCATTATTTGTTCCGACATGAACGGGAATAACGGTTTATGGAATTTTTAGTTACTTTAATGACGTTTACACGTCACATCTCAAGGAACTCCGTTTGACCTTTTTACCATTCGTAGCAATTATCGAAACGATCAATTAGATCGTAGATCAATTATTCGACAATTATTTAACTTTGGCTATTCGTTCAACAGCGAATATAATTGCTGGACATTTATTATTAATATCATTAACAGGTTCTTCAAGATACAAGAATTATTATATTATCAGTCATACCAAATTCGGATCTTATTTATTATTTCATTAAATCTTTCCAGCTTCTGTTCAATCTTACATAATTCTTATTCTTAGAACATTACATTGGAGAGAAATGTAAAAATTTAATTTTATATGACACGCTATCATCATCCATCTCATCTAGTTAGCCCTCGATCATTATCGGTTTCCTTTCAGAATTTTTAGTAATCTAATTTTAACTCGACTCGATAAGTTATATTGTCCCGTATTCCTTAATTCAATTCGTTTAATTTGTATTTATATTTATGAGAATACAATATTATATTGCATATATTGTATATATTATATCGTACATTGTATATATTATGAGATGTAATTCGAGAAGCAAGGTTCTCAGAAAACCATATTACAGTTCTTTGCGCTGATACGCGAATGCTGGTACGCAATATTATTTATTATTTCAGAAGTTTCATTTTTCCGTTTCCCCTTCAGACTTCATTTCCTTGCAGTTTGCAGTTTCATAGCAATATAATAGCAATACAACCTTGCACAATCGACGATAACGGGAAAAAATTCGATAAAAAGAAATCGACGCTCCGCGCGATTCGCCGAGGATATAATTCGTGATTTGTATTTGATTTCGATTTTCTTGTCTTTCTTTAGGTTATGCGCACGCGCACGCGCGCGCGTTTTTTCAATTTCCGATGTGGGGTATTTTCTCTAGAACATCGATGCGTGACGATGTTATCTTTGCTAATGTAATTTCGCATCTATGATGCATCTGATCTCGCTCGCTCGGAAAGGAACGGAAGGAATGTCCGGAGGAGATTCCAAGCGCCAAGCTCGTCGCAAAACGCAGCCAATTTGGAATAAAAACGTTGACACTCGAGCTGTCAAGTGTCGAGCCGTCAGGTATTTCGTTTTAATCCCTTTCCAATTGCGTGACATTGTTTGTTAGATAATTCAATTTACGATTCAATTCGTTGACCGAAGCGATATTAACGACAGTGAATCGAATTTGCCAGATTTGTCTGGGAAAGATTCATAATTAATGCTCGCGAGGAGATAACGAAAGTTTGAAAAAAGTTACCAGCGGTTTGTACATTCTTATTGAAGCTGAGCACCGAGCGATGATAATTGCGCATTTATTTCTGCCGCGTCCCATTAAGATTTAAATTTCATGTTTTATTCGGGAAAACGAAATTCGAGATCAGATACGCGCGTAATTTTTAATGCCAACCATCATCAAACTTCGAATCTCACTCCGCATGCATCGATTATTATTTATCGTTAAATATGTTGGTAGAATGCATGCATGCGCCTGCAATGCAGAATTAAAAGTTAGCTAACTAACGATCTCATCAAAGTCCCTCTGATGAAATCTCGACGGGCTGCCCGAAAATAGACACTCTGCTTACGTAATTTCTACGTAATTTCACGGAAATGTCACGTCTTCTAGAGGAAAGTACACATCTGTTTACGAAATATGCCCCTCTATGCGGGTCTATTTATAGATTCCTGAAGGGAAAAATTTTTATGCAGGATCTCCGTATTTGCCGCATCGTTAGCGAAATTTTGGTCAACAAATTTGCGCGTGCGACGAAAAATCACTAAGGCCCAACCGAAACGGAAAAATTTCTAGCTTTTTATTTACTTACTATTTATTTACTTTTAGCGTATATTTCTCGCGATTCCCGCGAGAGATATCGCTTACGCGAAATCGAAACCAAACCAAAAGCCTCGAAAAATCCAGGCACGGATCTACAGGGACAAAGCGACAGAACATGCCGGTGCATCGGATTTTCGTTTTACGCCTTCAAATAAATCACCCGCCTGGCACACATCACGCGTGCTCTTACGCATCGCGCATGCGCGATCGATGCTCGCGCAAATCGATTCGGCGAGCCGGCGAGGCGCGAGCGCGATTTAGATAATAGACGTGGCTTTTGAATATCGTCGTACAAGAAAGCGTCGTTCGCGAACTGTGAAAACTGAATTATGAGTAGCAAGTGAAGCTATTATCTTCACTTCTCGTTATCCTCAGCGTGAAAAAATGGAGAAGAGATTTAACGATGCATTAATCTGCGATATCAAGATGAGAAACAATGTTGCTCGAGTATCAAAATTACAAAAATTTTCGGGAGAAGAGCAATCACGAATCACGCGAATCACTTTAAAAATGAACCGGTCGAATCCCGCGATCCCGCGAGGTTACGACCTTTGCGCGCGCTCTCTAAATGCACCAGCAGACGTGACTTTGGGGATTCACCGCGATTAATTGCAATTGGCGCGAAATTTAATCGCGTTATCAGGGATTTTTTGCCATTGACAGCCGCGTTGCGTGACGCGCCGCAATTAAATATCCAGACTTGCCCGACGATTCGTGCAAATTTCTCGCACGAACACGCTGATCCTCGCTCCGGATCGCATTGCGCGTCACGTACGAATACTCTCCTCGATTTCTTTCTCCCCCTCCCTTACATCTTCGCTATAAGGATTCTTATTCGCGTCAAAAACGATGAATGGAACGTACAGAGATAAGAAATTATTGCCATTCATCGGATCTTCCTTGCGAGCTTTTCCTTTTTACATTTCTTCCCATGTTTTTTCTTTCTTCTTCCTGAAGTTAAACCAGGACTGCGGATGGATGTTAAAGAGGAACTGTCCACCCGCTTCCTCAGTCTCTTGAATAATCACGATGGATGACCTGCTGCTCGGAATGATATTCTGGCTTCTGGATATCGCATTAGAAATTAATGTTCAGGAACTGCAATCACGAGTACCACGTAACCTTCGTGAAGCTATTATCTTCACTTTTCGTTATCCCCAACGCGAACGAGTCGAGAGATTTAGCGATGCATTAATCTGCGATATCAGAATGAGTAATTGTTGCTGACAACATTATTGCTGTTGTAAACAATCACCTGAGAAATGAGATAAGGTCGTAGGAAGAAATGGCACATCGGTGCCATTAAAAGTCAATGTAAGCATTAATATTTTATCCTGAAAATTATGTCGAGAAACGACATTGCTTGCAATGCGACAAGCAGAGTACATAATCGACGCGTTGCGAGTTCTGATATATTCTAAAGGTTCCTTCTTCTCTCATGTGTACTCTCTGTTTTTCTTTTTCACTGCGGCGCGTCCTCGAAACTGCAATTTTGCGCTCATTATGCAATCGCAGGCGCGCGCGTATTTCGAGTGAAGCGATACACGCGAAAAGAAGTAGTCGCCCGCCTGCTACGCCACTGGGCGGAATATTGATCGGAGGGATGCAGAAAGATCCTTACGCCGGGGGAGCGAATCGCGCGCCAACCCTTACGTAGGCTCTTTCACATATTCGCATTATGCCACGGATGCCACTTGCAACGAAATCAAGATCATTATAGATGGCTGACATTTGTACGTTTCTCGTTTCACGTTTAACATGCCGACATTTTAATCGTCCGTTCACAGATGACACATAATCAATCGTGCGTTATGTTGGAACAGAACAATTTCGATGAAATGTAACAACATTCTTGATTGATAAAAGCCCAAATAACGAATAATTCTAGAATACCTTATTCCATCTTAATTGCCTAGGATGAGGATCTTTTTAAGAAGACTGCCTAGGTGTCAGGCTTCATAGAGATCTTCATCATTCCTTAGAAGAACGTATGGGATTGATTTATACGCGAGACTATGCAATGATTATGCATGACGTAAACGTAGAGATTCAGGTTCTGACAATTGTTCAAATCCCCGCCTACGACAGAATTAATTTCTGCCGTTGGCGGTCCCAAGCTCGGATGGAAAGAGGAGGGTTCGCAAACCGGCTAGCGATCGGCTTGTGATAAAAAAAAACTCTAAATGCTTCTAGACCCAACGATGTTGACCTGGGCAACATTGAAGGGAAAATGCACAAGACATGGTCCTAATGTAAGAAGAAGAAGAAGACAATTGCTCAAGCGACTCATATCGATCTTAACATCGTATACTTGGGACTTTAGTCTCAACATCGATCAAAGTGAAAAGCGTTTCGTTATTGCGATATCCGATTCCTATTTAGATCGTCGATCCGCCCAAATCAAGCTCGAAACAAGAGCAAAGACGTTAAGCGGTCATTGAAATGGAGTGAACCTGAAATCGAGCGGTTGATATATCCATTCGCCAGTTGGGACTTGTCAGCTTTGAGACTTTCCAGCCCCTTTCGTCCAGCCCCTCCGCTGGCACCTTCGAGGCTTCCCTTTTGAGTATCGTTATGAGCACCGGTGCACTGCCACCGGAGTCCTCCCCTCTTTTCACGAGAGACAAAGGGAGAGGGGAGGGGAGGAGAGTTGCAAAGAGAAACAAGGAGACCCAGGGACGGAAAGAGAGGGAATGAAAACGGTGGCTTTGATGCTCGTGGCGAACCACGATAATTGAATCAACGCACCCTCGTGACTCGCGACTGAAATCAAGTAACCTTCGGCGTAGCCTGCGCGTATACTTGCAACGGACTGATGATGTGGGATGTCGGGGACACCCCGAAGAGCTCGACAGCGACGGGACAATAATAACGGACGGAATAAAGCAGTCGAATATAATACGTATGCAACAGTCCGCGTGTCTTGTTACAACCAGACGTAATGAATGACGCATCGTGCGCGACACGGTATAATAGTCACAATAAAATGTAACAAGATACAGCGCGACACGTGGAGCTGTAAACACGTGTCGCGCTACATACGTATGCGTATACGTCGCGGAGAATCCGCAGAAGAGTAATTCTCTCGAGCGATCTCTGTGACCGCGAGAGCGACCTGCTAGCTTGTCGAAGTAATATTTTCCCTGAAAGCGAAAAATGCACTCTCATGTGCACATGAGAGATGATGAGGAAGAGAATCTCCAACTGCCTTATCAGTTGAACTCGATGAGCCGACTCTGGGGAAGAAGATAAGTCGAAGCTTATCGAAGCAAGGAAGCTTGAGCAGGGAGATACAGCTAGCTCGCTGCGAAAAAGGAAAGGACTCTATGGAAAATTCTCTTTCGCCATTGTATGCTTGTATGCTTAAGAGAAGAAGCTCATCTGGAACCGACCGACATAAAGTCCAAACCTGTTACGCGCGAGTGGGAAAATATTTTTCCCGACGATATAAATATTACATCTCGTTATGCTGGCGTTACCTGAGCCCAGGAAGAACTTGAGCCCTCGTAATGACAGCGGGCCTGTAAAGAAAGCGACGGAAAAAGCTCCTTCGGTAGGACAAGGGCGTTTTGCGAGACTCGCAGCTCAGCGATGCAGCGAAGCCACGCGCAAATTGCCGAGAAGGGCGATTTGTGCGGCGCTTAAGCTCCATATATTACTCGTAACGCCGTATTTCCTAACGATAATGACCAATTATGTAGAGAGAAGCCGTGAGCAATCATCATCTTCAGCTTGCGCGTCGTTTTGATTCCTCAAAGTGTCGAGCGGAACGTCGAGAGGAACGAGACGAAAGGCGGAACAAAGATGAAGAGACAATCAAAGATCAAGCAATGAACATCTCGATCCTCATGAAGATTCCGCTCTCCCGGATCCGCGTGGCGCGCGTTTCGTTATCAAATGATTCTGCACTGCGCTACGTTACATGGGAAATGATAAATGAGAAATGATAACGATAAAAGATACCGCGGAGGCCGAATGGAAAGCTTAAATCTGTCGCTCGCGGCGGCAAGCAACAAAATACCCGAGGTTATTACTCGCTTGCGAATAGACGCGAGTCCCCGGGGGTGAAAAGTAGTTTCCAAGCGTCTAGTCTAACAATGGGGCGCATGGAAGGAGAGAGAAAAACGACGGGTACATGAAAAGCCTTCCGGAAAATAAAGGACAGATACCATGGAGAGAGAGAAGGCCCGGCGATTCAATGCCAAGGTTGGCATATATACCATATATTGAATCGATATTCGATAACTTCATGTACGGACCAATGGCCGGCATTCGTACGGACGATTTAATTATATCCGGTAAATAATGCCATTGACTTCAGAACTGGCAGAATTTCGACGGTGGATATTGAAGTTCGCAGTCGCGAAGTCGCGAGTCTCCTCTCCTCGGAACCGACTGAAAGAAAATTCCTTTAAGGAATGAAACACAAAATTTTGGAGATGAAACAGACGCACAAACGATTAAATTTAATATGCATTTATTTGCATTGGTTTCCTTCTGCTTTACGTTTACAGGTCGCTCGTAAAATATAGAAGTAACAAAAGGCCATTACAAATCTTCTCATCGCGCCGTCTCTTTATCACCAATTCAGCTCATGCGTGAATCCTATCCTGGCAGAACAATACAGTTTTTGTCGCGCGTGATTCTCGTTTTCCAGCTCGTTTCGACTAGCCGGCTATTTCGTTCTCTACCTGCACATTTCCGGATTATACGTTCCACGAGTATACATCGCGCTTCTCGCGAGTATTCTGCCTGCAGCTTCGGCTGATCTACCGATCGGATAAAGGAAATCAATCGCGCGCATTGTTCCATGAATGATATTGATGGAGTGCGATTCAATATCCATTTCAATAAAACCGTAAGCTCTGCCGCGGACGTCACGTTCTCTCAATTTCTTAATGGAATTGACAATTATACGCATGCGAATTAACGCGTAGGTAAGTAACATATATAAACCTTATATCGTTAATTGAATACATAAAAAAAATAGGCTCTCGGAGCATATAAAAAGGATTATCACAGTCGAGGAGAGTCTCGTTAAGAGTTTTCGAAAGTTACTCCGAATATCATTTGATATCTTGGATTTCTCTTTTCACTTCAATTAACGGGCTCAATTAACGTCAAGAATCATTTTCCTTTATCGTTTCTCAGACATTCCGGTTGCAATCGCATTGCACCGATCGATCGTATCATATACATTATGCGTTACGCGTTCGCGCCAATTCCGCGGACTACGAAATACGGAAGACCTTTGCTTCAGTCCCGAAATTGGCGTTAACATATAGATTTAGTATCTTAGCTATGTGCTAATTAATAAATTAATAAATTATTAATAAATTCGGTTTACAAAGGTGCGGTATACGGTACGCTCGTGAAATGATATGCGCTTGTCTGCTTTCCCGACAATTGGACGGAATTCGCATGACAAAATTTTTCAAGTGAAACGGAAAAAATGCCTCGAGTATGATCCTTAAATACGAGGATGCAATAACGAGACAAAACATATCGTTATCATTTCCATCGGCGATCAATGTGTGTGCGATTTCGTTGTCATTGATAATATAAACATCATCTTCGAAGAAGAATCATTTAAATCGGCTAAAAAATAAATTGAAAAAATAAAATTATGTTATTTAGAACAGCTTTAGAACAGCTTCAATATCGAGGAGTATAATTCGATAAATCCAAATAAAAAAATACTCAATTGCGTTGTACTTCTTTCTTTTTTAATTTATATCCTAATCAATGTTTACTGATCAGGATTTTATTCCGATTCTTATCCAAGATTCGTTTTATCAATCGAGATTAAATGTAATCTTCTCGATTTGATCTGATTAAAATTCGCTTAATCCTATGTTAGAAGACTCGGTATACTTTCATCTCGGTATATTAAAATTCATCAATCGATGCATCGTTAATTTTCCGCAATTTCGGCAAACGATCTGGCTTCAAATAAAGGATTCACTTGTCCGCTTCTTGTCGCGATTCTGACCTTCTTCTTCATAGCATCTGATACGGAATACATTCTTCCGTCTTTGATAGATCATTGCCAACAGTACTCTTGCCAGCGGCAAGGCAAGGGAAGACACGATAGCACGTGACCAGAATTTGCCTCGCGGATTTTCCACGAGCACGCATATAAAGTTCCCCGTTTCATCATAATCCGACATGCGGAATCCATTTCTCCAGTATAAACTAGAAAGTATCGTGATACAGAAGCATTTAAAAAAAGAACTGAAAATACGTAAAGAAGATGATATCGAATAGAAATATAAAGTAAATTTGTTACAATTATGAGATACGTATATAGACATATACAAACAAAAATGATGTATTGTTCATGAGAAGTCATTTTAGGATTTTCATCTTTAAATAAGCGCAATCAGTTTACACATTTCTCTTTAGCTTCCACATTTGAGATTTCATATTCTCAGATTTTCAGATGTAAATATTAGGTCAAAGTTAATTCGGTACCTTTTTTTACAGAACAGAGAAAAAAAAGAACTTGAATGACATAATGGAAGGAGACACAAAAGAAAAGTATACAAATAACAAATATTAAAAATAAACAGCTTGCCAACAAAGAAGATCAAGAGGAAAACTCGTATACATCCAGTAACAGAAAATTATCAGTCAGAAGAATCATGGTTAACTAATAACTAAGGATATATAAAATTAGGATTAAATTTTAACAAAAGAATTTCATCAAAACTGAAACAATATGAGGAAGATGAGAAAAATGCAAATTCTAGCTTTGCTGAGTGTATAGAATGGATTACTATTGATTGTACACAGGAAATTAACGTAATTATAAAAGCCAATATTGCCCAGAATGTGATAAAGCTTTTCAAGGAAGATAATATTATACCTTTCATCACAAGATGTAGAAGAAACATGACAGGAGCTATGATACCAGATCAAATAAGAACTCTTAATAATTTAAAAGTTATTAAGAACAGACTCATCAACAATCGCCGCGAGGATTATCAAAACTATTGAGGAAACGGTCGTGGAGGACTCATATCATATCCACGAAATCTCTTGTCCAATTCGAACATATTTGCTGTACAAACGACGACTGGCAGAGGAAGAGATAGAATTGAGTCTGGAATATGTCAACGATAGCATTTTGCATGGTGAAGAGATACTACTATCAGCATTTCTGATAAATGAGCAGAAGAAAGGCTTGCGGAACAAAGTAACAAACAACATTGTGTATCTAACAGCACATGTTATCAGCAAAGATAAAAAGGCCCTGACAGAGTATTCCTTCTACGAAAAATACCCAACATAGAGGCATATAGAATCAGTATAAAATGAATGGTTCAAAGAACACAGTAGGCCGAATCTTTGACAAGTACAAGCAATACTTTAAGACATGCAAGAAAAACATTAGATGGCATCAAACATTCCCTATCAATTGAGCCGAATGGTAGATTATCAGCGTAAAAATCATTACTACAAACGTGTTGGAACAATTGTTCAAAAAGTATTGTTTATGCGTTGTGTACGCATTGACAGAAAATCGTGAAAAGAATGATGAATGTGTATACGTTCAATGACAGTGTCTATTCAGTTTGAATAAGTGATTAAATGATCAAATGCTTGATAAAAACGAAGGAAAGGAAAGAATAGAAAATGTATGCAGAGATCTTCGCGGTTAAGTTTTTGCTATTTATATCTTCCGTTTGAAATGAATTTGTCCTTCGCATAGATCCGGACTTTCGTCACGAAAACAAACTTCTTGTTGTATCTGAACACAGCCATATCTTCGGCGATTATTCTCAAAGACGTTTTAAACAGATTCAACATTCAACTAATGGATTAATGAAGCTGATAAACAAATACAGTGTATTGATTCTGGGAAACCGTACACCGACATGCAATGAGAGCGAATAATTTCTGATATAAATAATAAAATCAAAAAATGTCACGTTCGACTTGAACATACGTCATCATTAATGAGAATCTCAATTTAAAGTTGCAATCTCAAAGTGAAACCTAAATTCCCTGATCTCGATCTAAATCTAACGCCAATTGTTTCAATAGTGGTTGTAAGATTCAATGATAAAATTGGATTAAATCTTAAATTAAATGTAAATTATTTATTAAATTATAAATCAATATAACGTGAGTGTTATAAATAATACAAAATTTATAACTTAGTTATAAAAGTTATAAATTGTAAAATAAAAAGCGCAGAAAATAAAAATCCACAGAAAGGCCAGTAGAAAATAGCGATAACCAATAGTTGTAGTTATAATAATGAAAAACAAAATTTCAAACTTTGTTATTTCTAGTATTTGGAATGAGCGTCCTTTACAAAGTACTGATAATCATAATAATCTGCATGATATAATCTTCAAGTATCTATAATGTTTTTACTATCGTAAGACTTATTCGACCGCGGTCCGGCTCAACGTACATTACCTTTACTTCGACACGCTGACCCACATATAACGTTTGATCTCTCATTTTTGTATTGTGGATCAATCCGTTCCTACCAACGCCTATATCTACAAACGCTCCGAAATGCGTGATATTTCGCACAGCGCCGCTCAATACACTACCGATACTCAAGTCTTCGATGCTCTTCATGCCATTGCGAAACAACGGACTACTTAACTTTACTCGTATATCCTCGTGCTTCTCCATTGTTAAAGCTTCAATTATGATCTCCATGGTACCCTCGGTAGTGCCTATCTGTGCGGCAAGTTCCGTGCATCCTTTTTCTGCGCAAGACTTTATCTTCTCGATAAATTCCAAGGTACCCAGATCGTCCGGCTTGCATCGGCAATATTTTATGAACTTGTTCGCTATCGCGTATGATTCCGGATGAATCCACGTCTGATCCAAAGGATTGAGATCATCGTCCGATAGTTTTGATTTCTTTGATTCTTTTTGCTTCACATTTGCCGTCTTTTCACCATCCACTGCTGTCTCCGGCAAAATTCTTATGAATCCTGCGCATTGTTCGAAGGTTTTGCTACCGATATTCTTCACTTTCAACAACTGTTTTCTATTCTTAAACGGTCCGTGATTGGTTCGCCAGTTTATGATGTTCGCGGCTTTGGAATCTGTAAGACCGGCTATTCTTCGTAGCAAGCATTGAGAAGCTGTATTGATATCCACCCCCACAAAGCTCACAGCCTCTGTGATTACCTGTAATCACGAACAATAACGAAAATTGTTTATTGCACATTGAATCTAAGCAAAACTATTACATCACTTAATGATTTTATTATCTACTATTTATTGAATGCATTATTATTTAACAATTTATTTTCTTATTCATATTGATTTATTTATTATTTAAATTCATACTGACAAATCTCGACTATCTCGATTATATAAGCTACTTCTGACAAAATTGAAATAAAATCTATCGCGCTTTTTTTACTCAAACTTCGTTTAAAATCATTATTAAGAAATTAACTTTGAATTTAGATTCAGTAGAAATTGCTATTAAAAAATTAAAATTTGGTTGGAATCATATAGCAATATATTGTTATTATGGTTAATGATAGTTAATTATTCTTAAATTAATTATTTTATCTTAATTCTAAATGATTGTGTTTCATCATATAATCTTCAAAATCTACTTTTGAAATCTAATCTTGAAATCTTTATTCTATTATCGTTAGTGAATTTGTACCAACTTCGTCTAACGTATTGAGCAATTGTTTTTCGGGAAGATCATGCTGATACATTCCGACTCCTAAATGCTTCGGTTCTACTTTGACTAACTCTGCCAGTGGATCTTGTAAGCGTCTCGCTATTGAGATCGCTGATATCAGATTTGGATCAAGATCGGGAAATTCCGACTTTGCCTCAGGACTGCAACTGTAGATCGAAGTTCCCGATTCGTTAACGATAGTGTATGTCATATCATTTAACTTGAATGTTTTTGATTTTATTATTCGTGTCAAAAATTCTTCAGTCTCTCTACATGCCGTACCATTTCCCAAAGCCAATACCGTACATTTATGCTTATTCACCAGGTTTACCAATATGTTAGCTGTATGTTGAAACTTTTCAGAATGATTATGAGGATATATCACTATAGTCTCAAGGACGTCACCGTGTTCGGATATGACAGCAAGTTTGCATCCATAACGAAAGCCCGGATCTATGCCGAGAATGACTTGACCTCGAACGGGAGGTGTAAGCAGCAGTTGCTTAACATTGGTCGTGAAAACTTCTATGGATGCTGTTTCCGCTCTTTCCTTCAATTCGTTCTTTATGCGGCGTTTTATCAATGGCTTCATCATTTTCTTATAAGCGTAATCGATGCTCTCATTAAGCAAATACTGATGCATATCCGTCATCGCTTTCACGACTTTCTTCCGATGCGCGTACAGCGACAAGCAATATTTTTTGAATCGTTGCTCGAAAACATCTGGAATGACGATCTTCACTTTGATGATATTCTGTGATACAGCTCGATTAATTGCCAATATTTGATGTGGCTTGATATTTTTCTCGGTTGTCTTAAAATCAAAATACTGCTCATACTTTTGCTTGGAGTCAGAATCGATCGAGCTCTTTTTATTGCTTTCTTTACACAGGATAGTATGTATTTCTATAATAGATGTTTTTCTCAAAATAAATACTCTATCAAACACTTTTTTATCTTTGCAGATAATATGTGCCGTTAAGTACACAATATTATTTATCACCTCGTTTTTATTCCGCAAGCCCTTCTTTTCTTCGTCTATCAAGGACATCACCGTTGGTATCTGTCGGTCATGCAAAATGGCATTACTGACAGGTCCCAAGCCTAATTCTATTGCTTTGTCTGCCAATCGTTTTGTTGTTGTTTTGTATAAAGAATAAATGTGTTCAATGTCGGCGATAGATTTTGCAGACGTGATAGCAGAATGAACCTCTGGTGACCATTTTCCCAATTTATCAATAGCTCTAATGACCGTTGTAGCACGATGCTTGATGACCTTCACTTGCTCATAACTGTCCTTGAGTGCTCTTAATTGATCTGGAGTCATAGATCCTGTTATACCTTTTCTGTATCTTGCGATAAAAGGTATGGTATTATCTTGCTCAAAAAGCTGTACTACATTCTCGGCGATATGTCTATCCACATTGTTTATTTCCTGTATATAATCGACAGTGTTCCATTCTATACATTCGCTAAAACTAGTACGTGCGTTTTCATCATCTTCTATATCATCTTTCATTTCAGTTTTGGTAGAGGTCTGTTTCAATTCCAATTGCTTTGTATTCATGTTGTGAGTTAATGTTGACTTTTCTATCTTTGATCTCTTGTTAGATATAAACAAGTTCTCCTGCGTTTTTAATGTTTTTCGTTTAGACATTTTTTGAAAAAGTGACTTGGTTACTTTTTCTACGGGTTCGATATCACTTCTTTTAGCTTTCTCTTTATTTTACATTACATTTTGTCTTACATTGCTTTCTCTGCATTATTTTATGATCCTTATCTAAGTTTTGAAACCATATAATGATATCATCAAGCCTGATATCTTAATTGCTATTTGATTACTCTTCTTTGTTAATCATCTTTCAATGTTTCATTCTACTTTAGCCGTCAAATTAGTAACAGATTATTTTCTGAAATGTTTCCTGAAATGTTTAAATTAATATACGTCTTTAATTAATATTTTACGTGCTACTTTAATTACGTCATTCTATTTATATTATTGTTACTAGATTGTGATTGTGTTAGATTAGAGTCCATGCATCAAGCAGAAATAAACATGAAGCTCAATTATTACTTGACACAATTATTATAACAAGGTTGCGTTACCTAACGTAGATAGAATAAACTATCAAGGATATGAATCTCATCAATGACCTTAATTGATAATACGTGACGACAATTACTGGTAGAACTTTCTATATCAAACGTTCCAATGTTACTATAAAATCCGTTTCATGAGATAACGAATATAAATATTTTATATTATATGCCTGGACAGACCGTTGAAACGGTTTCCAACAAGGAAGACGAGCGATATAAAATACAAAGTATTCACAATCAATTCTCGTAATCAAATCACCTTAAATATAGAATTCAGACATTAATAAAGTTTTCTTATTAGCAAATAAAATGCTTTAAGGTTATTATATATAATAATAATAAATTATATTATACAACGTAACGTTCGCTATTGTTGGAAAGCTGCCCTAATTTTACCGCGGCTGTGACCAATACGCATGCGCAAAAAGATAACCCTTTTGGCAGAACATTTTAAAATAATTAGTCGACCATCTTATTCGCGATTTATTTATGATTGGTCGTCTGCCAGCTAGCGAGCCAGCCAGGTCGTTTGCTTGGAGCCATATTGATTTTCTGCGATGATCGCTGCCACAGGCGGTGGTGCGCGAGCAATTACGTGAAAAGATGCTGTCCACCTGGCCCGCTGGCGGCCACCGTGTGCGCGATATCGGCGCTGTGTGACGACAAGTTGACGAGAAAGTGCGTGTGGCGTGGCGTGGCGTGGCGTGGCGTGGCGTGGCGTGGGGTGGCCTGGCCGTGACACGATGTCGGCGCTCCGGCTCCGCGGCCGCGACATTTCCATGGAAACGTAGACGCGCGGATGGTGGTACGCGCGGAAGCGAGCATTCGCCGCGTCCGTCCATCCGTCAGTCCGTCCGTCCGTCCGTCCGCCCGTCCGTTGTCGCCGCGTCCCCGCGCGATGCTGTCCCGCGCCGCGTAGGATTAGAGGTTATCCGCGGACGGCGTTCCGTTAGGTCGAAGGACCCGTCTCGCGCATCGACGGCGGAATCTCACCGTCTTATCACACGCATCCCGGTGAGACTCCCACCTCTCTCTCTCTCTTTCTCTCTCTCCGCCCCTCTGCTAACTCGAGCGCCACGTTCCAACCTGCGTTTACTTTCTCTACTATTGTCCTACAAGTGGGCCGTACTAGTTCCATGCGTGTTTGATTCCTATTCGATGAACACGCGGGAATATTCTTGTTCGTACTTGATCTGTTTCAATGATCGTGGCGCGCGTGCTGCTCGTCATGAGAATACGATTATTGCTAACTAGCGTTAATTGTTGAAACTATTCTTGAATTTTTTATCAAATTATACCTGTATTTTATTGTCATAGCGTTGCTCGATCGTTTTAATATGTGCAAGTAAAGTTAAGATGCAAAGTTCTGGTAACATCGAACAAATGCTAGATCTGTCTTGAAGCTATGAGATATATTCAATTTAATATTGCACCGTGATTTCGTTATTAATGTATACTTTATACAAAGAGATATGTCCTTTCGTTTTATATGTGGTTCAAGATGTTTTACGAGATACAAATCAGGAGTGGAAGTGGTAATTAAATATATGGTATGCTTTCAGCAATCCATTATCAAGCACCGAAGGCCAAAGTTTGGAAAGAAAGAAAGGAGAGGAGAGCAGTGTTACTTCTGTCAGAAGAAGACGTGTGTGAAACGCCGTTGATGCTCGCACGACATTGCCATCCTCAGATTTTGTACAATGAGCAGCTGGACAGAGAGAATGCATCGACGCGCCGCTACGTTAGGAAATGTCGTAACCAGTTGCGGACATCCATCCTCAGTGCCGCCGTATCCGAGACGTCTCGATAAGTTAGTATATTACTAGAGTACTTGTTCATGCCTCGACCGAATCTTTATATAATCTTAATCCTGTGAAAAATGTATTTGGAGATTAACGATTTGCCCTTTTTGCATCTTTTTTTCTATGTACGCGTTACACTGCATGATTGTGCCCTTCTTAGATAAACGTATTAGCCATTAAGCATGCTCCGTCGCTTGAAACTGTAATGTAATTTATATTTATAATAAATAACTTGAAAGAGAAACTTGCCTGATTTCTTATTTATGTTTGTGCATGATTGGACTTGAGATACAGGTATAAATAAAAAATCCTTAACATATAATATATATTTAATGAATAGCAAAAACTATAATGTGATTATGTAATATATTGATATCAATAAAAAATGTGGTCGTATTTAAAATAATCAAAAATATAAATATAAATCTGAAAAATCTAAGTTGAGAGTTACAATCCTCCGCACATAATCGGTAATCTATCGCTGGTAAAGCAAATATAGAGGAAATATCGAGAATATTGTACATATTGTACATATATATATATATATAATAGCTTATTGTTATCTTAAATAAAATAAAGTCAAGGTAATAAAAAACTTTAAATCTTTTCACAGATGTGATAGTGTTGATATTTAACGATATATCGAGCAAATATTGTTGGCATTCTCTGCATTATATGTTTGACACTTTTGAGGAGGAAAACGTGCGGTAGAATTGTAAGTAATCGTCGAGTTTGCGAAAAAGGATTATGTATATCATATGTTACTAATCAATTGCGCTAATAGCATGATTGTGTATATGGGACTAAAACTGAAGTTTAGGCTTTTTATCAAAGTTTATCCACTGAATTTTATCCATTCCAGAATAGTGATATTTGGTAGTACTTTATTAGCAAGCAAAAAATCGCATCGTCACAAAGCTCTTCTGATTGAATATGCATGCCTCTCCTGTTATCGCCTGTTCTAGAAAGATCTGCTTTGATACACATTGCATTTTTTATAGCACTTTTCTCGGTTATTCAACTCTGAATCGAATCTGAAAGTTCAGATTTGCATGGTCTAAAGAATGATCTCCATATTTATTCTCTTGTTCTATAGAGTCAAATTCGGAGTGCCTTTGGATGAAGTATGCAAGAATGATATTCCCGGTCCTTTACTGGTACGTAACGGACATGATGAGCGTCAAACGCATATACTTCAAGACACATAGAGTGATTTGAAAGGATATTAATGAATATAATATGAATATCCGTATTCCAGGTTCTTATATTGAAATTGAATAAAGAAGCTCCACTCAGAAAGGATATTTTTCGGGCGCCTGGCCATCAGGGTAACATGAAGAAGCTGATACATTTCCTGCAAACTGGGCACCTGGTCAATATGGATAATTTTAGCGTTTATACAATAGCGAGCGTTCTAAAAAAATTTCTACGTAAAATACCTGGCGGAGTATTTGGCAAAGAAAACGAGACGCAATTATTTACGGTAATTCAGCTGGACAGTATAGAACAACAACGGGACCAGATACACAAGTAATATCTATTGATCGGCGTTATATGATATAATGGAATAATCGTTATTAGCTTACAAGGAAAATTTCGCTGCGCAGATTAATCACCTCCTTGCCAATATACACACAACGATTACTGGTGCTGGTATTCGGAACGTTCAGAGTGGTAGCGGTAAATAGCGAGCGGGCGCACACGGGAATGACCAGTGAAGCCCTAGGTGTATCGGTGGCACCATCGTTCTTCCAGAGTTGCGTCAGTGATGGCAAAACTGCTAAAATGGAAGATGTTCTCAGGTTTAAGGTAAATTCTTTTACTTTGGAGTTGATCTCGAGATTCTATATCCTCTTTATATACTTTCGCCAGTTAGGTATTTAACAATAATTAATAACAACTAATAATTGCTAATAGTTGCTGTTTCATTTTTAGATTGCCACGCGCGTCACTAAGTTCATGATAGATAATTTTGGTGTTTCGAATCTATTCGGGAGGCACAACTATGAGTTCTACGCGCGTATAACCGGTCGAATATTGAAAGTGGAGGAAGATTGGATCTTTAGTTTCCGATATCCGCCGGCCACATTAGTATCAAGTTAGCCTTTACTCGAATATGCGAATGCGTTTCCGACAAATTGTGCAATTATAATTCGAGTTAAAATTTTAGGACAGTTGTCGTTGGAAGCCGAGAAAACATGGTTGCAGTATGAGTGCGAAAAATGGGGATTGAAGCTTAATTTAGAATGTAAGTCCTAATACTCTACTCATAAAAGTGTACAAATACAAATCAAAATTTCTGACTACTACACGATTACTGGCTGACATTCGGGAAGTCTATAGAAGTCGGTAATAGCGGTAAACAGCGAGCGAGCGCATGCCGCTCGACGAAGAGAACACTTTTATATATACACCTGAATATTTATGAAAAGAAAGATACTGAAAATAAAAATTATATAAATTTTCCATTGTGTGTGCCGAAAATTTGCTTGCGCAATGCTATCCTGATAACTACTATCTCTGCAACAGGTATGTCGCAACAGGAGGAATCGCAATCGACACCGGCGCTAATACATATGCCGGAAACGGTGGATCTTACGTCCTCGTTAGGCATGATTCCGGAAAACACCTTACTCGAGAGTTGCACACGACTCTCAGTTAGTTTAGAAGAGAACGGCCTGTTCCAGGTATTACATCATCTATGAACGCAACAGAAGAGCATAAACACGCTCTCGTAGTGTTACAGCAATGACAGCAGATAGGTCTGACTTTGCAGGCGTCCAGTCGCTCGTCGAGCAATGGCAGCCATCATTCTAAACGTGCGGCAGGCATGACACTAGAAGAACTACGTGCGGTGAATCGTTACGCTGAGAGCACCAAGAGTCTTAGCTATTTGCCGCAGGTAAAAAATGATCATCAGCAGTAAGACGAGCAGCTGTTTGAGACGTTGAACCGATGAGCGTCATCTGCGTTCCTGATCGCAGGTTCACGAAAGGCAAGCCGCAAGAATGCGAACCAGATCCGAATGGTTTCTCACGCCCGTAGGAGAAAAACTGGTGGCGACCGATAGCGATCCCACAGCGATACATGTTTTACGTGGTTCCAATCGGTCTTCCTCAGGAAATATCGGTAAACGATTTATTATTATTAGGAAAATTCCTTTTGTTCTTGTTCAGGAACTAGAAAGAAGATACCTTGATCTATCAATTGTATATTTCTTAAAATTTAGGTTTGTCGATATGTAATCTTATATTAATTACTACTATTAATATATATATAATCTTTTACTAATTAAATGTTCTGTTGCAATTAAAGCTAAATGGACAGATGTTTTCATCATCGACCATTATCATGGTCACTCGCTGAGGAGAATAGGATCGGAATATTTTATACTGTAATTCACATAAATCATTCGCATAAAGCACCGATAACTAACCGTTAAAGGTTTTGTTCGCGCATTTGATTTGAAGAAGATACATAATCTATTTTCATATCGTTTGTATAAAAGTGGAAGCGTCTCAAACTTTATGATAACTTTTGTGGAAACTAGTTTTATTTGTATTATCTTTAATCGCTTTGTGTTTTTGTTTTATCTACGTATGCTTACTTACTATAAAAGTAACGGACACTTTACGATAATATACTGCTGTGCCATAATTGCTTCTCTGCGAAACTAAAAATATTGATATTAATTGCTATTATCTTTTCTTGTATGCACGCATTTACTTATTGTTTCCAAATAATATAAAAATATAAAGATATTTTTATAAAAATGTGTGTCATATATGCATGTGTGTATACTTCGATGTCGAATTATGTATCTGATATCAGACAGAAACGATATTATATATTTTCAAAAAGATAAAAAGAGATGCCTTAACTCTGATGATGAATATGAAAGCTTTTTCTTTATGATTTGCAATTTTACAATGCAATTTTATAATGTCTGTAGATTTTCATTTAGCTTTCTTTCTTTTATTTGCGCCTTTATCTAATTTCCTTTGAATTTAATTTGAATTTCCAGCTGCGGGTTTGAGTGCCAGCGCGGAATCAGTGAAGCGGCCAAGTTTACGGAGAACCTCATCCAGGGAAAAGCAGCGCTTACATCGTAGTTCGTCTCGTCGTAATAAGGAAAATGGCGCAAAAGGAAGCAATCGTTCGGCGTCGACGGTGGCAGCGGCAGCAGCAATGGTGGAGGCTTGCAAATCGCGTTCTCTGGAGACGATGAAGACGGTGAAACTCGTGCGAGTGACATTGGCAGCGGATCAGCAAACATCGGCATCCGAAAAGATGCTGGATAACAGCCACAATGAGATCATCGAGGAACGTGCGACGAAGGAGGCACGCGCTTCGTCGCGTATCGGCGGCGAGAACGTCATCGGACCGCAAGATTGCACGGAAATGGACGTGCAAACGTTTCACGTTACTCTGACGTACAAGCCGCGAATATAGGCGTTTTATTTTAATCCCGACACACTTAGGTATCAAATTTATAGGCATTATCCCGCGTTCGCGTATAATATTTGCGTAAAAAAGAGGCGTACGTTAGTAATATATAACATATATATATATATATATATATATATATATATATATACATATACATACATACATATATATATATATATATATATATATATATATATATATATATATGCGAAGAAAACTATTTATTTTTGCCATATCGTAGTCCGAGTATCCGTTACCCATCGTTTTAAAATACGCTAGTGAAATTTGTATCGTTTTTTTAGGCCCGTTTCGTCGTGCAGCGGAACGACCGGTCACGCGAACAAACGAAGAGAGATGTATGGGCTCTTTATAGCGTTCGACTTTCGGTTACTCTCACGTAACAGACACTATCGTGGCATTCCAGACGCATTTACTTGCCTGCCAATTTATTTTAATTCATCGTTCTCAACTCGTTCTCGCACATTTTACTCAGATCACATTGCATTATTTATTCCAAGCTATAAGAAACACGATTTAGGGACGAAATTTTTACCATTTCAGGTCTAACAGCGTATATATATATATACATACCGTATAAATATCATATGTACATAAAATGATCCGCGACGTGCCCGATAAGCTCTGCTCAAGAATTGTTTATAGTAGACATAATCATCTTAGAACTGTCAGTGAGCTGAAACTCATCGAGCACGTTGCGACACTATCCGCAAGATGAAATTCGAAAAATTTGTAAATATCTCCGCCTCCACGGAGAATTCCTTTAACGCGACGTGCCGACCAGAACTGCTAGCATACTACATCGCAGCGTCGTCACGATTGTTACATGCCAAATTAGTAGTATTTTTAAGCTATATTTATATAAACTGTCGATCATAGATCACCGTACTGAGACACGCGTGTCACGAATCGTTAATGATAAGATCCGAAATTAATCGCCAGAAACGAAACGTTTGAATATTTTTCTCACCTTTGATGCACGGTTTGATTCATAAAGGACTGTATAATTTAGCTGCTTACATAACGAATGGATATAGCGAGACTCGATACTTCTCCCTTTATATTTTTATACTTGCGTTTATACTTTTTAATAGTCCGTTTCAAATGACTCGCACCTGATATCGTAATGTGTTCCGTATATTATATTACTGAATTCAGAAGCGAGATTTTAAGATGAACAGAGAGGAAGTTCCTCTTTGTTTGATTTACACTGCAAGTGCTCCAAGAGATGGAGCCCCAAGGAAAATATTAAAGTGTTACGTTTCTGTGACTCAGCCTGTACATATGGGCTATAAAACATTAAAATAACATAACATAAAGCGTTATTATTCATATCCAGGGCGAATGATTTTACGAGAGACTTTTATCATTTTAAGTATGTTCCTTAAAAAAAAAGAATAATAATAACAACAACAACAACAACAACGGCGTACATATGTAACAATGTGCTACACAACGAAAGTGTTCCGTAAACCATAAAAGTATACACGGTAATCAATAGGATACGCGCGCGCGTACGATAGATCAGGTATCAGGTTGCGATTGATTGAACCGATCGCAGCTGCTCCTAAGGATAGAGCAAACGCGTGATTTTTCAGAAAGATCTAACGAGAGCATGCACAAAATCAGGGAAGGGATATCTATTGGAATCTCTCGCGCGATTAAGAAGCTCATTTCCAAATCATTTTTGAGACGTATAGATGTGTAAAATAAGTTTGTACGGTTTGAGAAGATCGAAATGATCAGAGAGCTACGAAAATCTCATAGCGAATTTCTGCGAAGAGAAGAAAACCTAAAACGATTTGGAAATAGATCCTCTGATTTCTTCCGCCTGTGCCCCTTCCCCCTCCCATCACGTCCCCGCCCCCGCCCCACCCGCGGAAGCCACTATATAAATTAATATATTTATGATCATATATATATATATATATATATATATATATATATATATATATATATATATACATATATATATATATATAGCATGTAAATATTTAATGCCAAAAATGTAAAGTAATTATTATAGTGGACGTTATATGCAAGGAAGAAAGCATGCATGCGAAGTGTCGCGTTGAATATCATCGTGTCGATTAAATGTTGTCGATGTGTCCGACGATCGAGTGTTCAGAGCAAAGGGAAGAAGATACAGGCCCAAATAAAAAGGCACGCGATCAGGAACAACATTAGTTTCGTGCGGAGGTTGTCCCAGCCGACTACGATCACCCTCGATACTCGTCTTTCGTGTCTCGTAGGAAACTGAAACACGAACGAACACGTACGACGGATCAATACTCGCTCTCTTGATGGGAAAGAGAAGAGAAGGAATAATGAAGTGGACAGTCACATTGTCGCCCAGATCATCTCGCAAACTTTGAGCGCTCGTTGTTGTCGAGTGATGCATCCGCGTTTCTTGTTCTTGCGTGTTCGATGTTGTTTCCGATCGCGATTGCCCGATAACGGCAATGTCATCTTCGGTCGCGCCGGTTTCCGCGGATGGCGATTCGTTGAGACCACTACCGTGCATTTGTCTCGCGTGATATGTGTCCAGGCGCAGTCATTTCTTTTTTCCTTCCTTTGCCGGCAACAACTTCGTCGCGATATTATGAGGAAAAGAGAAATTCCGGTTGCCTGTGCTCGATTCGAGCGCGAAGAGTAGATGAGAGGACGAAGGTAAAGGGAAGAGAGTACCTTTAATATAAATATAAGTTGCACAAATCCGTCTCCAAGGTCTCTACGTGATATGCATGATATTCTCGGAAATGCTCGGATTTACTCTCTTCTCCTTTACATCAGGGTTATCTCCGATTGTCGCCTACCAGAGCTCCGACTAGAGATGTAGAGTATGTTTGCCCTTGATGTATCTCGATCAAAAAATTGGTTCGACCTTGTCCGATAGTAGAGTAAGAGTCACGATAAGAGAGAACGAACGAATTTTTTGATCAGTTGGAAGAATCTGTAGAACCACTGAGGTACAGCGTATAATTTTTAAAGATTTTTTATTAAAAACCGTATCTCTCAGTATTATTTATACATCTCAATGTAAAAAAATTTCATTGTACGCTTTTTTAATTTTTTAACGCGGACTTACAAGCGTATCTTGTACAACAGTAAACGATCTACATGTACTATGTACGTAACATCATATTTTATTCAAGTATTTACATACATCAGACGTTTAAAACATTACGAAGTATTGTCATTCCTAATTTGGATTCGTGGAATCTTCAGGCTACCGATTGAGCTCCGAGCTCGTTTCAGTCGTTCCTCTCGAGCGTCGAGCATGAAAATCTCGCGAGTTATATCACACGTCAAGTATCATCAAATTGAATTCTGCATTCTTCTGCGACTCCGCGAGCAATGAAAATTCGGAACGGCGAGGAAGCAAAAGCTCCTGCGAAACTCGCAACATTTGTCCATCTCAGGTAAAAACGGAATCTTTGATTGCGGTGGACACCTTGCTTCCCTCTCGCATAAGAGAAAAGAATCGTTCTCGCGCACGATTCCGGACGCGATCGCGCGATCGACAACGATTATTGAGGCACACGCGGGATCGTGCGTCCTCCAATTGCGAATTATCGCGCGATCAAGTGTGCCAGCTGAAGATGATCAGCCGCGAGTCAGCCGAAGGGTCGCGCGTGGATCCGAGAAGGCGATCTCGCGATCTCGGAACGATCACAGGATGCGGTAGTGGTCAAGCAAGGTGTATATGATGATCCATAGGAAGAAGGCCACGATCACGGAAATAAGGAAGACCGTTTTGAGCAAATGCCAAGGACTTTCGGAGCGCGACTCGTTGCCGCTGCGGCCACTCCGCCAATTCTTGCAGCCACCATTCTTGCAAGGCGCGTCTTTGTTGGTGTGCACCGTCGAGGTCGCTATACTGCTAGTTGCCGCTGAAATCACCACCTCGCCGAGCTCGGTCGTCTCGCCGGACATATGCTGCTGCATCCTCGTCGTCTTCTTCGTCGTCAGCTCGAACTTGGACGGCGGATCCACCTGCGACAGGTATGCGTGTTGTTCATAACGCATCATGCACAGAAACGGTATCTTTAATCTCCGCACCGCGATGATAATCATCATCATTGTTGAATTCTCTCTGAATAATTGCATGCGCGATGGCTATCGAGCATGTGTCTGACACGGAAAATTTTTTCAGATGACGCACGCGCACGTACGTTTACTCGTCAAACTCTTCGGATTTCAACAGCTCTTGTACAGGGAAGCGTATTTTACTCGAATAATCCTCCGACGACGCGAAGCTCTGGCACTTCTGTTCCAAAAATATCCAAAAACATTTTTATCGTTCCTTTATCTGTTTATCTTGCCGCTTATTTGTTATCTAAGATTATACAAGATTATACAATTTGATTTCCTTAGACGGATAGACGGATTCACGAGTGTCCAGGTCTGATTTACTTTCGTTATATTTTTCTAGAAGATCTATCTCGCTCGTCGCAACTCGTCAAACATTTACACGGTTTATCTCGACGATGAAAGCGCGCGAGAAAGATGAAAATTTCCCATCCTATCCGAGCGCGATTGCATTGCCGGAGATTTCACGTGTGCTATCTCAGAGGAATGTTTATTCACAGAAGCGGGTAATTATGACGATTCGTCAGCTGAAAGAAAAACAAGGTAAAAGCAAGTGCGTGACATTTCAGTGTATTTATTGTTAGATAAGCGTTATCTGTTCGCGGTTTTGAATTTCCGGGTCAATGTGACACAGCAGTTGTATTACTTTTAGACCGCAGTCCAGATTGACGGGATCATAACGGGATCGTAAGACTAGAGACTAGACTCCAATGAGATTTAAGCGCGATCAATCAAATTCCGATCCATCAATTTTTGTACACACATATCGATCGCAGCTGGCTAAACCCGCATCTTTATAAAGCGAAGAGACGAAAAGACGTTCGCTGAAATTCACTTTATTGTTATCTACATGCACGCACGTAGGCACGCACATGTCTGAAATCGTCTTCCTTATTACAGAGAATTCTAATCGAAATTCTGCTTTTCTTTTCATACTTTTTTTCTTTTTTCATCGGACCGCCTGCTTCGTCACAAGTTTCGACAGGAATAGATCTCGCGGAATAGAAACGCGAGGGAAAGATATCCAGTTCCTCCAATGATAGTAAAACTATGATGGACAGACCGAACGATCAGATTGTTGTGTGTCAACTCTGTTAGGAAGATGAGGATCGGAAGGTGAAAGGGAACAAAACAGCGGTGATTACGCGTGCCTCAGGAATCCGGTTTCTCACAGAAATGGGAGGATCCCGAATCGACTGTGTCGAACAATCGAATTGCATGCGATTGGAGAGGCGCACCGATCCGGGTAATCCCATATGGGTCCGGCCAATGATGTCATCATCATCTGTTGTGATCAACAACGTGTATCAGCGACATCGACACCGGACAATTGCCGGTCACAATTGCAAACATGTTTTCGGCCTGATAAATTACGAGATTTCGACAGCGAGATTACGCGAAATGGAATCCGCGGAATGAAGAGTTTGCGAAATTTCAGTTTCCTGGCGCGGTAAAAGGAAGGACATCGCAATGGATACACGAAAACAAACGTGCACGTGTATTGCTTGCTGACATAAAAAGAAAACGCAGGGTAATAAAATTTCTGGAAGATTGTTGCAACCTTTAATTCAATCGTTTAATCTTAATCGACAGTTTTGAAGCCCCTTTAGTCCAGTTTGCCTAGTTTTGCGAGTCTCCGGTGCTCTAAAGGCGCGATTCGAAGTACAAGGCTGTACGTCCTGTGTGTTCCAAGTGTGTTTAACGATGCAGATAGCTGCATAATTTATTGCAGTTTTCAGACCGCGTACGTCGCGAAATTTTAACGTAGCCGTTTATGTTAATCGCATAATGCGTATGCAAGGGATCCAGGCGAGTCGGTGACTCGCACGTTCCGAGTCTGTCTGCCGAGTTGCATTTTCCAAACGACGGATTGATTTACGCTTTTTTTCTGAAGCTGGCCCCGTTAACTTTACGCGTTACGCGACTTTCACCGTCTCTCGCTCGTTCAAGGATCAACAACACAGTCAACGACCCGATTAGAGACACTCGATCAGCAAAGCCTATCGTTCAACAATATAGCTTCTGAAAAACTTTCGTCAGAAAAATGTAATCGCTTTCTCTAATGCAACCGCGATACGCTGGTCTGATCGCTCAATTGCCGGTGGCAATCGTTACAGAAAGATGCGGACTCCGAATGAGCACATCAGCGTGTCAACAGTGTCGTTAGACAGGTAAGGCGGCTAAGAGGAGAGAAATTCCACAGTTTTCACGCTCGTCGTCTGCGCAAAGTTACTTCACAGCGGGAACGCGAATTGGCGAAGCCAATGATTAATAATTCATACAGCCGCAGATGACGCGGCTAGGAGCAGCCACATTTTACACGTTCAGCATTTGCGAAGAGCGCTTTCGAGGAGAATGATCGGAATAAATGATCGAGATAACTTTATCGCGGAGATCGTTTACGAAATTATGGAGGTTACGGAGGCATCCGGCATCCGTAAACAATCATTTGAACGCCGTCGACCGTTCCGCAACACCGGAAGCCGTATTAAATATGTTAATTCTGCTCGATGAGCGGGTACTCACGTCGTTGAACGCGTATCCATATTTCCTGACACGGTGATCGTTCTCGTTCATATTTCGCTATCGCATGGCGAGGAGGTACCACGAATGAACCGTCACTCGCAGCGGACACGTCTTTTCCGCGAGTACGCTCGAGTACACCGAGGAAGGTGCGAACAAGCGATGACGAGCGAGGTAGCTCGCCCGAATCGTCATAGGAACTGACCAGTTGAGACATAAGCGAGAGCTATTATCAGCGCTTATCAACCGCGACCCCTGACCAGCCGGCCAATAAACCGGCTCCTCCTTCCGAGGCTATCGTCTAAATCTTTGGACACACTGTTGACCAAAAATATCTGCTCTTCTTATCCAGCTTGTTGTCTTCGATAAAGATGATATTGTTGTTGTTGTTGTTGTTGTTGTTGTTGTTGTTGTTGCAAACTAGTTTTGCCAGTATTCAGGGGTGTAATGAACGTAAAGGTAAAAGTTATCAGGATGGATATCAACGCGTGCTGACAAATCGCTAGCCGATTCATCGATTGATTGATTATCATTACGTTACATTTATGGAGGATATATTCAACGGGATATTCTGTTGGCGACAGTTGCGCGGGCCAGGTTGCGTAAGCGTGTAATCGCGTAAACGCGACCGGACGAGATAGAAGAAAGTCAGAAACGGGGCATCCCTCTCATTCCGCGCGGGGGGAAAATTATTACACGGTGCACGGACGTGCATTATAATCGCAATACCTTGCGTAACGCGCGCCGGGATCGTTATTTTCCGCGAGGACAATCACGATTACGCAAATCGCGAGACGCACGAAGTGGCATCGTTCGCCAAACTCTTCTTCTTCATCGCCACGTCGAGGATTCCGGAGGAATTCAGCGCGATCCGCGAGGCTCGCGATCGCATCCGGGAACAACGAGGATGGGAAGTGGGTCGAGACTGATAAGCCATAAGTCGATTACGATTGTCGATTAACTCGGCCTCAACTCCCCAACGAATTTGCGTCGATTTCACGCGATAGCGCGCGAACGCTTTGAAGCGAGTCACGTCGAAAGCCGAAGAATATTTAGTATCATAATCGCATACAATATATATATATACATTGTATATATATATATATATATATATATATATATATATATATATTCGATATATAATAGGCGCGGCAATAAATGCAGAATAACAAGAGTAGAAGTAAGAAAAAAAGGAAAAAAGAAGAACATGGGGATTGCATGCAATTATATGCACGCAATAAATATGTAGGCACACACTCTTCTTATTCGACGAGAAAGCAAGACGTAAATATCCAACCGAAAGCTTACTATGATCGAATTCTTTCCCAATCCAGCTCCCAGACGGCTGCCAAGTGTTAGAGACGAGAATTAATCACGCGTGCGATAAAGTCTTTTAATTATTCGTACCTGATAGCACTCGCCGTCAGCTGAATTCAACGGCGATGATTGCGAGTGCGAGTATCGGGAGGTGTTCAACGCGGTGATCGGCTCGTGTATCTGAAAACGATCGACGACAGCGCGAGGAAAGATGAAAACGATGACACACGAGTGTCCGTGTACGTCCAATGTTTGTTTTCTTTACTCACCTGATGCACCTGCTGCGGCCGCCAGGTGTGCTTGAAGAAGCTTTCGAAACACCTCATCCTTTTTCACCTTCTCCATGCACCCCCTTATTGATCATCGCATTATCGCGACGAATTTGATCGTCCTTTCGTATACGCTCGTGCAACCTGATCGTGACCGATCACGAGACCGATCAGCATCGAATTACACTAACAACAACGATGACTAATGCAAAATCGGACAATCGAGACGCATATCCATCACGTTGCGGGACACTCTTCAGGAGTGTGTTACGACATGTCAGAGATAAAACGGAACAGGGGAAGGAAGAAAGTAAAAAGAGCAAAACGAGGAACCCACAAAAATCGAGAACCGCGCAGCACGCCGCGCGTTCACCGACTACCGAGAGGAATTCGTGGCGAGACGGTGTGACCACGATTCGCTTCTCTTCCACCTACGTGATGCTCGGACCGTTTCAGCCTTGGCTGGAGAAACGCGAGGCTCGAATCGAGAAACGCAACGGCTATGCGATTCTTCATCGTCGATTATCTTAAGAAAAAAAAAAAAAAAAAGAAAGAAAGAAGGAAAAGAAAAAGAAGAATATGTATTGCGTAGTATCTTTAGCAGAATTTTTGCGGTATGTTTAATGCGAAAGAGAAGATTGTCGAGAGAAGCATTGTCCTTGCTTCTTCCAGTCTTTCCCGACGTGCGAAAATATCAATCAAGTTGAACCGATTGTTGGTTGGTTGGTTGGTAAAATTAAAGCTCGTCGAATTTACGTTCGGTGTAGTTTTGTTAAATTCAGATTAGATCGATCGAGAAGACAAATTTCTTGTTCGCTGTAACATTTTAATTTTCAAACTATGATATTTTACAAATATATCGAACATTACAAGTATGTGAGAATCTAAAGGGAAGTGCAAGCGGCAACGATTTCTCATAACGTAACATCCAACAAATGTCATTCAATAAATTTATTTAAATATAGATCCAACTGGTTCGCAGCGACCGCTGAAGCTGTGCTAGTTAATTAATCAGTCATCAACATCTCCTTTCGCTTTAACGCTCTATTCCTCTAATGTCGTATCTCAAAGTCCGAGAAGGACAAGTGCGTGATCTCTTTCTCATTGCGGAACTCTGTCCTGTCGATCTGCGACTGAGGACTTCCCGTATAATTGAGCCACTCCTTCCTGGAATGAAAAGTCAAACGGTCCAAGTTCAAATGCATTTTTCCATCGTCTATCGTGTACTTGCAGCTTACATCTTTTCGATTTGATTCTTTTCACCCTCTATGTGGCCGATCACAGTATCGTTGGAGGTATTCATGCACCATCCTGTCAGTCCCAGTTCCTTTCCGCGTTGTTTCGTGTACTATTTTATGACATGACATTGAACAGACACACGAAAAGCTTTCTACATTTTAAGAATTGACACAAGTGACATTTCTTGCGTTGCTATGTTTGCTCTGATAGTACCCTACAAATAGACCTATAGAACTTTATTCAAAAGATTACAACATATTCTCCAGATCTCTTTGTAGGAAATACTTTAGGACCACGTCGACTATGATTGTCTAGCGAATTACACCGTTATTGCTGGAACGCAGCATAATTCAGTATAATTCAAATTCACGTGATCCGTGATGCTCGATGAAGCATACACACGGAATTACCAAAAGAGATAATAAAGAAAAGAGATAATAAATTACAATTAAAAGGATTGAGATAAATTAAAGAATGCCGATAACAAGGATCCTCCGTATCTACGCGAGATAATGCAGATATGCCGTTGAAATTCCGCAATGGTTTCCCACGAGAGAAACGTCTTTGCATTTGGTCAATCGTGTTTTCGGTGTAGCGATCAATCATCGGATCTCCAGCACTCACCTTTCTGAAGAAGACACCTTGAAAATATCATAACGATTAGCCGATTGGTGACAAGGGATTACGAAACTAAATTGAGGATATCGCCGGCGAATTTAGTTACCTTGTACAATGCCGAAGACCTCGAAGTCTAGCGCGAGCATCTTTGACATTTTCTATCAATAGCGGCAGCTTCTCGCAGGACAACGAAAACAACAAACACGCAAGGAGAGAACGCTATCATTTGATCTTGGCGTTAAACTCGGTCGGAATCGTTCCCCGCGATGATTACTCTCCGCCAGATGTCGCCAGTTGTTGATTGGCGGCGAGCGTGTGTACGATATACACGTTTCGAAAATAATTTCTATACATTGCGCAATATTGTGTTTCCGTTTTGATTGTCTGTTATTGTATTATGAAATATGACTCGATATGGTTTCTCCATTATTCTTCCTCCTTCCGTTACTATTTATATTGCGGGTGTCTGTTATTTTGTAAACGTTATTTTTTAAACAGATTGAACACCGAACATCGTTTTGATTATTGTTGCTCGATTTGGAACAGTAGCTCAAGACTGCTTAAAGTTGCGTTAAAACAATAGATTGATATTTTCAAACTTGATGTAATTTCGATATTGATATTCGGTATCTCAATAGACTCTACAGATTTGAAGAAAGAATCGAAAAGATTGATATTTTCAAACTTGATTATTTAATTCCGATGTTTCAACAGAGTTTACAAAAACTTAAAAAAAACTTGTCTCTTCTTTCGGCGTTTCTCTGTCGAATAAATAAACGAGAAAAGATCAGACTTGTCATTATTTTGTCACGATACAATTCGGATGCCGATAAAGTAGACGATAAAGTAGCTGTGCATTTTCGCGGTTACGATTACAGATATCGCTACAGAAATGAAGTGTGACAACGGCGGCGGCGGCGGCGGCGGCGGCGGCGGCAACGGCGGCGGCGGCGGCMACGGCGGCGACAAAGCGTACGCCGCGAAGGTAGGCGCATATAAGTGACGCGCATCACACCGGCTGCGCAGTCAGTCTCGTCGACTCCGATGGATGACGTAGTGAGTTGCTCCCATCTCGTTCGCGTTGATTGCTCCGCGTGAATAACGCGCTCATAGCACATCTCTCTCTTTCCCTCTTTCTTCCTTTCTCCCGGCCAACGTTGACGTTAGGTTGTGTCAAGCTGACCGTGCGGCGGCTATGCCGCAGAACGTGTTGCGTGGTTCATTAGGTCGGCCGACGGCGTCTCGACCGCCGCGCGAATCGCGCGAGCCGTGCTGAGAAGCGGCGTATGCGAGCGATACACGTACGCGTCGATGAATTGTCATCGCCAACGACGTCGCGTGTCAGCAGCGTGTCGGGTTGCGTCAGTGTAGAGCGATAACGCGGGGAAGCGGAGCGGACGGGCGACAATTGACAGCCGAGAGCGTATCGTCCAGAGAATAGCAGAGGCAAGATAAGAGACGAAGGTGCCGGAAGGACGGTGCACCACTCATCATTATCGTCGCGTGTCGCGTCGTCGGTGGTGACTCGTTTGCGTGTGTGCGTGCATGTGTGCGGATACGGACGGTGGATCACCCGGTGTCGAGGCGGACGCGGCGGACGGAGGTGGGAATCGCGGGAAACGCGAGACACGATGACGGCGATGCTGGTGTCCGTGGCGGAACTGTCCAACATCTTCTCGGTGCTCGCCGTGCTGATATGCTTCTGCGGGGTGATCCTCTTCATCATGAGGTGCGTATTCAACGGTGGCATCCGAGCGGTGTCCACCGGTCAGCTTCCTCCTTTCCATGCGCGCGCGCTCATTGGTCGCGCGAGCCGCTTCGATAGAATCGCAACACTTGGTGAGACATGTGCATGGGCGTGTGCGTGCATGTGCATACGCGTGCCGTGCGGGCGCGCGGCACGCTCGCGATCGCGAGAGTGCACGCGACGGCGAGGGACGAGCACAGGGCCCTTCTTTTCTTCTTTTCGGTCCGTCTCGCGGGGGTGACGTCATCGGGGGCGATATCTCGATATTATGGCGAAGCGATCGGAATATCGCGCGCTGGTTTCGACTCGTCTACGATCGAGGATAGGGAAATGCGGGACGAAAAATATCGCTGGGCGATCCGAGTTTATTGACCGAATCGATTAGCGACTGTTAGGTTAAGGCAATCGTATTTGCGATTGCGCACGCGAGGAATTCGTTGTTGGCGGTTAGTTTGGCAAAACATGAGACAATTCGCTGGAGTTTATCGTATCGTTTAAAAATACACGGCGATGTTGTACATCGATCACGATTTCACCGAGGAATTTCGCAAGTAATTCTATTTATCTTTCGTGATTCGATAACGGCGAGCCAATAGTTTCGCGTGAAGTTTATCGCGTGAACGTTGCGTCGAACGGAATTGAGTATCGCTGGTTGCGGCGCGCGATCGCGATTCGATAAAAAGGATCGCGTTTGAATCTTAGCTTACATTCCCGCCGGAGAATGCAGCACGCCAGCCCTGAGAAATGCCATGAGAAATAAGAAACATAGCGCGTGACAATAACGATCCGTCCATTCATCCACGTGACAATAGGTTATTTTGATCGCGGGTCGCGATTTATTTGCGACTGCTTTCTCAGGCTACAAAATTTTCCGAATATCCTAATTTACATGTCATGGCCGTTAACATCGTTTTTATTTTGAATCGATTAGTCGATTTTTATTAATGCGTATCCTTTCATTGTAGGAAACAAAGCGAATAAAAGGCAATAATTTATATCTCTTTCTTTTCTTTCCTTTTTTTTTTTTTTCTTTTTTGGTCTGTTTTGAGCGAAGCCAGAAAGAGCATTCCTTTTTTGATTTCATCAAATTTTTGCACATCCGCGCGCGCGCGCGCACACTCACGATTGGTGTGCCTAGTTCTCTGATTAGGGATTCATATATTCGTACATCGTTTCGATGCAAAACTGCATTCCGTTCTCGGAAGATTAAAATATGAAATTAAAAAATATTATAATAAAATATGGCTCGCGCTGCAACAGAGTTACAAGGCTATTTCTCGATTTCGTCTTCCAATCCAATCTTGTCGAGGGGCAAAGCAGACAGACGGGAGAGCGCGAGCTTGAATCGCTACCGGGCGATACACAGAATCCCGATATTTACAGGAAAACGCTAAAGATGTGTACGATTCATGCCTGGAATATTCCAAATAGCGAATACTCGGAATATTGTTCGCAATATTCGTTCGATAATCGCATTGAATACCGGAGCCCTTCCGCGTTCGGATCGCGGCGCTTTCCGGAGCTAAAACCGACAATTCAGTCGGGCAATTCAGACAACGACGACGACAACGAGCGATAAGTATCTCTGATTTTCTCGAGTGACGCAGCCACTTTCGTGCTCGGGGGACCTCTCTCGAAAGTAGGCACTCGAGCCTCGAAAGTGCGCTCGCGCTATTTGTAAATCGTGAAACTCGTCGAGCAATCGCGAGCAATAATTCCGCTCGTTTGCCAGTTTGCGCTCTCCTTTTCGGCTCTCGCGCGAAACTGAGCTCCCTGAGAATCTTGGACCGGACCGGAAGTGACGCAACTCGTCCACTCGTTCACCGGGAGGACGCATCTCGCTCTCCTTCAGCATAAATACGAGAATAAATGCAGAATAAATTGTACAAGTACCCGGGTATTTTTATACCTCGTTTCCTGGTTTTTGCAGCGACTTCTTAGCAAAGAAGGTAAACAAGAAGAAGAGGAAGAAGGGGAGGAGGATTTCTGTAATAGTTCTCGAAAGTCCGTGGTAATATAAAATCCGAGGGTTTCATGAAGAGGATTCCCGTAGGATCAAAGGCGCGCCCACGTCTGCCGATTTACTTGTATATCGCAATTGCACGTATTCTCCTACGCCTCAAGGCCACAAGGTCATTGACAGCTCGGTTGGACTCTCGGCTCGCCAGTAACAGCAGCAGCTCGGCATGTTAATCGTATCATCTAACTGTGAACAGTTTTTAATATTCGCTCAGGTCGCTCGTAATTGCCGTTGGTGGAAATTAGACGCTGTCTGCTGCGACAGCTCATTATTGAATCCGATTACATCGATGGCCTGTTATGTTGCCGAGTGCGCGAGATCAGCTGCACGGCTCGCTGCGATCGACTTTCAATCTCTCTCTCTCTCTCTCTCTCTCTCTCTTTCTGCGCGTACGCGCTCAATTTCCTATCCAATCCTGATCCCTGAAGTCGAAAACTGATCCGATTCTCGAGAATGTCTTCTTTCCTATCCTGGAAGAAGTCTCTTCTCTTCTTCGCCCGCAATTAATCGGCTCGTGCCAACGTTAGACAAGCCCGCAAGTGCCCTAGCATCGATCGCAGCTGACTGATAATTGATGTTGTCGCGTCTCGTGTCGTCGCCGGCTCTGCTTGGCAATTCATTCCTTCTTGCTTGCTCATTACCGCATGACAAAGTCATGCGCGATGGCTCACTATTATGCCGATAACATCGGAAGGTGCATTAATATTAACAGGCGCAATTAGTCGGTCAACTTGACGCATAGCCCGAAGATATGCATATTACGCACACACATCGTAGGTATTATTTATAGCCGATTGTTAATATCGCCTTGAGTCAGAATCTGAGCTTGCTTATGATCCGATAAAAAAGGCTCGTTTGATATTTCAGGAGATAAAACCGTTTCGTAAAAACAATCGATGAATGTCATCTCGGGATACCTGCACGTGGGATGCCCCCCGGTCTTCGGTTACTGCGCAGCGAGTACTCGCTGTAGCGATAAGATTGACGAGCGATGCGTGTATGCTAGAGAGGCTCAACTCGCTATTTTTAGTTTATACGCTCGCTTTACGCTCTGCTTTTAATTACCGCGACTTGGTAAGCGAGTGAAGCTACCCGACGAATATCGGTTACCCCGTAAAAAATTGGCAGACTGACTGGTGATCTCGTCAGTCCCGATTCTCAGGACACTGTTGTTCTCAACACTGATCGGTCTAAGACCTCGCTTCTGTCTGCTGCAGGAACATGATGGTGCTGCGCGTCCACGGCGACGATCTGATGTTCGGCGGCAGTGGCAGCGGCGTGATAACGCACTCGCCACGCATACCGCAGATGGAGATGATGAAGGTTCACATTCCCTTCACCTTCAAGCTGCACGAGAGCTTCAAGAGCACGTACGCCGGTAAGTTCTTCCCTCGCACGCCGCGTACTCTTCTACAGTCTTCGCCGAGCTCGGCCTCTTCGCCCTCTTCTGATGCCTTGATCCGCGATCCATCATCTATCAATCTGTCTCGCTCGAGGCGACGATAGCTGCTCGTTAACGGATTTTCTTTCTTCTCTCTTGTTGCATCCCTGTCTATTCCCGCGTAACAACGCAGAAATGTTTCGTGTCCTGCTCATGAAGCTAACATTTGCGAAATCATAAATTCCACGAAGCTGCGTCGCGCGGAGGATTGATAGAAGAAGAAAGAAGAAGTTGGAAGTAACGAGCTAAGCAAACACGCGAGACAAGATTACCGGAGCTGGGACCGAAGGGAGTCATCCCGAACGTCGAATGGAACAGAGAATTCCTAGAAGATTTTACTTTCGTAAGAGAGAAATTTCTAGGGTGAAGGCCGATCTAGCCAACCGACAAGTCCGAGGATGATACCGGCCGAAGGAGGAGAAAAGAAGAAAAAACTTTGCTCGCGTGTCTACGCCAGTTTGGCGTCGAGCGGTTCGCACAGTCGCGGAAAGTGGGTTATCTCGATAGGCAGCGAGAAGGAAAAAGACGAGAGTGTCGCGTGTAATTGGCATGCCAGGTGTCAGGTGCGATGGGGGCACACGCTTGAATTACGAAACCGCCACCTTGACCGCGTGCTATAGCCGGGTCACCGCTTGTGTCGCTTGACTTTTATCGATCGCCCGCGCGGCCTCCACGCTGGATTTTCTTGCCCTCGCGAAGAGCCATCGCTGGAGGCCTCAGCTGTTGGAGGGATCTTTGGTAAATTATCGAAGCTGCTGTGACGCGCGTAGGCCCGATGAATATTTCACTTTGGGAGAAATCGAACACGGAGAACGCGTGTCTTGCTCGAGTGTCTCGAGCTCAAAGCTCCAAGTTGAGTTTCAAAACAGAAGATGCGCTATTTGGCGCATGACTTGAGAGATTCGCCTGTTTCTTGTATTCGCGCGACTATCCGCGCTATCTGTACGGACTTTCTTGACGCTTTCGCTAGCTTAGATAACTAGATAGATAGCTTTAGATTTCTCATCGAGCTGAGACTGAGTTTTATTAGATGCGTCTGGAACTCGAGTCCGGTTTATAAGTTTCCTTCAAGTTGACGCGCAGCGTCATCCAAATGTCTGGATCGTTACTTCGCGATGCTATCACTCTCGCTTATCAGGCCGGCCGAGAAATTTGTCCTTTGGACAAAGTTTGCCTCCAACGATTGGAATCTCGCGAGCCAAGGGCGAGCGATGCTTTTGAATTCCGCTCTCGTGGTCATGTAAACCGTGAGGGTTACACGCTCAGAGTCTCGATTTTTTGAGGACGCCGCGTGATCCGATCGCAACGTTACACAATTCAATTCGATGAATTGAAGAGAGAAACGCATCGATATCGCATCTGAGATCGAGACGATTTGTGCGACCCGTAAACAGATACTTTTCTCAGATTTATCGCCAGTGAAAGAAAAGATGAAGGAGGCTTCATTATTCGCTTGATTATTCATAGTCTTCATAGGTCTAAACGATGACGAGTCTGTAAAGATTTTGCGGGTTTCCTAATGACGTAGATTATGCATATCATTATATATCTTTTTTCGCTTTCCTCGCTTTCTTCTCGCTTTGTTGCTCTTTCGCCTTTTTTTTTTTTTGGCGTAAGATTGACGTCACGCGTGGGACGATTGTCTTTCGATAAAATTCTGTCGGGCCGAATCGCTTCAAGTTTGAGGACGTTCCTCGAGGAATTTATAATTTTTCGCAGTATTTAACATATATCTCTTCTCTTGAGCAATTCCATACCGAAGAAGCGACAAGATTTATTAACATTACCAGTCAACGTTCATCGGCCTGGCGATGGCCAGGCGCTCGAAAAATACAACAACTTTTTCGAACGTTGGGGACGGTCAACGCTGCGGTGCGTAGACCCATGCGAGTTACGCAAGTTGCGTAATCGAGCGGCGTGTGCTTACCGCGGTGTTGCAACCGCGGACCCCCGAGATCTTCTCTCTCTCTCGCGCACTCACGCGCACGCGAGCCGCTGAACGATCCTATCGCGGTTGGAACCACCTTTCGCAACTGCCCCATGATCGAGCGAACGAACGAACTGATATCGCAGCGATATCTCGAAGAAGAGCTGTCTCCGAGTGACGGAGCGGTGTCACGGAGGATGCTGCGGAGATGCTGCAACCTGCGACTCGCTGATGCGGACGCTGAGGAAGACGGTCTTTCGGCCTGAAGATCGTCTTATCGACGAGCGATTCCCTTCGGGATACGAGAACGTTTACCGTTTCCACTGTCGATGCGATTCACTTTCTCGGAGGTCGTGACGTTACGCGTGACCCGAGATCCACGCCGGTACGGTATGGATGATTTATTTAAGAGGACAAGATATTTAAGTGGAAAAGGTAACGATGATTGCATCGCTCGGGCGAGACCGCGCTCATCAACGAGCGCGATGGTCGTCAATTAACAGTCTCTGTTTGCAGCCGATTCTTCGATCATTCTATAATTGCTCTTTGGCTGCTGACGACAGTGGCGGATAGTCTCGATGATCGAGCTATAAATAATCTCGGCTCGATAAGAGCATGTAATTTAGATTTAGATTTAAATTTAGAAAAAAACATCAGTCTCATCGGATCGCGATTCCTACGTAAGCACGTAATTATAAAACGGCTCTCATTACGAGCCGCGTATCGCGTTGACGTGTATCGTGTATAAAAACGACAATTAGCATGAATTAGCAAGATCGTCGCCGTTGCGGATGAGAATGAGATTACGCGGAACAAGCGAAAGAAGGAGGAGATCGAAGGAGCTCCCAGAAGAAGACGGCTATAACGACGTGTAACGACGTAAGAAAGTATTTTTTATTACGCGCTCACCTCACTCGCGTCTTGTTGCTTACTTTATTCTAAACTGGCTTATCAATTCCAGGGTATCGCGCACGTGGCACACGCCCGTCAAAACGAGCTCCCGGGAAATGTCGCACGGCCGAAAGATCAGATCGCGGATTACGATGAATGTGGGACGCACTTTCATGTTCCATGGTCATCCAGTCAGCTGCCCCGTTCCGTCCCGCTACCTCCTATCCCGTTCGATTCTTGGCATCGCGACACCGGCATCAGCCACCCGGTATACAGCAACGTGCACGGGAATACATCGTTGAGAACAAACGCATCTTCTTGCTCCGCGAGCCTCGCGAATCTCGTGGCAACGGAGCGGTTTCCCACATGGAGGTCGATTTCTTGCAGGAGGTCCTTCATGCGCAAAGTCTATGGGCAAATTCAGAGGCTTTGTCTTGTCCTGGCTGGTCCTGGCGTGTCTGCGACGCGAGAGGATTGCGAGAATTGCCGAAACATGGCATCTCCCGCGAAAAAATGAATTTCTTCAGTGCGCGAGATTTAAATCGCATCGACCGGTATATCGTTACTTGTATCATGTTACTTGTGTCATATTTGCAAATATGAAGGACACGCTTCTTGTCGTTACATGCTAATCTTTTCTTACTCGTTCTTGGAGAGCAATTTTTTAATCGTTTTATTGTTCGATATTTATTCCGATAGATGTGCATGGAATATTAATTTTTTGTCGCGATACCATTAATCCTGCATTAATCCTGCATTAATTCTGCATTTTAACAAAGCCGAGAGATGAATCGCTTCGTCAATATACAGAAAGCTCCTACGAGAAATGAATGGGAGACGCGTTAAGCCGAATAAACGTCGGCTTCTGATTTTGATATTGATGGGATTTTTAATTCAGGAAATCCACGAACAATGCGCGACGCACGTGTGAAAAAAGGATTGAAGGATCGTTTCTAAGTCGTTTATGACGTAAGAGAATTCCGTTGTGCCGTTAGAGTTGTCGAGCGAGCCTCTGAGCTTGTAGTGAAAGGCCGATAATTCGCACGACGAATTCGAACTCGCCGGTCGCCGTCACCGGCAAAGCGGGCATTGCGAATTGCCGGATCGCCTCTCGCGATCCTTTCCTAGCGGTGGGCGCAACGGCTGTCGAAATGAACGACGACTGATCTCCGATTTTGTAATTCCGGGAGGGGAAGAGACGAGAGCGTCCGCGAGGTTGCATCCTTGAGAGGCTGCGCGGCTCGACGACGAGACTAATGTACGCGTGGCTTAGCTCGATTATCGAATCCCATTACGTAATCTCGAACGATTGCGCCAGCGGCTAGAGCGGGTTGGAATTGTTAGAATCGCGAACCAGTTCGCGCTCGCGTTTTGATCGGCTTTCCGCTCGCAATCTCCTCGCAATCTATCGCGGTCGTAAAGAATAAGCCGATTTATGCGCGTTTTTGTTTATCCGCGATTAGAAAAGCCGAGAGAAGAACAACAACAATCGGAGGTCAACAGAGCAGAGGATCAATGCTATTAGTGTCGTAAATCTTTTTGTTCTCTTCATCAATCGTTGCCTCGACGATCGAGATATCTCATCGCTCTTAGATACGAACGCGTGATTTTCCAAATCACTGAGGATGAAACGATTTAATTTTGCCTCTGTCTTGTCCAATCGTTCTCCGTGAGTCTTTGTTGTGTCGCATCAGCTCATTGGTAATCTACCAATTTTGTCATCTCCCTTCTCTCTCGTCAGTGACGGAAATTCTTCGTTCCTAGATTTAAGATTTATTCAGACGTTCAAGACCGAAACAGACCGAGGGAAATGACAAATACGCATATACGAAGGCTGCGCATGGCTACGTTTTGAGAAAATAACTTGAAAGATGAAAAGGATATCATCCCAGAAACATCATGTCCATCCACTCACGCTGCTGAGCTGCTTCAGCTGTCGGAGTTGAGAGATCATAAAACGACTTTATGAGCGCGACCGATTGTGCGATGTGCGAATCTGCACGTATCTCTTTTTCGCGAATAAAAAGATCACGCGAGGGATCGGCGACATAAACGGCTCTGTTCTCTGTCCAATGATCATCGCTACCGCGACCTTGATCGATACCGCCGGTGACCGGCTTGCTACTGCCGGCTGATCACGTAGACCGGGCAGGCATTCTTTTCTTCCCTTTTGCCTCCCCATATTCGAGACACGCTGCGCATTCTGTTAACGACGTTCATCGATAACTTTGTTGCACTCTCAAGATGTCTTGGGCGATAGCAATGAGCAAATTTCCCTCTCTGTTCCGGGATAAGAGAAATAAACAGTCCACAAATAACGATGATTGTTAAATGCACAAGAACGCAACGCACGCAATATCCCAAACGGCTAAACGTGTAAGACGTACGCTGGAGGCAGAAGAGAAAAGAGACTGGGACGTGAAACTGCTGGATCTGGATCTTAGGAAAGCGAAATCTCTCCGAAAGTGTTATTCCGGGGAAGAAGAGGAAAAGTCGGGAGGAGAAGAGAGCGACAAACGAAACTGCTTATTCCGAGCTCCGAGCTTATGATTTCCTTCGAGAAAGGAAACTTCTGAAAGCATTAATTTCTAAAATATAATGTAATCTTCTTCAATCTTCTGAGGCGGTAGAAGCCGGATTTGCCATATGTGGTTGCGCACTCGTTGCAACATTTCAAATGAGACGGACCGGAGGATCGCACCGGCTCTCCTCTCCCGGATATCCTTGAAGAACACAGACATCCCGTTGTGTTGCAAAAGGGAAGCGAGAACAATGTCGGGCAGAAATAAAGGAGGCCAAAGAGAAGAAAGTGAAATCAGACAGCAGTCAGGTTTCGCGATCATCATCATCATCATCGTCGTCGTCGTCATCATCATCACCCTCGACATCGGCGATTCAGCGTTTTTCAGTTCCTACAAGCTCGTCATCGATGGACATAGTTGGGATTGGCGGGTCGCGAAGGATGCGGAGAACAACTAAGGTGGTTGCGCGAAAACTCGTCGAAGAGTGCGCGCGCGCTCGCGCATTCAAGATCCTCTTGAGAGGCGAAACGAAAGTGAAAGCTACCGGCGACGGTAGGTCGGTTTGCGAACTCGACTCTATTCGACTCGATTCAACTCGACTCGGCTAGATCCGCGCCAGGAGCTACCGCAACCTAGACTCCGATTCTCATCCCACCCGAGTCCAATTTAGTTGGGGTAATCTCTCCCTCGAGTGAGGACGGTGCAATCGCTTCCGCCGTTTTTATCGGCAGCTCGCGCGTGGCAGAGTCTCTCTTCCCCTTTCGCCTCCCTTGTCTCTTTTTCTCTTTCCATCTCTCTATTGTACAATTGCCGAAGACCTGCAAGAGAGCGTGATAGCCGGAGGGAAGTGTGACATGACCTGGAAACCCCCTTGGGTCTCCTGCACAGTGGAGTATCTCTCGGAACGGAACCGCGTCGACAAGAAAGAGAGAGAGAGAGAGAGAGAAAAAGTCGAAAGCGCGTTTCTTATGCAATAATTTTTAGTAACCAGCCGTGAAATAACAGCAGTCGTAACACCGCCGTTTTGCCTCGGGCTCTCTCGCTGGGATGCTCATCGCGATGAGAGTATGGAGCGAATATGAAGTACACTACGCATTCAACATCCGCCGAACGCGTCCTTTGCAATTGTCACGGAAGATCGTCATCCGGGAAACAATCGACATTAACGTCATGCTCGTAGCGAACATCCTGGATGATTGCTGATCCTCGATGCCGTTACTCGTCCCTCAGCCGTTGCGTAACGTCGACTAATTAAATTAGATGGTACTAACTCGATCTCAGACGAGAGATTATTTCTCGAATGTCGAATAATTCCGAGAATTGGATTCCTGATTTTCCCTTTCATCCGTTGATTGCAGTTTCATTAATTTTTTGTCCGAAAGAGGATCTTTTTTCGAAAGATTAACATCAGATATCAGGTATCTAAGTTAGGAACGCGCCGTTGTCTGATTTCACTGAGATCATCGTTGATCGCGATGATTCAAAAAGGCAACGAGAATCTCGAGAGAAACTGATGAGAGTTTATCGTTTATTTTCCTCGAGGATTAAAGGAAAGAGTTATAAATATCTAAGCCGATTATATAATTTCTGTTAGTATGATATTAATATGCAAGTTGATGCAATATCGTCTCAGTATCGTTGGTAAACATATATCATTCAAAATTATGACTCCGCGAGTCACAGTAAGACGCGCGTTTCTAGCGGATGCTGGAATTCTTCGCATTTGCGAAATCTGGAATGCAAATTCGTCGAATATGGCAGCCCGATCATTACATTATGACAATCGTAAGATTATCCTTAACGCGTAAATCGCGTTTTTCGACGGCGGAAAGCGGCATAGACGGCGTGCAAGATAGTGAATTACGGAGCGCGTTGCAAAACACGCGTGTTTGCGCAATTAGGCGGCGAGTCTCTCGAAGTAGCCAACGCTAGTTGAAGGCGCTAAGAAAAGGATCGCCAACAAAAATTCGTAGCCACAGTAATACCTCGTTATATCCCTCATATGTCAAATTGCGCCACAGATTGTGCCGTTAGCAGCAAGTCGAATTATTGTAGCGAGTGTGATGACTGATCGTCGAAGCGATCGAGTTAATAATCCGTATTACGTACCGATAGATTCGACCCACATTTCTTCCCAACTATGAAGATGAACTCGTTGATAGGACGACAAGTTAGGAAACCACGTAAGTCGAGTAATGACTTAAGGTAAAAGTACCCTGGAATAATATGGTCATGGCATTGCGATACGTGCGCACTGAGCTTTAACGACCTGACGAAATCTCAAGAGTTCCAATCCAGAACGCTGATTAATACAAGAGTAGAAAAACATTTGTCAGACGTCGAATTCGCGTCGCGCTTCGTACGACCTGTGATCGATACTGAGGAATTTCATCTTTGGTTTCAGAAGTGGAGTGCGAAGTGTCCAGTCAAGTGGAATACTCGCTACAGGCGATCTGGGGTGTCAGCATCAGGGAGCTGCATCTGGCGCTCTGGAAACCTTGGAGCACGCTGCGAGACGCGTCTCTGAACGGAACCCTATTGCAAGGTCACGCTCAGTATCTTACGCCGCCACAAACGTATCCTTCAACGTCCATTTCGCGTTTCTTAATTTAATTTGTTGTCGAGTTGTCGACGGTCGAGGAGACGCATAATTTTACCAAGACTTTGAATAACGAATGATGAAAGAAGAGATCTTGTACTCTATCCCATATAATCGTCATTCCTTGACTGAGAGACTGCAGTAGACAGCCACATGGGGAGGAAACGTTGAGACTGTCGCTTCCGGCTCCGGAACTAGAGCTTGGCACTCCACCGCGGCTCTGTTATCCCTTGGTGATCTTCTTGACCCGAAGAGACAATCGGGATCCACATCCCGACGAAACGGTGAGTGATTTCGTATTCTCCGAGAGCGAGTCTCCCGGTTTTCTGCTTCGTTTTCTATCTCGTCGTTTATCCATCTTCATGATTTCTATTTAAGGTGGCACTGGTGAACGTCGTTCACATTAAGGACAGCGTATGTACGCTGCCGACTTCGATCCTGGCACAGTACTTGAAGCAGGCAAACGGCCAGCTATCTTGCTTAAAAGTGAGTCCTAGTTAAGCTAGCAGTCATTAATCACGTTCTGGTCCGAGGAAACCGGTGTATGTTTATTCCGTTCTAATCAACCGTGTTGCAAAATTGTATTCTTGAAAAATCCCGATCTTGCAATATCGTATCATGTGCAATAACACGTGCAATTTGTATATACGGTATGTCAGTGGTGTTTAAATCAACTTCCTAATGTACTTAATCAAGTGTCCTTATTACGTAAAGCGTCTTTAGCTTTGCATGCGCCGTGAAACGAAGATATTATAAATACAGTTCGCACTGACACAACTGTATTAAACAGCATTAAACCAAGTTCTCCGACATGAAGGAGACGATTTTACTTAAGCTGCAGCTATTGGAGAAGTGGAAGGAAAAGGAAAACGCCCGCAATTTTCTCGCTCGGTCAGAATTGTTATCTTACAACTTGTGATTTTCTCGTCGCAGCAACTGTACCTGGCCACGGGCAATTCGAGCAATTACGACGAGAGCGATGCGATGTCGTCGACGGGACTAGGTTCGCCGGCATTGGCGCTTGCCGAGCCATGCAACAACAACGGTACCGCGAACGGCGATGGCAGTGGCGGAGGTATTCGCGGTACCTTGGTGGCATCCGGACAAGGCGATCAAGAGGGTGGCTCCCTGTGGAACACTGCGGGCGAGCAGTTGTGTGTTGTTTGCCAATTTTTCCCGCTGTCGCGCGCTCTGCTACCCTGCCGGCACACCTGCATATGCGCTTCGTGCTTTGGTAAACTTGACCGTTGCCCGATGTGCCGCAGTCCCATCAAGAGCTACTTCTGCATACGCAGCGAGGAGTACATGCCGGCCGAGAAGGAGATCAATCCATGCAAGCAACGGCAACCGAGCCACGGACCTACTCACTGGCTCCACGATTGGAACGATCGGCTCACCGATTTCCTCGGCTTCGCTCGATAAAAGAGAGATCTCGTGTCGCGCTGAGATCTCATGCGCATGCCTTGTATATTAAATGTCAGAATGGTTGGGAGGTTTTTTGTTCGTTATAGGTAACTTTCATATATCATTTCTGTGTCAATTCAAGATGAGAATAACGTAAAGATTGATTGCGGAGCGTTCAATGAATCATTACGGTCCATTCGAGATTAAATGAGATTATCAATTTACTTTTCAAGAGGGGAAAAGGATTTAAGATTATTGGAGAAAAAGTATTCTTTTAAATTGTAGCTTTCCATGTTGCAACTTGAAAGATATAACAATTGACAAACAGAAATATATATATATATATATATATATAGAAATATATATATATATATGTGTGTGTGTGTGTGTGCGTGTGTGTGTGCATGCGTGCGTGCGTGTATATGAAAGCAATTAGAAAAAAATTATTCTTTTAAATTAAAAGAATAATTTAAAGTAAATTTCCATATTGCAACTGGAAAGATAACGATTGACAGATGGAAAGAGATGAAAAAGGAAAGGTGATAAATCGATACGCGTGAAAGTTAGATTTTGCTTAGTAAGTCAAGTCATAGTAAAGTCAATTCTCATTCATTCATATTGTCTCGATTTACGTGGGGCTGCTAATCAGCGAAAGTTATCTGCGAAACAGAAAGTATCAACCATTTTGACATCGATATATTTCGATTTCTCGTAAATGGACCGCGGAAGTTCATGAGGATTCACGGTGAGACGGAAACCAACTACCTATTCGACGACGCACGTGCAAATTATTTTCGTATCTACAAGGATATCGCTTTTTCGATTAGCACTTTTACGATCAATTTGAAAATGGTTTCATTTTAGAAGGAAGAATTTATTCATTTTTTACATATTTGATACATGTTTTCCGATAATGTATATTAAATTAAAATTCTACTAAAACAAAATATATCTAAAATTCTTTGAAGTTTGTAATTAATTGAAGTCATATATATTATCGTTTAGCAAAGTCGATTTAAATCCTTAAATTATAAATTTTTAACATCTTGAATAATTATTGAAAGATACAGATCAGAATAATTTACGAAAATTAATCTTTTACGTATTGACAGTCAATTTTTCAAATTGTATTAAATCTTAAGAAAGACAACAGACAGAAAGCAAAAGGAAAGCAGGTTTTATTTTTACAGAGAAAAACTCGTTTGCAGATTTGTAATCTCAGACATATAAATAATCTCATATATAAATCTCAGCCCTATTGTTTACGGCATCGGGCCAATTAGTCCACTTGGACAGATTTCTGAGTCGTTCCGATTAAGAAAACTGACCGTGAAAATGAATTTCATGAACTTCCGCACCGAATTTAGAAGACAGACAAAACCCAGTTGGATCATTGCACGCTCGGCGTTACCTTACGAGTCTTACGCATCATGTCTAAATATTTGCGGTTCCAATAACGATAACAGCTTAAGCGTTTCGTCGACATAAATGTTAAATATGAAGTAAAGAGAGAGAGAGAGAGAGAGAGATGAGTAAATATTGAGACGTAAAAAATTGGATTTCCATAGAAACATATAATTTTGTATCGACAGTTATTTCTATAAATCGATTAATCGATCAGTCATCTGTTGATCACGTGTTTGCTATTGACAGAAGAATATCTGAAAACATGAGACGTCCGAGCGCGTGTAACATCAAACGCGTGAACATAAATGACGCCAAGTGTGATGATCCGACGACTAGCTAGCCTACTACTTGAAGGGGAACCGAAGAATTTTGAGTACACAGAACTTGGAGAAGACGAGATTGCACTCGTGCAAATGTCCGTGTATATAAGAGAGATGGCTTAGCGCGCTGAAAAATTTTTCCTATGTAACGTTTTATACGTATGTTAGATGTAAATAGATTATACCCTCGAGCGAATCCATAGTACACAGTATTCGCCGATTAAATAGTCCGATTATTCTCGGCTTGTATCATTAAGCCGCATTAAATTTACTTCTCACAGTAAGATTCTCACGATCCAGCGACGTTCCTTCCGGCGCCACGCATCGTTCGAAGTATTATAAAGATAACCCGTTTTTTCTGCGGTATTCGACATTTAGCGTTTTAATCGGAGCGTTCCCGCGGATTAACGTTAAAGGCACGAGACGCAAACGCGGCATAGGGAGTATTCGAGGTCGAGATGCGAGGAAGAGGAAGAGGAGGAAACGACGTTAATTAGCTGTAGATTAGGACCATCACGTTAACGTTTAACGCTGTAAATAGACAGACTGTGATAAATTCTAACAACGTCTGCGCGAACATAAACGGAGCGAATATGAAGAGAAAGGGCTCGACAATCCTCGGCAAGAGCCAATGGTCGGCTCCGATTGAGTTACGTGAAAGAGCGACGGCCTTTGCAGTCAATTTACCGTAAAAGAAAAAAAAATAATAATACTTTAATTTATATTTTAAGCGAAAAGAGCGCGAATCGAACGTTTTCATCCGACTCGAAGCACTCGTGTACATAATTTATTTAAATAAAATGTATTAGCTGGCGTCATGCTTCTCATTCTCCCTTTGTAAGCCTCGTATTAATTTGACTATTGATTAATTGATTCCTGATTAATGCAGTTTTATTATTGAATTAGAACGGGGACCGTTGCCGCCGTTGCCACTTTGGCAGATTTATGAGTTCCTTTTTAGTAATTTGTTTTTACGATTGGAACATTGATGTGATTGCAAGTGCATGATGCGGATCGCTCGGACAATTCTGTATTTGCTAATTTGGCTCGCAGAATTGTGGAGCCAGTAATGGATAATCAATTATAAGGGGCTTAGGAGTAAAGAATTTGGGAAGATAAGTTCAACGATTATCAATCGAATCCAGGTCGATTGAAATCGATTGTCCAGACTGATGAACGGCGCGATTTTATGATCAATTTTTTTCACTCAAATTCTTGCCTCGGAATTTTTCATCTCAACGTGCATTTGCCAATTAAGATGGGACACCCTATTTTGACCCTGTTTTGATCTGTTCATCTTAACTGTACCTCGATTGTCTTCTGGATCTAAAATGAGAGGCGTATATATTCATGTCCCGGCGGAACATGAAGGAGAGGGAGAACGGGATTCGCAGAGTGCAAGTAGAACGAGCAGATCTTCAAGGCCGTTTTACTGGTTGCATACTTGGGACGCATCATGCACAGGGGAACTGTGCAGGGGGGCTCCAACAGAAATCAAAATATACCACCGTCTATGTGCACCGAGTACACACACGCAACGCGGAATACCGTTGGCACGTACAACTCCCTCCCCTCCCCGGCCGACTCTCTGTCTGTCGCGTCTCGCGCATCGTGTAAAACGGGCCGGACGTGTGACAGTGCTCGCGCGTATCAACAGCGCGAATGTGGCGTGCCGGGAGGTAATTCGTCTTTGTTTCCGGCGACGAGCGGATCCTCGCCCCGCGGACGCGTTCGCAGGGGGACGATGTCCTACGCAGCCGCGGTGAGTCACGCGAGCCACGGAAATGTTTGTTTTGCCCGGTTTGTCAGCCGCTGAGCCTGCGCGCCGAGAGGTTAACGCGACGCCGTCGCGATATCTCAGATCGCGGATCTAACCTAGCTAAAATCGCGCGGCCGACCGCCGTCGAGAGTCAGAATTTTCCAGTCACGTCGACTGCGCGCGGAGAACTGCACCCGCGCTCTCGAGCGAGCAGAAACGAGCCCAACGAGGATCAGATCCGATCCGATCCGATCCGATCGTCGGCCAAGCGATTCGTCTCGGCTTATTCCGGCCCGTCGTCGGAGCGGATCGTCGCGACAATCTCGATAATCTCGTGAGGCCACGAGGGTTGCCGTAAGATGGCCGGCAACAGCGAGCTCTGGGTTCAATGCTTCACGTGCTGCTTGACGGCGCGATCGGCGCGGAACGGAGGCAGGCGGAGCAACAACGGCAGCAGGCCGCATCAGAGGCACAGGATAGACCGGAGCATGATCGGAGTGCCCACAAACTTCAGGCACACTGCGCACATCAGCAGCGGCGACATCGATATGTCGATCGCTCAGTTGGCCGATCTCCAGACGCAGATGCAGAGGAAGGGCGGTGATCTTGGTGCCAAGGTACCTTCCCATCCTGAATCCTGAAGCTGATGCTTTCATCTTCTCCCCTTCTCACCTGGACTGAAGTTTCCTTTCTGTTGATACTGCCTCTTTCCTGGCGTTCTGTATTGTCCTTGCGCTATACTGCCTTTATACTGCCAACATACTGTCCGATAGTGCTTGGATCTGCATGTTCTGAGCCACTGCGACCAGTTTGGATCGCGGCACAGATCTACATCGATGACGCAGATGATGATTCTAATCGTTTGTCTTGTTTCAGGCGTGCTGATAGCTTCACGATAGTATCACGGACACGGCGGCACATATCCTGTAACCAGTATTTAAAGTGACAGACAGAGTGAGAAACCTAACGCAGCGACTACGGCGAAACACGACTGAGCCTTTCTGATGTCCATGTTCCTTGATATCCGCTCGCTACACGAACAGACGGGCGCATTTTTCTCTCTCGTGCGTACGATTGTATTCCGATTGACTCGAGAATTTAGACAAATCTAAAGGCGCGCGCGCGCGTGCGCACTCACACACCGAAATAAATTTCAGACTTCCATTGAACGAATAACTGCCAGAAATGATTATACATATTATATGGATATTTGTAGACAATTATTTAAGTACAACCATTTAAGAGAAAGCATCCATTGTACTTCCATTGTATCGCGTTTAGAAACTCGAAACGTTTTATAAGATGGTGCCTTTGTCAGTCAAGCTGACGCTCCGCGTGGAGAAAGTATGTGTGTCTGAACAATAATAAGAATAAATCACATTTTATTCGATTACTTGTAAGATTTACATTCGATTATCTGTAAGATTTAAAAAAATACGGTATAAATATGTAACTAACATATAAGTAATTTTATCATATAATATAAATCTGTACACGTCTCTTATCTTATTATCAATTATTGTTCGTGTTTAAGGAAAAAACATATTGAGATATTTATATAAAAATTGTGTGCTTCTTTCGCAAACGTACTTCCGTTCCTATAAACTAATAGTCATCAAATGTCATGCGCAACAAGCGGCGAAATGGAGCGGCGTTCGAGAGTTCGCCGAAATATATCTTCGTAATTGTTGAGTCAATTGAATTCCCGTTTTTTCTTAATCAATAATTTAATCAATAGCCGGAATTCCTGTTACGTCATGGGAGTATTTTTATTCTACATGGCCTCTAAGTGAAGATGTCCGCAAAGTCCGCAGAACGAACGGATTTGTATCACATCATTTTCTCACATTTTCTTTTGCGACTCTGGCGTCGCGATGCTGGTCTGATTGTGCCGCGTGCCGAATCTCAGCCTGACTTCGCCCATGAATCTCACGTGGCAACAGCAACTCGACGGGAAACGGAACGAATCCTTGAAGATGTTACCGTGCCTACCCACCGCTGCCAGTTCCCGGTAGATGTACTTTTGTTTGCAGGTGGTCTTGTAGCCCTCGGCGAAATCTTGGATCATGTCGCAATCTTTACCATCGTCTCTGCAAAATGGAGAATTTGTTATGGGTGCGCGGATTCTGCGTCTCATCTCTTTTACCATCAAGAATTGCACGCCTACATGCAAACCTCGATGCGTACTCCTTGTTTTAGATTCTCCTGATTAACGACGAAGAGCCATTGGTTTTCTTTGTTCCTCGCGGTTTGCGGATAGATCACTTGTTCCTGCGCATGAATATGATTTCGAAATTAGATTTATTCGCTATATTATAGCGCTTAATCAGTCGCGTCACCTGCTGTGTATCATGTATTATATGTATTTGTTGTTATGCGAGTAATTTGGGAGAAAGATCAAATAATTTAAAAGCGGTAGGGTAATCGCGAAAAATAAATTAAGAGCGTCCGATCAGTGGCAACAAGCCCAAATTCAACTTTGACCGGAGATAAGGCACAAGAAGATAAATGTTTACTCGAATTAAACTCTACATTATATTCTTGTATTTCTATATGTCTTCATTTTGATAAGAGCTTGAAACACTTTTTTGGAATACATATCAAATCCTATTTCTTGTATCTTCATCAAATAGATTTGTCAATTGAACATTTCCATTAATTATTATGGACATTATATGTTATTTGGCTTATATACTGTTACTTCTTATCTACATCGCAATCTGGATTAAGGAATTCTGCGGTTATACCCACCTGATATTGGCAAAGCGAGAAATCATCTGCTGCATCTATTCTCTGCTCGATATCGGGCAACTAGAAAACACGTATTACTTGAGATATTCAAAATAGTATAGATAGTATTAATAATAATAGATTTCGTAATAGATACAGTTTTGTAATCAAGTTTGAATCATAATGCTCGAGGTACTTAGATGTGATTTCTATTTATAATATCAAAGGCGCAAGGATTGTGTCTTAATCCAGTTTTGTCTGATTTCTGTGATTGTATTAGACCTTGGACGATGAAAGTGAGAAATTATATGTAACTTGGATTATCCGTCGCATGCCACGAGTGTCGAAAGTTTCATGCTCCATCGTTCTTGCGTGTACATTGATTAATCGTAAGTTATCGAATGGTCAATTATATTATTAACCGGATCAATGCTTCCAAGAAACCTAAGACTGGCGTTCCGTGCTATTGCCTCGTTCACCAGCTGCTTGGGATAATTGGGAACATTCTCGCAATACATGCTATTGTCGCAGGACAGCGGACTGACTGTCGACGATATATTGTCCGTTGGAAAGATGATGTTATCGTTCGATTGCGTCGATCGTATTATGCTTGAAGCTGCAAGAGAGTGCGGTATTAGTCATAACATCAGAAACAGAACTTCCTATAGCTACGGACGACGATGTAAGATTAACATTAGATTTATCGCAATCTATCACAGATTTGTACACACACACATGCACATTTATAGGCGCAAGTATGTGTGTCCATAATCACCGCTTCTTCATCATGTCTCGTTGACGAAACGATAAGAAGCCGGATCCTAACGCAGACACCGACGTACCTTCCCGCGATAGCTGCTCTTCATCTTGTGGCCTCAGAAATACGGAAGTCTCATCATTCGTTGAAACTTCTATCTGTTGCTTTGACGTATCCCGCTGCATCAGTCTGGTGATACTGCCCTGTCTCAATAACCACTGCTCTGTCCGTAGCAGCTCACCGTTCTCATAGGCCATTCTGATGAGATCCGTGATGTCCTGGATCCCGACATTCGACGTTTCCGGCTGGAGGGGATGCCCCCCGACCCATCGCGCGGTCTGACACACCTGATGACGAGCGAGGGAGAGGAGAAGAAACAAATGGTCAGTGCATGCCCGACGATGACGATGGCAGACCGGAATGGTTTTCCTTTTCTAAAAATAGGCGATTTTCCGGGAAACCATATGACGCGCTAACTTTGTAGCGCAGCTGCCCACTACTTGTCATTCGAGATGGCAGCAACATGCAAGCGATAAGAACATGAGAGATAAACAATCATTTCGTCCGGGCTTCGGGATTTTGTCGTAAGCGCGCGATTATGTAACGTATGTATCGAATTATGAGTGATGCGATATCCGGCAGACGCCGACGGACGTCCAAGGATCATCAAGGATCATCTGCATTTCGGATTTCGCGGTCTCCGCTCATGATAGAGCGAACATCTGCCAGAGAATTGAGAATTTTATTTATTTTATTAATCGCGCGACGATAATGCATTCGATGATGCATTCGAGAATACAAATTTGCAGGTCGCATCGAGTATAGGAAGCATGAGGAGGCGCTCGTTAGTTTTAATTTCGTGCGCAAGGCACAGTGACATGATTCGATAGAAGCAGGGGATCCCCCGGCGATTAATATTCCAAAGGATCTTAATCGCGCTTCCTGTCGCGCATCGGCGACGCATCGGCGACGCATCGGCGACGTGTGAAATTACACGACACTCGTCGTCCTGCGATTTACGGACATTCCGCCAGTCTCTGTCATCCTTCCGACGCGCGCCGTTTCAGCCGCTCGGCCGGCGCTTGTCGACGCGACAAAGCGATGTGAAGTTAGGTCCGAGTTAAAGCAGAATTACGATTCGAGACTACGAAATAACTCCCCAGAGGGGAGTGCAACCGATGGACGAGGGATTTTCCCTTTTATCAAGAAAGAATTCTTTAAATAAATATCTCGAAGCATTTCGATAATACTTTTTCACAGCGTTTGCCTAATTTATTTTTAATTAGTATCTTCACCGTCGAAAGTCAAAGTTGACGTGTTTTTTCTATAAAAAGAATATTGGATATCGGGAATATTGGAAGGCAATGTCACTCTCTATTTTATGAGAAGAGTAATCGAGAGTAGAGGAAACGAATGCACTTTTGTTAACGTTAAATTAATTTCAATTTTAGATTAAATTAATATTAAGATTATTAATTGCTGCGGTGATTATACAATTAATAAAAATAAGATGATAATTGAATTGGATCACTGCGAATGCGCATATTTGCATATGCGCAATTTACGACGTCGCGACGTTCAGCATGCTTTTCAACCGATATATTTCTTGTTTTTATCGCATGCATAAATCATAGCGGTTTTACCAGCTGATAGCACGTCAAATCCTTCATATACGTATAAACAATGCTTATACACGTATAAACAAATATTTCTTTGAATATTCAAGGAAAACTGAAACGAGCAGTTAATTCGGAGAACGCGAGTAGGCGACGCGCGGATAAATTTTCAAAAGTCGAGTCAATCTGGCGACAATTTCAAGATGAAGATAATTCAGTGTACGATTAACGGAGGCAACTTCAGAGCGAGAATGAAAACGGGATTTCTCACCAGGACGAAGGCTAGGTACATTTTCCACCTGCAGCCAAGAGCGCACGATCTCATGGTGATACCCGCGATTGACTACCACTACAATCGCAATGACGTTTCGCACGCGAGCGTTCGCACTCTACTGACCGGAGCGATTCGAGAAGCGGAGGAGCGCGAGAGGAAGATCCTTCGACACTGATGATAATCGAAACAGTGGGGAACTCACGCGTCATCGTTTGCATATTTTATTTCCGAATAGGAAAAGGAAGTTACACGCGTACGCTCGTAGGCATGTGTTCCGTTAGCGGGAAAGAAGAAATCAAATTAACGGAAAGGGAGAAGTCAAAGGAATACTGAAGGACCTCCTCCATCTCGTTTCCTGAAAACAAGTGAAAGTAAAACGAGGAATGAAGAAACGAAGGAATTATATATGTTTGTTTTATATATCGTGCAGTTTCGACGCAGGCATTCAAGTCAGGCCATGAGGCGCCATCGCGTGGACAGGACCGGAATTAATGGCAGTTGCGCGCGTTTTTCATTTCTGATCATGTCTGACGTGAAGAACACGCTGTCGACGTTGTGCAAGTACATCAACTCGTTGATAAATGTCGGTCTGACCGTCGAGCATCTCAGATTAGCCAAATACGGTACCGCGGACGAAGCTGTTGTGAGTACGACGATATTCTGACTGGAATGATTTCTCCTAACCTAACTTTCGTCAATAATAGAAACCACTTAGATTAATTATCCGAATTATAATTGTTCCGAGTAATCGTCTGTTTACAATTGAAGATATACAATTTGCTCATCGCTTTCTCTTGACTGTGAAATTTATGTCTCATCATCGACAGATGTAGCGGTGCTTAATTGTGATATATCATGTAATTAGTTTCATGAATTAATTAGAAAAGTACAGGTCATACGTTGCTTCTGTTTATAGTTTGGCAGTCTAGTTTGGTCTCCGCAGTTGTTCAGTCATCATTAAAGAGCAACGATGTTAAATTTATGTGCACGTTTAAGCAGCCAATTGGTCGAAAAGCGATAAATTGATTGGATAAATTTATTAAATTAATTTATTACATTGATTAAAGTTATTTAATTAATTAATTCCGTTTTAGTTTTCTTCCGTCCAGTCAGAATCTCCGTATTTATTTCGCGAGGAGAGCATTAAAGTATTCCGACAGTGGCATGCAAGTGTCATAAATAATAATGGGAATTATCTCGAAAATTAAAATCGTTATCTTTTGTATAAAATCGAATTTTGTAAAATAAATCGCTGTATTAATTTACATAACAATTATACATTCTCCATTACCTGCGATTTAGCTAATTCTCCATTCGCGCCAATGCGTTTCTTAAATTATTAACAAAATTAATAATTTAACAAATCAATTTTAATCATTATTAAAATTCACCGTAATCTATCCGTAATTGTTTGCAACACGCGCATGCGCGCACGTACACGCATGAAATAAATGTTAACAAATAAGCATATCAGGTTGCTTACAAGTACACTTTATAGGTTCCTGTTACTATTAAACAGCTATTATCTTGTAATGATTACACATTATGTTACTCGTGTGTTTTAATATATTTCCCGCGTGTCATTGGTGAATGGAAAGATATCGATCATCGATGATCGTTATAGCAATAATTATATCAACTATGTTATTAAGAATTAATTTTTTGTAAAATGTTAAAAAAAGCCTTATATATTCATGATGAACATCCACGGAGAACAATTATCATCAGTCAATTGGAAAACGGGACATAATTTGATAAATAGTCCTGTGTTTGACAAATTAAAGGCATTACGTTCAACATATTTCTTTTGATGATAAATATCATGTGTGAATCTGCTAGATCAAAACGCTGTGGAATACGCTGTACATTTTGAGCTACTATGCTGCGAGGGAGAAACGAGGCGATGTAGATTTCCGAAATTACGGTTCGTTCTCATTGTTTTGTATTTCAATCAGTGTTGCATATGTAAATCATTTTATTTATTTAAAAAAGATATACATATTTGAAGAAGTAATATAACATTAGAGAAATATAATAAATATTTAGTAAAAAATGCAGGTACATATAATTGGGTAATTAGATAAATTACATAAAATCGAGCACATTGATGTCATTTTGCGTTCACTTCCGCAAATGCGTTTCGCAAACACGAAATTCATCGAGATTATCTTTATTTTCTGTGAATGCGGGACAAAGAGCGTAAAGCACAGACATTAATAAAGAAAAAATGAGAAAAGAGATACGTATATCGTATATATCGAAATTTGATAATTTATCGTAAAGCGTTTAGCATAGAAGTGTGAAAATAACGCATTATGCGGGCTTTACCGTGTACACAGAATTATATAATAATAATACATTATATCACAATCAATATGAATCTCGTTACGTATTTGATGATCGTTGCATGCATGCAACAGATGATTCGATGATTCACTTCGCACTTTGCATTTGACATTTCTAGATACTTTGACGACTGTGAAGCTTCATCTCGCATTCCTGCAGTATCCGGCGATACGACTTTACAGTTTATCGCGTGGTAGTAATCGTAACAGAGAGTCGCTAATAGCTCTAGCTTGGCTTTTGGAAACGCAGGATGTTTTAGCCAGCATTTTTCGAACAAAACTAGTTCATAGCGTCCTGGGTATCGAGTGCTCTCATGTGACTTCGGCAGAAGTCAACGTGTCATCAACAGCACCGGATGAGCAATCGTCGACGCGCGCACAGCTCAACAATATCTTACATTTAAACGCCAAGGTGAATCTAAACCTGAAGGAGATATCGGAATTGATTCGCGAGAAAGGTAGTCTAATATCCAAGGTGCACGCGGCAAGTATCGGCGTTAGCGGTCTGCCACATTTGTGCGTGTCTGAATTAGCGCTGACGAAACGTCTCGTGACGAGAAACATCAATGATAAAACCGACTCCGAAGATGATCGACGGTGGTTGCGAGAGTTCCGCGATGTTGGAGCCCTATTCGATATGCGCGCGAAGTGGCTGGCGAAGCAACACGTATTCTTCAACTGGATGGTAAATCAAATCTCGCGCTTCGGGATAGACGATCGCATTTGCATGATAGACTGCGGTAAACACTGTAATATGCATTGCAGACTACGGTAATTCAGGAGCACGAGAAATCAACAGAATCGGACGATTCAAGGACGAGGGATTCGCAGGAACTCGCGACATTCGGTTCGACTTTACATCACATAGTTGAGGACAGGCTTCAAGCTCTTACGACCAGTGAGTCCACAGGCAGCGAGTATCGAAACTCAATCTTGGATTGCCCATCCCGCGTATACAGAGATCAATGTAACAATAGTGAAGAGAAAAACTGCTTAGATGAATTGAACAAACGCTTGAACAGTGAACAGGAGGATCTCCAACGAAATAAGAAGCTATTGACCAACGAATTGAAAGAGATGTTGAAACTGATACCGTCTTCTATTCATATTTGATATATACTTTTTTTATTCAAAATGTATACAAAATTTATTTAAAAGAATATCTAAGGAAATAAAATTATTATCACGTGGTAAAAAACGTATTATTTATATTATTTTTTATCTTCCAGATGAAAAAAATAATATCTATTAAAACATATATAAATTATTATACGCATATAAATTATATATATATGTATATATATATATATATATTATTTACATATCTAAGTTCGATAAATAATTGAATGAACAAAAGAATGAATGTAATTAGATTAGTAATCGCAATGTTACACAGAGTGAATCATTTAACATCAAAACTTAAAATATCTCTGTCGCGTTCATATAAATATCAGAAAACTTTTAAAAAGATTTGTATAATTTACATCAGCGATATCAAATGTCTCTCGATATTTGATAATCGAGATAACGTCGCGATAAGAAAGAATTTCTATAACGCTCGAACTTTAACTGGTATACAGCATCAAAAAGCGACAAAGTAAACAAAGATGCTTCCTACGTGACGTTTAAAATTGCCCATAAACTGAATGGAATGCGCGCGATTGCGATTATCATCCAGAGAACAATGACAACAAAGAGAAAGAGATAAAAGAAACAAAGAGAAAGTCTATTACGACGTAACATTAACTTGTATCTCATCGACGACGCCAAATGATGAGATAAAGACGTTGAGGATCGTGACGAGAAAGATACCTATTACCGTCCAATTATTAGCTTTGTTAGCCTTGCACATCTGCTCGTGCTTCTTGACATTGTAGACGCTGTTCCATATCAGACCGATACCCACGACAATTTGCAGCAACAGGCTCATGCTGATCATGACCAATGAGGGATAAAAGTACGGATGCCTACCATCTGTCTGCAGAACGTAGCGCATCTGATTAGCATTAGCAGACAGCAACGCCAAGTCCATCATGCCTTGGGCCAGCGTCTTCTTATGCTGGTAGACGTTCACATCTGGCGTAGTGAGCTGTGTAGTTGATGGAGAAGTCGGGAACATGTTATTTGGCCAATTTGGTTCCGATGCTGGTATGAGTCCATTTCTGATATCAAAGCCAATTGTCGAGGCTGGCTGCTCGCTGAGTTCGTGGTTACGCTCATCGATTTCCGATCTGGGAATCGATATTTTTCTCAATCCTGATGAATTTTCCTCATCAGCTTCCGTTGAGAAATCAGCGCGCAAACCGATCGATGGAATGGAGTGGATGGATGGAATCGTTTCCTTGACGGATGTCAAAGGTTTCGACATTTCATCGTGGATCTCGTCTAAATATAGTATCTCATCACTGCTCGCCTTCGTTGCCTCCTTCGAATTCATGTTGCCAGAACACTGGCAATCTCTCGAAGTATCGAAGATTGAGAAATCACCTGCAGAACAGTACCTCTTTTTGTATTTTATTCTCGTCGTTTTACTCGAGAAAGTTTGCATTCGCGAATGTGTTATCACTGGAAAATTCACAAGTGAATCTCAAAGAGACTTGGACACTTGCCATTATATCGCATTACTATATCTGTAACTGACATTTGCTAGTATTTTGACGGTGAAACTCGTGTGAATTCTTGCGGATTTCATCCTTCAGCGAAATCCAGAATATGGATTTCGACATGCAAAATAATTATTATCGTATATTCTATACTCTCTTGGTTTTATTGCTATTAATTTATAATTGCTATTAATATTATTTGTACTACTAATATATTAACTTCTCGATATTATTTCATATATTGTCGATATTGTCACCTTGTCATGTTGTCATTGATTTATCAGGATACTTTTAATTACACGCATCGAAATTTTCATATTTTTGAAATTTTGCAAATTTTTCCTTTTTGTTTCATATATTTTCATACATACATGAATGTTTGCTTCCACTCAATCTATTTTTTTTATCCCTCGTAATTAACTTTCTAACTACGTCACATGTTTTCTGTACAATTTTATCAGGTCTCCGGGAAGAACTTCCTTCTATAAAATTCGCTATAAGATTCGTCACTCACTCACCCTCTGCGTTGATGCGATCGCGTTTATCAAGTTTACTTCCGACTTGTGTATTTTTCTATCACTTTATCACTGTGAATTAAAGCAGCTAATATTTTGCGGCACTCTCTTTGTTCCTCCGGAATAGAGCGATCCGGCGCGGAGAATAGTACGCGTAGCGTTCTCCGGCTCGCTTATGACTGATCTCGAAGCGGCGCGACTGATTCATCTATCCTCTGACACGTTCACCATCATATTATCGAGAATTGCAACCGCGTTATTTCCCCAGACTGTTGCGTTACGAGAACGCACAGGGCATCGTTAGTGCAATTACGGAAACTCGTGCTCGACTGAACGTATCATTAAATCCTACATCAATTACCCCAAAGTATCTTCTTTTGGAATCTTTTTCGCGATTTACGGCGATTGCAGATAATTGCACGATACTGGATTACGTAGTTTGGTATCCGGCTTTTGAGATATTCTCTGTTCCATTCGGCAAAATTGAATTAACGTGCGCTCGATCGCAGAATCAGACGAGATCGCGCGGATTCAGCTGCAATCTGTGAGAGATTCACAATCTCTCTGTGCTTCTAAATGTCCACCTGCCGAGGTGAGAAATTTTGTGCGCGCGCGCGCACACGTGTTTCGATTGCTATTTATATCGAGTCTGCCTTGCCTGCTGCTTTGCAGAATGTTTTGTTTGCAATATGAGCTAATAGAGGAGAGACGAGAAAAACGGAAACAGCATGTCGCGTTTCTCGCATGCTCAAAACATGTGTTTCAGCCGAGGTCTAGCCTGGCTTTTCGCGTTCAAGGTTTGCCCACGAAGCGGAACAACGATGGAAGGGAGAATGGCAATGATCTAGAAGAGTACTCGCGTATTCGTTGCTATAAATATAAATATATCGGCTACGCTGATTTTCCATGCCTCGTTTTAATTGCGACTGCGATTACATCGGCAGCGTGATAAAAAACAATTACTTTCTTCCGTTCTTCTCGAGTTGCAAATTCGAGTTGCGTGATAACGATATTGCCAATATTCATGAGGCCCTAATGAACATTTTACATTCATATCTGCGTATTTGATCTACAAGCATATTGTATACGCTCTATCTCTATCTCGATCGTATCTAGAAATTCGTGATTTTTGGGTCAACAAGTCATCGGCGTTCTCTCGGGGTTTTCCTACAGATTTTCCCTGTATGTTCATGTGACATTTATGCATGCATGACACAATCCAGAACGCTTCCGGGAAGCGGACATACATATGAACACATATCGAGAATGCAGATAAAATTCCTGATATCAAGCGGTTTTCTTCTTTAGCCTTCTCTGTTGATGCGTGTTCTGGAATTCTTCAGGAATCCCAAACGTTCGAGTACGAAGAACGTTTCAATTATATCACTTATCATCCGTTTAAGAATCCCAATTATGAGATAATTGAAAGAAAGATGTAAGATATGAAGTGTCAAGCTACACCCAGCGCAATCCGCTTTCCGGGAAACGGATGAAGCTGTGCAACGGAAAATTTGGCAAACGGATGCTTCATTGCAAGACCCGGAAGGATCTCATCAAATTAGATGCGACACAGAATTATCGCACGGTTATCGGCTTAATGAGTCAGACTGCACATTCGGGGATTCACTGAATCTATCTGTGCGACGTCAAAAGTTATTACGTATGCATGTTCGTATGATACATTCAAATCCTGCAAATTGGGGATTGTATTTATATCGATATTTATATCGAATTTCTCAAGCTTTTGAATCTTGACTCGGCGCTACGCTGCGTCTTTTTCAGAACATCGTATTAAGAAACATTGTTCTTTAAGATAATTCAGATAATTGAGTAAATTACTGTTGCGCTCGACACGTCGGTCGATCTAGAGAGAATCAAACAAAGTGAAACAAAAGATCCATTTAATTATTAGTCATTTAGATTCCATATTAGTCAATATAGATTAGTATAGGCTTAGGAACAGCCGTAAGGAATGTAGCACGCTCATTATTGAATTATCATGTTGCCAAGGAAACCAACGTCGAGAGTGGGAATAAGATACTTGATACTAGGACATTCCTCTGGTGATGTCTAGTGGTATTTTCTAAATAACATCCGAAAATGGAGAACAATAGTAAGCAGCAGCGATTTCTCTCTGAACGTTTCCTTGAGTTTCCCTCATGGAAAGATGTGCGTGGCGCGTCAGCGTTTCTATCGATTGTTTATTACTAATCACGCAACTTATACAAGTTGCTGATAACGGATAGACGGAGAGGAGAGTCAAGTGATCGGAATATGGAATTACGCTCACTGTTCAGATAACTCGATCGAGACAATCCGGAACCGATCTGGTGTTGTTGATCCAAGCGTATCTTGGAGAAGCCAAAGATGTTTTCTTCCTCCATAAGGAAACACGCTCCTGGATGTCCCAAGTTTCGAAGAACTTTAGAGGAGGAGAGACAGATCGGTAACGTGAGGATTGCCTTTTTTTTTTACTTTTTTACTTTACTTTTCATTTTCTGGAAAAGTACAAAATAAAGATAGGGCTGTTAACAATTACGCGAGAATTGTTTTCCAAACTTCTTCTCTTGCCAGATAAAGATATCTGCTTTTTCATAAAAAATGAGACAGATTTCTCTAAAATATTCTCCATATCCAATTTGGGAATCATTCCAATAGATGAATGTAAGAATTCGTGGTTCTTAGGAATCGCTTCTTGCTATGACAAATTCGCTTTGGCAAAGAGATTACATGCTGAAAACCTGCAACATCAGCCGCTGCCGGACCGGGTAGATGATTCTGTCTTCAAGAGAGAATACCGCACTTGTTCGGCAAACTGCAAGTATATCGCAGCGCGTGAAGACCGAGCTAATAAGAAGAAAGCAGAGGATTACTCTTTTGGCCCCACGCTCGGCTGCAAAGAACCGAAGACCCGGATGGATTTAGCAATCTGCTGGGAGACACCGGTCGACCCAGTCTACGAGCCACATAGATCCACGCACATTGATGGTTCCGAAGGTGGTTCGGCACCGGCGATTTTCGCCATGATCCAGCATACGTCGACAACAAAAAATCCTGAACTCCTAGCATTCCGGAATAGCGAGAGGAAGGATACCGAGTGCACTTGCGCGGGCCAAGAGGAATGTTCTAAGAGAGATCCCTGTTGCTGCGATCGCTTGCACAAAAGTAACATAGAATAGCAATATTTGTTAGCGTTATCTTTATATGTTGTCGTTGTTACATTATTGTTAAAGCTAAAAGTGAAAGAATCGGTTACAGAACTCCAGGACAAGCCATCACGAAGCGGGAAATTATCGAGGTCGACATCCGTACCTCGTGTCACGGAACGCAGATGCACTGCCTGCGGCGGCGACGAACTGGAAGCGGCATTCGAGAGAAAGGGACAAAGAGATCCGCGACTAATCAGATCCGCGGTGGGTATCGCATTGGGTCTTGAACAGAGAGATCGAACGGTTGACGACGCAGAGCCGTGCAAGAGCAGACAATCATCGGCGAGAATGATGATATCACGACCGAGAACTCCATTCGCTAAGCGAACATTCTGCATCGACACTTTGACGCCGCCGTTCAGTGTGATGAAAGGTCACCGAGACACTGATTATCCCGAACATTGGCGGCTCTTGACTGTGCAGCAACAGTCCTATAGGCACCCGCAACGACGAAGGACTCGTCAATTCTGATTCTAAGATGGGATTGGATTGAATTTGATAATTAGAACACGATTAATTGATTTGATGATTTAGATCGAACGAGTAAATCCGATGGGTCGTATTTTATAGACTTAGTTATAAAAACATAAAGACGAAATCTTTATGTCAAAGCGAAAATCATTGTTGATTGTTACTTTATTAGCAAGTTAAAAGTTTTAATAATCTTGTTCTAGACAGTTAGTCGTTTCGATTATTAACTAAATGAAACTCAATAAATTCTTTAAACTTAAAGCATGGGAATATTTTGTTGTTATAATAATTATAATAATAGAGATTGTTATAATGGAGATATAAATAAACTGAAGTATAATACGAATAGAAAATATGTAAAGGTTTATATATAAAGCGATAAAGTCAAAAACATTTTATGAAACGATCGCCAATTGATGGCAATGATATCAAGGAAGCTTTGTCTACGATGTTGAGTCCAATTTAATTATAGATTCAAAGATTTTACATGTTCATTAAAATTCAATTTCGCAATTGTCAAGCTTTTTTATTTACTTTCTATTATCATTTCAATTTCATTTACATTTTTACCTTATGTCAACTCAATCCTCTTACCATGTCAACTCAAGTCTGCCTTCTGGTCTTCATACCGCTGATGCGAATGCACCCAGAAATCGACAATAATGCATCATCATATTCTTCGCAAATTGTCTCGAGCAATGGTATTTTCTCCAAATACGTAAGAACAATGCTTTGTAGGAAAGTCATAAGATCGGGATGCGGTGCAAGGATATGTTGAAAATCGGCACGCTTTAAAGAAAAAATTACACTGTTCTCCACAGCGACGATCTTAATGAATCTTGACTCATCTTCCAACACGAGACTCAGCTCACCGAAGAACGCGCCATCCACCAAATGGCATATCTACACGATCAAGACGAGTAGCAGAATTTTTCAGAATGTAAGTTATTAAATATTAATTTTAATTATGAATTTGAATTATGATTACATGTGTATATATATATATATATATGTATATATATATATATATATATATATATATAATAAACTTCTCCTCCGAAACTCTTGATTACTCAATGATGACTAATATTCTGAACGTTATTATAACGTTTAATATTCTCGAAACTCAAGAATATTCCATTATAATTTCTTACTTCCTTCCCCATGATATTGTAGACCGCCATAGTACCGCAATGAATAAAATATAAGGCGTCACCCTTCGTACCAATTCTAACTAATACATCATTTGTCATATAGATTTCGGAGTGCACTTTGGTGATTATCTGTGTCGCTATTATTTCTGGCATATATTTGAACAGATCTATATTATCTAGCAGCTGCTGATATTTGTGCAAGAAATATCTCTGAAATAGGTGATCGTTTCTTAAACCAAGATGTAAAAATCATTTTCTCAGTGCATTTTTTATTTTTCTAGAGACGCAAAAAATAATATATATATTATGTAATACAAGAATATAATCATTACGTAATATAATTCCTCAATATAATGATATTGAATAATAACAAAAATATAACGGGATAAACGGTATGATAGAAGATTTTTTTTATATATACTTCTCGCAGATATGGCGATATTGTATGGATAATCATTTTTTCAATTTCGAATCCTTTCTTATTGCGATACTGATAATAAGTTGTCAATTGTCGTTGCAAGAGTAGTGGAAGTTCTTTATATATCATAAACTGTTGCAGCTGCTGGATTAACTTCGAATGCCTTTGGGCACTAGAGTAAAATGTCGCCGTTAATTCTGAGAATCGCGCTACACAATTCGAAAATCAAAAAAGATTATATCAATTAATGCATCTATTCAGAGAAGTATATAAATTTGATGCGCGCGCGCGCGCGCGCGTATGCGCGTGTACACATGCAATTATAATTTACATAAATATCTATATAATTTAGCTGCGAATATAATGTACACGCATACCTAGCAGATAAATGAATCCAAGGAATCCAATGATCGTAAGAATAAAATTGTATATGATATCTTCTGTTACAGCCATGCTCAAATAATGCTTAGATGCAACCAATGAGGTGATGGCTCTATTCAAGCAACATAAATATCTTTCGCCTTCCGTTTTCCTCTCTAGCATATAATTCGATTGAATCCACGAACTGCAAATCCAAGATTGCAAATGTCATTCTTTGTCATAGCCAACCCGCGCATTTTTGTTATTGTTGATTTATAAAATAAGTCATGTATACAAACAAATATTATAACTGATGTAAATTTCTTCGAATACTAACTCATTATTTCGCTCGACCATTTGGGCAATTACTAACGGTAGATAATATTCTAAACAGGCGCTCCAGTGTATGAATAAGACAAGGAGAATGATTATCTCCAAAATTCTATACAGTTGAAAACTCATATCGCATACCTGAAATTTTAATTTTCCATTTGCAATATGAGTATAAGATCGATTTATGCAATAAATAATGGAATATGAATTCTAACGTAATATAATCTGTTTAAATAAATGAAGATTTGTCGCATTCGCAGTATCTTGAACAAGTTCAGCAATGCTATATACCACGCTGACTTATGAGACACGATGATGGCCTCTAACGGAAGTACAGGTAATAGATCTAGGATAAAATATCCTCGTAGATATTTGCTACAATGACAAGGTTGCAATATAAGAAATCATATAATTTCAATTAAAGATGGAAAAATTTAGAGAAATATGAGAATTTCACAAAGAATAACGAAATATTTTTGAAAATATTTAAGATTTTCTTTTAGACATAATTAAAAAATAGGTTTCTTCGAATGTGAATTCCAGATATCAAAAATAATTTTAAGAGATAACTTTTTTCAATATAGATATTGATGATTATACAAATTATTTGTAATCATATGCAATTTTCGCATACCTCATTACGTACTTTGGAGTCATAATTATCAATTGCGTTTTAGGATCATAGTAACCAGTGAAAAAAAAGATCACTATGTCGCATAGGAATATTATATCGATTACCATGTTGTAGATATACCATTTTTCAACTGCGTCAAAGTAAAACGCAAGAAAAATTGGTGTGATCAGAAGAGCGAATATAGTGAATATAAACATGAATATTTCCCACAATAACCTATATAATATATTTTGACAATTTAATTCCATTTTTAAAGTGGAGAGTTCTTTTGAATAAAAAAATCTTGGCGATGCTTTTCAAATAAGAAAAGTATATATATATATATATATATATATATATATATATATATATATATAAAATATGTATGTAAAATAAATATATAAAAAATAAAAGGAAAGAAGAAGATAGAAAAACGTAATCATTATATAATGCGTTATTTAATAAATTATTAACATTGAGGAAACAGTTGCGTTTGGAAAAAAAATTAAAACTTTAATTTAGGTGATTTTTTTATAAGAAAAAAAAGACTCGCAGTACTAACCTGAATCGACTAAAAGGATGGATCATATAAGGATAGGAATTACTGTGTTGAAGAATCTCATAATCAATTACCCGAGTGCTCTTTAGGCACCATTGCGTAAGTAGATGTCTTTTCCATACTACCTTCCTTCTAAGGCACCAACGTCGTAATCGCGCCCCAAAAGATGTTCCAGGAAATGTTATTTCCAATGGATCACTCACAGGTACTTTGCAAACATGTTGCAAGACTGGTGTACGCTGTATAATTGTGCTTATTTTAATATCTCAATATTATTCTCTATTAAAGTAAATGGCACAGAATAACACTTCAAATAATACTTAGAAATAAAGCCATTTTCATTCAAATTATCAATTATATTATGTAATCATCGTTATCTTTATCATTTACATAATAGATAATAAAATTATATAATTCAATTTTTTATATTTTCCGCACAAATTGAGATAAAAATTATTTCACACGATACACGAAGCAATATATCCTAAATATATCTTAGATATATCTTCAATATAATACAATTTTTTAATAATATGTATTCTAACACACACACACACACACACACACACACACACACACACACAATCAATCGCTTATATATAATTCAATCTAATATTATAATAACACACACACACACACACACACACACACGTATTGTATTATAATATTAGATTGAATTATAGATATATTGGATATTCCAGTATATATAATTATATAATCATTATATTTTATCATTTACATAATAAATATCAGATTGAATGTAATGCGTAAACAATAATACAAGATTTACGATAAAACGCTTACAATAAGATATTTTTTTGTATACATGATAAAATATTGCATAAGTGAACGAATTTAAAAATTTTTTTGAATATATAGAATATATAAATCTCATTAAGTATACAGGTATCATTGAATTAAAATAAATCGCTTGAAGATTGACTTTAATCTTATATTATATTATATTGTATTTTGTAACGGATCGTTATACCTTTCCGATAGATAGATCCGGAGAATTAACTATCAAACCCATGAGATCCATTTTATATAGTGCAGAAATAAAGGATCTTAAAGAAGAATGCTTGAATCTCTATATATTTGCTTATTTTCTCGTTCCAATGCCTGGTATTCCTATGCGACCGTTTCTGTCGAACAAGAGAGTAATTATTTAAATGTTGTGCGTGAAAAACATGGTGCGCATTATGTTGATTTTAATTTATTTTAATACGAATTTTATTTTGAAGATTATAAGTAACAATCCTAGTCAGAAATTACGCAGTGAAACAGAAACATGTTTTTATTTGTCAAGATTAATCGTCACTACAAACTGTATAATCACCAGCAGTTTTAAACACGTCCATCGCGCGCATTAATGTCTCCTTAAATAATTCTGAATCGAAATCATGTATCAAATTTATATTTGGCTTATGTGATAATAAATAATCGAGAACGATCTGGCCCCGGGTCCACTGGCCATGCAACTCGATGTTTGCATGCCATGGCGTAACATTTTTGGCCATATCACGATTTAAGACGATTCCAGCTAGAAACGCATCGCACGATACGTAAAAACCAAAGTGCTGTTTTGCTCGAGCATCTCTGCCATGTTCAATTTTATTCAGCATATGCACGCAGAGTGCGTTTATTTTGCCCAATACATCTCTTCGCCATTCCTGCAATGTTAATCTTAGGGATTATTGTTACTTCATTATGATGATGACATTAGGTAATGCAGCGATTATTATATAATTAATGAATCATTAATAATAATAATAAATAATTTCTTTCAAATTTATCTGATGAGGATGTACTAATTACAGGCTCATACGTACGTGAGTGATCCGGGACTTTAAACAAGTCTCCCACGGCAGCAACCATAGCGGTTTATCGTTGCTATTAAGCAGAATGTGCACGCTTTCCGGATCCACGTAGAAGTTGAATTCTGCTTGAGAAGTTATATTACCTTGGCCTGAAAAAAATGAAATTTCAATAGACGGACGAATAAACGAGTGCACAACGATTGTCGTGAGCGATTACGAAGATTACCGGTCGAATTTCCACCCATCACGAAGAATTGCTTTACTTGAGACACGAATTCTGGAAACATTTTTATAGTCACCGCAATGTTCGTCAAGGGACCCAGGCAGACAATCGAGATATTACCTTAATTAATAACACACATTGATATCGTATGTATTTCGTATGTAACTACATGGTATGATTATGCATTGGGTAATTATGGAGGTACCTGGATTATGTGCAACAATATTATTCAAGGCAAACATGGCATTAAGATCTTGCAAATTACTTATGTCTGGATTGTCAGTATATACATCACCAAATCCATCGGTTCCGTGATACTGCATCGATGATGCTGATACTATTCCGCTGACATGTAGAACATTCAATAAGGGCAAGTGCGCGCCTTGATAAACAGGTACCTACGGAAATGATTTCAAGGAGTTTTTCTTCGTAAAATAGTTAGTAAAATATAGTGAAACATTATATAAACGAAATATTATATAAAAAAGCAATTTATCCATCTGCCGAATCGTCATCTGATTTTCTCGTTCAATGAGATGCCAATTTGCACATGACAAATAACTCGTACAATACATATAGTATAATACGATACAAGTATAGTGTAGTATAGTATAGTATAGTATGATTTTAATGGTTTGGCCCGCGTATCTTATATGCCCATTATGATTGAATTCGATCGCTATTGCAATTATTTATCTACCAAACTTGCAGTCATGCTCTTCGGGAAAGTTTAAAAGCCAAACGCGGGCCGACGAAAATTCACAAATGATAGATAGACAATAAAACAGACTATATAAATACTGATAATTAAAAATATCAATATCAAAATGAAATATCACTTAAGATAAGAATAGATGATCAAGTAAAGAAAATCTTTTGTTACAAAATGTTATCTTTAAATCTAGTAATATCTAGTAGTTTAAATAATAGATCAATGTTCGATCAATGTGTTCCAACGATGCTACAAGCATATTATTATGACACTTTTATATCTTTTATATTTATAATATATATGTGCATTTTGTGTGCACACGCGCGCGCGCGCGCGCGCGCATGTGTGAATATATATTAATCAAAGTGTTTAATTTTGTTCAGACTGAAACAGTACAACTTACATCGGTGATTCCGCAAATCTGCAGCGTCCTAAATACGTTCTTCACCACATTATTGACATCGGTATTACCGTGCACGCAAGTTACCGCCTTAATGTTAATTTTCTTGATTTTATGGGCGGCCAAGAGCATGATCAACGCCAGAGCATCATCAGTGCCGGCATCGCAGTCCACGATGATGTTTTCCGGGTTTTTCATGTTACGCGTGTCCATTGCGTGTTTTTATCAAGGTGGCACTTATTATTACGAATAATAAGCGGCGGCGCGTACAGAGAAAATGATTGCAATTAAAATGTGATCCGGCAGAACTCGCGCACTTGCATTTGCATACATGCGCTCATGCTCGAATGCATGATAAGAATATGGAATAAGCTAAAATGTATCATGTATAATACGTATCATGTATAAGACGATAAAAATAAGATAAGCTATTCGGAACATCCTGTTTGCTATAAAGATAAAGAATGCAATCTTATCAGCGCATTTGTTTTAATGCCCGCTTAATTATCGTATCTCTCTCTTTCTCTCTTTTTCCCTCTGCATTCGCAGTGAATAAGATTGGATACGAATGATAGAATTGCTAAAGTAATCATCGTTAATTTTCTTTGTCGCGTAATTTTATTTTGGGATTTCGGAATAATTCCGAATTATGTAATATTGAATCGTTTGCGTCATCATGCGCGAAATGCGCGCGCATTTTAATGTTGAGGTGCGTACGATTCATCAACTAATTTCAGGACGATCTCGATGCTTTCGAATCTAAATCACTTAAATCAAAAGAAAATAGCCTTGCTTCTATTTACTCATTTATAACTGAGGATCTCTGAGATTTTCATTTCTATTTCTCTTTGCATGCGCAGAGGAAAGATTAGAGTTTCCAATGAATCTCTAAATACATGAGTTTTAAGCGGGTCTCTTTTTCATATTTTTATTTCTTCTTTTCTCTCTCTCTCTCTCTCTCTCTCTCTCTCTCTCTCTCTCTTTCTCACTCTTCGTAAACAGTTTTCGCAAATAGACGTCTTTATATTTAAAAAATGCAAAACTAATAGTTATGAAAATCGAATGTGAGTTTCGCCGAAATTTACTTTTGATCCCAAAGGATCGTTGTTTGGATAAGCAGTAACAATAGATCTGCTTCTTTTTAACAAGTTCACTGAAACACTGAAGCTTCTTTTCTTGATACTAATGACCAGTAATGACATCATAACGATATCTCTTTTTCTTAATGATTCATTGAACTCATCAGCAGTATAATGAGTTCATTGTACTGCCTGTCCCAAATCTGGAGCAGATAACTTGCGCGGAAATTACTAGCAACCGCTGAAGTAGGAAATAAATAAAAGTCCCTGAAAACGCGATAACACGTAATTAAATATTTATAAAGAGATACAAAGAAATAGACAAACACACGCATGCGCACACACACACACATCGTCATCATCATCATCATCATCATAGATTTATATATATATATATATATATATATATATATATATATAGTTGATCAATCAATTTGTAGGAGAAAATAATGAGATTCATCTTTTTAAAAGATTTTTATTTTATTCATTTTAATATTTCATTTTAATAATAATTGTAATAAATTATTTATTATTGTTTTCTGTGTCTAGTATTATCATCATCATTATCTTCTCCCGGAATTAGCAGAGGTAATAAATGAAAATCTTTTTTATTTGGATGCTCAAGTTCCAATTCGAGTATATTTCTGTCGCGTCTGACATGTATATTAAACACTGCACTGCATACTCTTCATCGTTATCATATCCTTGCACTTAATTTTATGTCGTCTCGCACCCGTTAAAACTTATGTTCCAGTACCTGAGCTTAATGAGCAAGTTTCAGCAAAGAAAGAAAAAAAGGTCTTCAAAATCGCTTAAATTGGAGCAAATAGTTTTGCTTTTAAATTGCTCATTGACAATTTCTGGCATTTCTATCTATATAACGAAATCATTTGAATTTTTCCCCGTATGCATGGAAAAAAAGATGAAGAGTCTCTCGCGAATCTGAATCTACGAGATTCAATTTTGATTTCTTTTTCCTTGCGGATGCGGATGTCAATTCCCGCAATTGCAAATGCGCGCCTTTATGGCTTCGCAATTTGCGACTTTTGCAAAATGCAAGTGTCATGAATCGGAAAAAAAAAACTGAAATGTAAATATTTCACCGAAATTTGCTCGATCTCAAAAAGTCCAATATTTGAATAAACGATAATGTTATGTTGGAAATATTTAACTAACCTCAAAAAATATCTATAATATCCGGGATTTTATCGATTTCCGATCTCAATTGACTAACAGATTCTTTTCCGCGCGTCTCTTTAAAGATTTCTTCTGAAAAGAAAACAAGGATGATTCCTATTCAGAATCCTATTCAGAATTGATAATAGTTGGGAATTCAAAATGGCTGAACTTGAATGATAGATGACACTGTTGACTTTTAGTTAACATTTTCAGAATCGCGTTCTGATAGGTAGCGCTGTTGCCGATACATAAATGCTGGCGTGAGAAAGATTTGTTTTTATCGTATTTGAGGTTAAATATATTATCTAATAGATTGAAACTAGTATTTTCTCCAAGTGTGATCATATAACCTCGAGAAGAGGTTGATGGGGTTTAACTTCCATCATCCGATGGATATATTCAAATAGAAATAAAATAACAAGTATTTTATATATTGCAAACTTAATATTCATTAAGATTTTTATTAAAAAAATTTCAAAAAAGATGGCAGTGGTAATAGAAACCACTATAGGAGATTTTACAGTGGATTTATACGTCGACGAGCGTCCACAAAGTAAGTTATTAAATAATACTCTTTCCATTATATAAATTAATAATACAAACACATATACATGCGCATATGGGTTTATATGTAATCTCAAATTTATATTAAAAATTTTCTTTATGAATATAATGTCTAACACACACTAAATATAAGATAAGTTTTTATATTTCTTATATCTAGACATAGATTTCGCTAATTGTGCTGCCTGAATCTTTAGATTATCTATTACTATTTATTTTTTAGATTATACTATTGAAATCTCGATGTTATATAATTATTTTTTCATTTTTACAGCCACGCGAAACTTCTTAAAATTATGCAAGCTCAAATATTATAATTGGAATCTGTTCCATTCAGTACAGAGCAATTTTATTGCGCAGACCGGTGATCCAACTGGTAATGGAAAAGGCGGCGAGAGTGTATACGGGATTGTACTTGGTGAAAAGGCACGTTATTACGAAGCTGAACAAATGCCAAAAATTAAGCATAGTAGAATTGGTTTATTATCTATGGTAAATTGTGGAAATAATATGTTGGGATCACAATTCTTCATCACACTGGGATCGGAATTACAATCTCTAGATACTGAGCATTGTGTTTTTGGTGAAATAACCGAAGGTCTCGAAATAATCCTTAAGTTTAATGAGACTATCTGCGATGTGGATCATAGACCTTACCAAGATATTTGGATATCACATACAGTCATTTTAGAGGATCCATTCGATGATCCCTTGGGATTTATGATTCCCGACAGAAGTCCGGAACCTACAAAAGAAGTTCTAATGGTATGGTTACGTTTAATAAATGATAGATTCGGATATTTTATTTGTGCTCTTTTATAAATCCATTAATTAGTCTTTGTTTCATGCATCGTTTACTTATCTTTTTTGTTCCTAATAATTGATCCAATATTTATTGCATCTATTTAATCTATATTTAGAGCGACAGAATTGGAGCACATGAAGTAATTGATGATATGGCTGGKATGAATACAGAAGAGATTATAGAGATGCAAAAGGACAAAGAGGCAAAAGCGAGAGCCACGATATTGGAGATTGTGGGCGATATACCAGATGCGGAAATAGCTCCACCAGAAAATGTCTTATTCGTTTGTAAATTAAATCCGGTCACGAACGATGACGATCTTGAAATTATCTTCAGTCGTTTTGGAAAAATCATCGGGTATATAGACGCTTTATTTTGATAGTATTAGTGTTACATCTATTATATTGCTTTAAATTGATACATTTCGTATCATTCATTCACTCATTTTCATTTTATATACATGTATTGATTATATCTATTAATTATTATTATCTGTTTCAGTTGTGAGGTTATAAGAGACCATCAAACAGGAGACTCTTTGCAGTATGCGTTTATCGAGTTCGCTGATCGTAAGAGTTGTGAGGAGGCGTACTTCAAGATGGACAACGTTCTGATCGATGACCGCAGAATACACGTAGACTTTTCGCAATCAGTCGCGAAGATGCGTTGGCGAGGCAAAGGAAAAGGTATCCGATATTTCGATGAGAACGATCAAGCGAAGAAACATGATGAGAATAACAGAGATAGGAGGAAGGAGGATAGGATGTATGATGATTATCAGGAGAAAGATGAATACGATAAACGAAGAGACGGAAGAAGAAAGGAAGAACGACGGGAGAGAAATGATGATCGAAGAAGAGATCAGAGCGAAGATAGATCCGAAAGAAGGAGCAGAAAAGGCGAGAATGACGATCGAAGAAGAAATCGTAGCGAAGACAGATCGGAAAGAAGAAACAAGAGAGATGAATACAGCGAATATCGGAAGAGAGATCGCAGCGAAAATGAATCAGAAAGAAGAAATAAGAAAAATGGGAACAATGATTGGAGAAGAGATTATAACGAAGACAGATCGGAAAGAAGAAGTAGAAAGAACGAGGATAGCGACCGAAGGAGAGATCGCGGCGAAGATAAATCAGAAAGAAAAAGTAAAAGGGACTCGTACAGTGACAGGGAGCATCGACGTCGTGATAATGACAAAAAGAGACTCGCAGAGGACGAGGATGATATCAGGCATAGAGAAAAATCACACAGACATAAAAAGAAACGGTGAAAAAGAAGGAAATTTATGTTAAGAAAGATTTCCGAGCAACGAATATACATCTGAAAGGACGTATATCTCGTTACCAAGTGAACATCGAGATATCGTTAAGATAATCAGATTAAGTCACAGTCAGAGATATGTGACGGGAAATTTAAATAAACTCAGATTGTTAACTGGTTTTTCTCATGAAATCTTTATAATCTTTTTATCTTTTTTCCCGTGTTAACGATGTGATTGCTACAAGCTTAATAATTTTTAAATAATTTTCACGTAGATACAAATGTAGACATGTACGGATAAATGGGTACAACAGGTTAGTAAATTAATGGAAATTTAAATGTATATGAAAATGAAGAAGACAGAGTTTACAAGAAGGACTATAATTCAATCTCTTTTTTTTTTTTACATCGAATAAAATTGTTCGAGTAAAACAAGCATTCTTTCGAGTACAAAACATTTATGAACGTCGACATTTACGCCAATCGACGGAAGCACTCTCGCAGTTACTGATCAACGTGATCGATCTTTCGCAAAGCCACGAGTAATTCTATTGGATTCTACCACTGGTATACAGTACTACGGATTTATCGAAACCACAAATTTCATTCAACGAGTAAAATCTAAAATGTAAAGTGTAAAATCTCGATGGAGTAAACGTCGCGATCAGTACGACGATGGACTCGACGATTGTCACGGTGCAAACGGCCGTATCAAAAATAGAGAGCAAAAAACGATCTCGTGGCGTGTGCTCGGCTCACACCGTCGCTCGACTCAAGAGAGGCTGATCTCCTGCGAAAATTATTCTTTCGAGTCGAACTCTCGTCCTAATTCACGCGCGTGCGATAAACGGAAGTATCAACTACGCTCAGGCACGGAAATATTGTAGGAACGATATTTCACTTCTATGCGAATACGTAAACGGCGACCACGCGAGCAGCCTCGCGTAGGTGCTCTTCGTAGGACGCCCTTCGTCTCTTTGGTGACGTCGTATTTGGTATTCTTGTATGTAAGAAGGTACAATGATCCCTCCTCGCGATATCGTCCTGTCCCTTCTCTTGCAATCGAGAGGCAGACAGGCAGACCCCTGGAAATGTCAAAATCAGGGAGAGACGAAGTTGATCAACAATTCGCATAATTCGCAGCTAAATCGAAAGATTGGAACGCAGCGGAAGTGTGGAGTCAGCATCGATTCGATTAACGCAAGATTGTGAATCTCGTCATCTTTCTCCAACGATCTCGACGATTTACGCGCGAATCGCTTTAGAAAAAATGATCGAAAGGCACGTGTTCTCATTGATCCTTCCTTTTAAATTATCGAAGGCGATTTCTAAAATCCGGCGTTTCCAAGATTTACATGCTATCTCGCTACGGAGACCTCCGCGATTCTTTTTTCAGCTATACGCTGATTTCTTAGAGAGCAAAGATTTTTTTCACTACGTAATCATCATCTCTGTGTTACAATTTAAAAGAAAATTCAGCTCGACTGCATCTCATCGTGTATTATACAACCGTTACGCATCGGTGAAAGAAAAGGGAATAGGAGACATTATTGACAAAACTATACACATCAGACGCGTACGCGTATGTGCACATATATATATTAGATAACTAATATTCCAAAATGTAACACAAATAAATACGGTAAATTATATTAAAAGGCATTTCTGAAATATATATATATATATATATATATATATATATATATATATATATATATATATATATATGTATATATGTATAATTTACGCAAATATATATAAATCGCAATGCGCGCGCAGATATAAAATAATTTTACACTTTGGCGTTTTTTTCGTTTCATTTCGCTTAATTTCTTTTTTTCTAACAACGCTGATCGTCACTCGCCCAACATTGGAAAAGTAGACGTTAAAATAGCGCGATAAAAGGGAACATACTCCATACAAGGGTACATTCGAGTGTACGAGCTACGCGCGGTTCCGGGAAAATCTTTCACGTTACCGTAAAGCTATGCAAAAAAGAAATACCAAGTAACATATGCATGTTGCGCGTACGTATCTCTGTTTCGCAACGGAACGGGAAAGGAAAGACACACACGCGAGGTACGGGAACAAATTGTGAGAACGAAAGGAGTAAAATTCTAACCATCACGATATCCTTATCCGTCATTCGGTTTCTTTCTCTTATCTCAGATCTGGATTGATCATCGATTGAGAATCGAGCGCGATAGGAGCTCTCATTCACTCATGCGACCGACTGGGATAAGACTAACTGGGACAATCGTACACGGACTATAGTTCATTCTTTTTTTTCTTTTTCGCTATTTTTCACCGGTTTTTCTTTCTCGTTTACGTAGAAGACACGTAGGACGTGTCTTTGCATTAAAAAAGAAAAGAAAAAGGATTCACGGATCGCGCACTCGCGCGATCCGCGGAGAAGCCACTTTGCGAAGCATCTCTTGTAGGCACATCTCGTATAAAAAGGCCACCGTACGCGTGTTTCGGGAGAACAATCCTTTCTTATTCTATCGAGAGAGTTACTTTGGTAATGACTAGGTCATACACTACATCGCTATGTTAGTTATGGATTTAGTATTGTTCGTCGGTCGTTATGGCCTTGCAATTGGCTTACTAATGCACAAATAGTAATCGTAATGGCGCGGCACAATTTTAGGCGCTTTGTCATTATATGGCTGTTTCATATCGCGTATAGTAATATAATATGTAACTCGCAGCCACGAGTTATAACGAGACCGACGAGAACGAATACAATATCGGCAACAATCCGAACTCATCTCGCGTACATGCTCGACCTTGCACTTTTGTGAGCCCGTATTTATGACCGTTACATCTTATCTTCAGAGCGCATCAAGTAAAAGTATCTTGACTCTTTGCTAGTAAGATACTTTTGTCAATCAAACTAATCAAATCAAATAATTATCAATATCTTGAAATGTAAACGACTTTGCGATCGCAGTTCAAGTAAGCATAACTTGCAACTATATCTAGCCATGAAATTCTTTCTCGGCTGAATTCTGATCACAATTGAATCACTGGTTTGAAAAATTGCATCACATTATCTCTTCGATGAAGCAAATGATAAAAAATCTTGTCTTTACTAGTTTCAGAATACGATGCAAAATGCATTCGTAAATTGCAAACATATCCTTCGTTGAATTTATGATTTTACATTTGCCAATGTTATATATGCGTTCAGTACGTTTATAATACGCTTTGCAACTAAATACTTGCAAATGATCATTTAATTATAAAGAATTTGCATCATTCAAATGATATATCACTTCCAGAACGTCAATTCCGTGACGCGACATTAAAGTAGTTGCTCGAGATTCATCCGAAGAATTCCGAAGGAACACCCTGCTTGTGTTTCAGCGACTAGTTTCGGTGAAAGAAATTCCCCAGCGAAAATGCACGCGCATAACACATAAATACGGGCATCTTTCAGAATTGAATGCGATAGTTACTGGGACGCGGTATCGATCTCGCCTTGACCGGTGGCAGAGAGACCGTGGACGCTTCACTGCTGGCAGTTCCACCGGAATCGCGAGCGCCGCCACTCTTGCTGCTCACGATGCTGCCAGTACTCTGTCCCCGGGAAGAACCGCTTCCTGTTGTCTGTTTCCTTAATGTATTGCTGCCACTCTTAATGGCAACGGCTGCTGAGGAAGATTCGCCATCGCTCAGACGGCCATATTCACCTATACGAGTACGGAACGGTGATGATGACGGTGGTGGTATAAATGAACGACTTTGGACTTCTCTATGTTTCACCGCCAGTTCCGAGGACGCGTAAGTGCTACTGCCGATTAATGATTTCTTGCGGCCGCTGTTACTCACGATTGTATCGGGTTGTAGCCTCTCATATTCGTGACCACTACCACTATTGCTGCCGCCACCCGAGCCGGTCGATGACTTCTTTAGCGAACTGTTCGTAATGAAGCTCTCCATGGCGTTCTTTTTCTTGCTACGTGATGTCTTGACGGCAATCGCGGAAGCATCGAATCTACCATACTCGATGCTGCTGCAGTTGCCGGAATCGCGCATTGCTGCCTTGGTGCCTCCACTGTTGCTACCGCTTGTCGGGGAAGATGCATCCAACGTTCCCGGTCCCGGATCCGATTTCTTGCGTGTCTCTGAGTCACTCAGCCGACAATAGCGCGAGTTCGCGCTGGTTGTCTTCAGCGTTCTCGGCGGTCGCGGTAACGAGCTAGGCGGTAGACTGCCGGCACGACGTGGCTCGCCGCCTCCATCCGCCGTCATCCGTTGCCGCTGCGAGCTCCTGCCTTGTTTCTCGAGCAGCATCATGTCTTCGGTCGGCTTGCTGCTACCACCGTCTGACAACCGCGAGATAGTACCCTTCAGCCTAGCTGCCGCGCTCGCGAACTCGATTATACTCGGTGACATGACATCGCCAACGCTACCGGACGAGTCGTCCAGCAGCCGACTCTTGCTCGAGGCAGTGCTCGAGGTACCTGTGCTATCTACACCCGCCAATAGTGGCTTGGGTATTTTTCCTTTTCGCGACGCAGTGCCTGGATTAGAGAATCCTGGAAAACAGCAAAGTGCCCGCTGAAACAAGAAGAAAAGAACGCACGGATTGCAGAAAGGAGACCGGGACCTGGAAAAGGGGTTAGTGCTCGCTGTATAAAACGCTCGCACATGCACATTCAAGGATATCTCGGACGGAAAGGAGCACAGAGGTTGGAAGGGATTAGTTGGGGAGTAACTCGAAAAATAAAAGAGAGAAATTATTTTGTAAATTATGAGATCTATTCTGATCATATACTGTCTCGCACAAAACGATTAACACATGTCGATTGGATTAATAAAAGGGAACTAATGGCACGCACATTTTATACATTTGTGTAAGAGTAACTAAAGTTATTGTAACCGATGCGATTCTTAGTGAATAAAAGGATAAAAATTGAGATTAAGCTGTGTTAAGACACACAATGTTATGCAATTTAACGTCAATCAACTAACTCCAATCAGAAAATAGCCAGTATGTAACATTCCTTATTTTTATTTAGAATTCTTTTATTCGAAAATAATGGCAACTATTGCTGCTGCAACTAATGTCAGATATTAATCTTCTTCGTTTTTTTTTTTTTTTTTTTTTTTTTTTTTTTTTTTTTTTTTTTTTTTTTTTTTTTTTTTTTTTTTTTTTTTTTTATACATACTAACTACCCTCAAGACAAACATTTAATAAAAAGAAAAAAAAATGATTAAAGGTACTCTAGAAAGAGAACCATAAACACCACCACCAACACAAGAATACCTTCGAATGTGTGATCTGTAATATTTTCAGCGGCGAGTATTAAAAACTTGCTAAAAAACTCAAAATACGATCGTCCGAAAATTAACGTCTATTGATAAAAAAAGATAGATATTAATGTAGACAAAATATGAATGAAATCAGAGCGCACATATAATTTATATATCATAAGGAATTGTAATATAAAAACACGCGACGGATATAAATAACTTGAAAGAGATTCTCGCGGAAGATTCGACCTTGAGATGATGACGTAAATGGTTATGCTGTTAGTCTGCCTACCTTGCTGAGCAGCTGAGAATCTAGCTCTTTCAGTTGATCGTCGAGACTTTTGTTAGTTTGCTCAAAACTGCCTTGCTTTCTGTACTTGTAACTATCGCCGACGCCATAAGAGCCAGTGCTGCCGTAACCGCTACCACCGCCGAGTACGCTGCTCACTTTTTTTTTTTAAAAATATAAAAGGGAAGAATTACTATAGATGTGACTGAATGCTGCGTGTATCTGGGATTATTATTAGGATTATTATAAGATTTCATACTATAATTAATATACAGAAATAAAAAAAAAATCTCGCGAGTTAGATCATGTCGTATTAAAATCACAGGCTTTTTTACCAAGTTCTGGCGTACTCGTCAACGCGGTATGATGATCCACTGACGTACTTGAGTGAGACGAATGTGCAGCGGGATAGCTACCCACACCGCTACTGCTACTGCTATCTGCTTTGTCATACGTGTGCTTTTGTAATACCCTAATCATGGCATCCTTCTCGGCTAATTTGGATTCCAAATCCTTCAATCTGTCAAAGGAATTAGAGATATCGATTACATCATAATCAATTGATTCGGAATTCAATCATCAAAGATGATCAACTTCTCTTACTTGGATTCAAGATCAGTCAATTTCTTTTGTGCGGCATGCACCTCGTCCATATGTCTCATCTTCTCCGAGCGAGCCTCCGCGATCAATTTTTCTGCGTCTTGACTGGTTTTCTCCAAAGCAGCGATTTTTGCGTCTCTGATCAACAGAGAACATGAGAATAGAGAAAATATGTAGATGCAAAAAAAAAGAAAAAAAACGCAAAAAGCTCTACTGACCTAGGCAAACTAGCTGCTTCGATGGCCGCCTGTCTCAGTGCATTTTCTTCGAGGTAGCGTTTCTCCCATTTCGCTACCTCACTCTCGAGCGACATAATTTTCTCGTCTCGTTCGCGTAATCGTCGTTTCAGATCTGCAATGGTCTCACCGTTCGACATTTCTTCGTTGCCGTTACCTCCGGCGTCTTCGTGTAATTCTTTCTCCAACTGACCCCTCAATTGTCTCTCAGTCTCTTCTCGTCTATCGCTAGACGCTTGAAGCGAGGACAAAACTCGCTGAAGTTGACCCACTCTCTCTACATATACTTGCTTCTTGCGGCACTACATAAATGTAAAAAATTATCCGATCAATGCTGATCATTGTGACAATTGTAATAAGTTATGTGTGGAATATCACACTCAATGGATTACATACTTTTACATACTTTTTGATTAATTATGAAATGATTCTGTAAAGCTTTAATTTAAAGCGTTAATAGATTAAAATATGCAAGGAAATAGGGAAAGAAGTAGACGAAATGTTATTCGAGATGATTCTATCTGTAATAATCGTACATATATATTCCTTTAATTAAATTAATTTACCTCTTAAATTAAACTTAATTTACCTCTTCTTCCAACCGTAAAACATTGCCCTGTGCATTGGCTAATGCAGTATCCAAAATGTCGATATGCGTACGTTGCTCCTGCAAAGTAGCTCGTTGCGCAGCTAGCTCAATCTCTTGCCTTTCCTTTGCAGCAGTCAGTTCTTTATCTAAAAATATAAAAATAATAAAAGCGATTGATGAGATGAATGAAGATGAGGTTAAATAGAAAAGTGATTGGATTTTGATAATATCTCAGTTATCTGAATTTAATCTATTATCTTAAAATATATAATAAAATATAAATAAAATAAAAATATATTAATTAGATATGATAGAATATGAAATAGATATAATATATTAAATTACCCAGAACAAATTTTTTTAAATATGATAAATATAAATATGATAAATATAAATTTGGCTAAATGATATTAAGAACTCTAAACTTTGAAAAATGAAAATTCTAGTAGAAAAATTATCTACTAAAAGATCAAGATCAAACTCAATCTTGTACTTTGAGTAATGAGTTGTCCGATCAGCAATTCGCGTTGTGTCAGTTCTTTCCGCATGGTCTCAACAATTGGCGAACTATCCGTACGAGCGGATAGTAAATCGATCTGGTCCCTCAATGCACGATTCAGCTCAGTCAGTCGTCGACAGTCGTTCTGCAACCTCATTCTAGCGGCGCGTTCCAATTTCTCTCGTCGTTCACAGGAGGCTGCAAGCTCCTCATGAGCGCGGTGTACTTTTGCTATCTCTTGTTCCAATTTCTGCGATTTAGCAACTTTATTGTAACAACGTTCCAGCTCAAGTTTCAGCGCGCTATTTTCCTGAATCACTATCTGAATCATCTCTGACGATGGCCATACTTCACCTGTTTCTCTTTCCATCTCCTCGCGTCCCTTAGTCTGAGGTCTACAAAATTATATATTCGTGTAAGATATTAGCGGAGAGTTTTAGCGCGCAACAGAATATGTGAAAAATATTTCGATTACCGAGGAGATGTTGCACGTAGATTGTAATTATCTATGTCTACTTTGTTGATTCGGGATAAGTCAGGCTGTGATCGTGATATAGTCAATTTCTCCATTGGCCCAATGAGTATGTGTTTGTTTTTCAATGGTAATAACGTCGATATGTAAGATGGCGGCGAATTATCTTCGTACTCGTTATCATTCTGTTTCCCCCTGTCTCCGTCTCTTAGTCTCATTTCTAGGCTACCTCCAGTATTGGTATAGGATGGCACTTTTACTTCTTTTGCCAGATGTTTCAGCACCTGCACAAAATATATAAATAACAACAATAACGACGACGACGATGATGATGATGATGATGTCATAGAACGCAAAATGATACAAATTTATACCTGAGACTGACTGAGATAATCATCCGGAATATCAGTGATTTCCTGACAGCTACCACCGCCAGGTTGTTCATGAACATAATCCTCGTGTGGCAAGTTGGAGAGAGACTGCATTGTGGGACTGTTGGAATGGCCTTTCCCATTACCATCACAATACAAGTAGCTCACGTCCCCATGTTCCCTCACCATACCCGATAACCTGTTCATTGACAAATCATATATTAAAGTAGCAAAAAGCAATTATTAAATTTGCAAAAACGATACTGACCTGCCGGATGGTATCCACGAATTATCATCATTAGCATTGTGTATGATCAACGTGTTGTAAGAACTTGTCGAAACATCTAGACTACTCCTGTTTGAGCCCACGCTAGTGCGATTGCTTAAATTATCCTTCAAACTATTACGGTTGGAGCCATTGATGCTATCCTTTAGGCTGTTCCGATTTGAACCATTTAAACTTTCCTTCAAACTATTCCTATTTGATCCATTCAAGCTGTCCTTTAGGCTATTTCTGTTATGTAGATTGCCCTGTGTTAATCAAAAATCTTCATTTAAGATAATAGAACGATACTAAAATACGTTTTATGATTTTGTAAATCTATTAATGCATTGATTGTGACAATTTATCAATTGTCTTGTAATGTTAATTAAAATATTTAAAACATATTCAATTTTATAGCATCAATTTATAGATATTGGCATAATAATTGTTATATTAAATGCACCTGAATATTTGGTATATTCTCCTTGTGACTGGAGGATCTTGAGGGACTTTGTTGTTGATTTTCCTGTCCCTGTGGTTCCTGTCGTGCCGTGTGCCTTATGACGTATCTTTCTTCGTTACTTAGATTTTCGTTGGATGTGGAGACATCAGTGTCACTGCCACTCAAACTTTGAGGAAGACCACCTACAAGAGTATACGTTAGATGAATTGCGTTTTCAAGAATTGTGTCATCTATGATTAGCAATGTGTATGCCAATGTTGCAATTAATTATCACAGTATTTACCTTGCATAGACAGTTGTTTCCTTTGTAGATTGTTGCTTGGGAATGGTAGAAACCTATTTCCTTGCTGTAGCGAGCTCATCTTCGCTCAGTTTCAGCTCATTTACATGGATCGTGCCTCATATCCTGTCTGAGAAAGAAAATAGATAACTCCACGCATGAACTAGGGAAGGGAAGCACATATTAGAAACTAGGACTCGAATACACCGATGGCTATGCCATCGTAAATCTTTACTAAATCTCATAGGGAATGCAGAAAGTCTTGGCTGCCCTATGCTTTAATACAAAGCTAAACGATAGAGCATTGACATCGGTGTGTTGTTATTGTCGTTATTGCATTGTCGCTGTCGTTATCGTTGTCCTCGTACAGTATCGTCATCAGGGTGTATCTGCCATCCAGTGGCTGTGTGGAATCATGCTCGCATATGAAACATAATGCTACGGATGCGGTACAATGCGAATCCACATTAAATCAGCGTTTAGGTTTACTCACTTGATGCGAAAGTGCGAAACCCCGTGTCGAGTATCCGCGATTATCCTCGATAAATTAATACACTCCACTTCTCCGTACAGAAGAAAATAAAAAGAACTGGTGCCCGCATTCCTCGCCAGAGGGCAGCACTCGAGCGGATTCTTCAGGGATCCTTCCAACGAGCGACGACTCAGCGGAAGGCTCTTGCAGGAAAACGGCAAGCAACTATAAATTTCCAAGCGAAATTTTCACATTTTCACAACTCAAATGGTCGCATACGCATTGAGCGAATATATATTGAGTGACACGAACATGCACGTCCTGAGCGAAATTTATACATGCGTCAATATTCTTACATAGGCATATCCCGCGCCGCATCTCAGTCTAGCCTAATAATCCATAGCCACTCTGTTTTCACCTCATGCCTCACACATACACTCATACAGACCTCTGATCTGCGAAAGCAAAGAAATAGTTTACGTAAGAAATCAAGTTTATGAATTCCAGCATAATTATAAAGTATATTCAATATACGCGCGCTGTATAGATATATATCGTCTCTTATTGTCTTTATTCTTATAGTAGTTATAATTTAAATCTATATACTTGCATTGCGAATGCATTTGAAATAATATAATTTCGCGCCGTATCCCGGCTGTGCCTGAAACGCTATCTCATGTTGGTTTTGTCAATATCCTGATGCAAATGAGGCTGCATTCTAAATGTGGGTGACGAATATATAGTCGAAGGTAATAATTACACGCATATGCGCAATGATTGATCATCTTTCAATAATAGAAAAGGATGACTACAAGGATGACTTCTGTTTCTCTATTTCTCTCTCTTTGTCTAAACAGCTCTCAGGCTTGTGATCAGTTCGACGTACTCGACTGTCTCGTTACGCTACGCGCTTGCATGTGACAAAAACGTATGTGGATTACCATCCATGCTCAGAAAGCAGCCGCATCCTCAAGCTAGCAGCTTCACTTTCTCCCGTTATTTTTTACTTCATGACCCACGCGCGTTACGTAAATCACATGGCAAAGTTCGTATCGACCTGCATACATACATAGATTAATCATAGAAATAGAGATAGACTGATTATCAGCACGGTTGTGTAAAAGGAAGATGATCGACTTTTCTGTCATAAAGATACAGATATAATTTATAATCTATAATATACTGTGACATTACTAATGACTATTTACATACATTATGTACGTCAGATCCGCTCGTCAACTTTTTCAACGTTTCGTACTGGATCTTTCGCGCAGAGATGTGAGATATGTACTGGGCAGGAGATCTCTAGAAATTATATCTAATCACTCGATACACAATCGTACGTATCTTATTTTCTTGCGATAAAAAAAAATTAAACGATATTAAATCGCAGTGTTTCGAGATTCAGGATATACGTGTGTATACATATTGGTATATGTTGTTGCATTAAATGAGATTTCCGTGTTATATGTGCAAAATATTATTGCGTAAAATTTGTAATGACTTACTTACGAATATCTTACGACGATAACGCAACTGCAACAACAGCACGACTTTTTCAGCGATACGAAATTTGCATATCTCAAATGCATTTTGCCAACCAAAAATTATGAGCTACAAGAAGAGTTTGGATGTCAACTATGAGGAGATCCTGCAGGCACAAAACGATGATAGCATTCTAATCATCGATATTAGGGAGCAGAGTGAGATAAGGAAGACCGGGAAACTACCTGGAAGCATCCACATACCAAGTAGAGAGTTTTTATTCTGTCTATAAATTTAGAGATTCCTTATATATTTTTTATATGTCGTATAATTATGTGTCATATAATCATGGAATAATACTATTTTACTCTCTAATTAAAACAGAAAAGATCCTTGTGTTTTATGCCAAATATGTCTTTTATTATGAATATAATAATTATCTGATTTAATCAAAACTTGATAGTCTTGATTTCTTGCTGTCTATAATAAAGATAAAATAATAATAAGTATTATTAATATATATATATATATATATATATATATATGATGTTGATGAATATTATTAATAAATATTGAATTATTTTATTAAATATAATATATTTACTTAGTGAATGATGTCTGTTATATACTGCAAAATCTCTCAGAGGAAGACTTTAAGAAACGATATGGCAAACATAAACCTACTAAAAACACAAGGATCATATTTAGTTGCCAATCTGGTAGAAGGAGTGCAACAATGCAAGAAGAAACACAGAAATTAGGATATAAAAAGTATATACAACAATACTTTTTTTTTGCAATTATCAGATACTTTTACTCATTTATGTATTTTCTTATTGCAGTGTGTATAATTATAAGGGAGGCTGGCTAGACTGGGAAAGAAAGCAGAGAAGTTTTGCCAGTTGAATTAGGAAAAGAAACTTACTACAATAATATTGTTTCTTATATATATATATTTACATTACATATATATATATATATATATTACATATACATTACATATAAATTACATATAAATTACATATACATTACATATACATATAAAAATTCTTACGCAAAAATTGTATTATGTACAAATTGTATTATGTATAATTGTATTATGTACAAAATTGTTATATAAAATAAATGATGTTTTAATAACATTTAACAAGTCATTTAAATAAAAAAGTTATTTAATTATATACATGCGTATAACACATTTTTTATATACATCGTTTTCTTAACAGGATTATATAAATGTAGGAGTTGTAATCTTCTGGATTATTGATTCTGCTGTGCCAATTTCTTTTGATTAATCATCTCTTTAAACTGCTCCATTATAAGCTTTTCTCGCTTTTGTCGCTCCTCTTTACTAAACATTGCCAAAGCACGTTTTTCATCAGCAGAGTATATCTGGTTTTCTTTACGGATACGGACTGCTTCCATACGACGATGCCTACAAAATAACAAAATGTTTAATAGAGCGCACTTTTAATGAGAACATCAGTAAATGTATATTTTATTAATGTCTATCAGCATTATAAATTTAATTTGATTCTAATTCGACTGAATTTATTTTAAATCAGTTTTGTAATTCTATATTGCTCGCTATAATAGAATTTTTAAATGTTGAGCACTTGAGAAATATGAAAATGTTAATAAAACAAAAAAATTTTATCAACAGAAGAGAACAATGAGGACTTTTATTAGAAATAGTTTTAATATGTTTAAGATAAATGTATCTTACCTGCTTCCACTCATCACGTATCCAACAGATTCATATTTGGCAATTTGATCAGAAGTGAGACCGATCTCACCTCTCCTGGGTATACGTTTGCCTTCGGCAACATAAGCGGCCATTGCAGCACCTTCACCTGGTAATAGGGCCTTGCCGAAATCTTTAGCCGATAATGTCACGTGTGGTTTCGGAACAGGTCCGATTATACTGTCATCTCCACTGTCATCTGAATCTGGACTTTTCTTTGGCTTTGGTTTATCTATAACCAAGGGTTTCTCTATCCAAATTTCCTCCTCTTCGCTGCTGCTACTACTACTATCATTGGAACTGCTACTCTCTGTATCTTTCCTTGCTTTCTTTTTCTTCTTCTTTTCCCTCCTAGCTTCCTTCTCCCTCTTTGCTTTCTTCTCTTTCTTTTTTTCCTTCTTAGCTTTCTTTTCCTTTTTACGTTTCTTACTCTTCTGAAAAACAAATGTTCATGTTAAATTAAACCTAAAACAAAATTTACACATTATCAAACAGATGAGAAGTGATAACTGCCGGATATACTTATATATATATATGTATATATATATTTATATATATATACTTATATATATATATATATATAATATCGTGTTGATGTGAGTATTTATGTATATAATTTTCAAAAGTTAATATTACTTACCTTCTTTTTAATGTCATGTCTCTTTCTCTTGCGGTTCTTTGGTAAAATATTATCTTTCTGCTTCAGATCTTCATCTTCTTCATCTGAACTACTGAAAATAAAATGGACAAGATTAGTAATCGTATAACTTTTGCTGGATTTGATGTTATGATATACTATTTAATCCTATTCAGCATTAATCTTAATCTTTACAAATAAAATAAATAAATGCAATAAACACTTGTAATTAAAGACACTTTTGAGTCTATTTTATTTACTTATCTTAATAAAAAATGCTATCAAATGACTGATGAAAGTAACAAATAGTAATGTGGATACATTGTCAGAGCTACTCATTGTATTCAAGAATACTTACTATTCGATGTGCGTTGGAGATCTGCTCCAAGCTGCGGGAACTCCGCGTGCTCCTATTAATTCTCGCTGGCGCCTTCGCGCATCCATCATCTTTTCGTTCATTATCGTTATTGTATCAATATTAAGAGGTTAAGTTTACACATCCACACGTACGCGTAGCACATAGAAGACTGAGGCCTTCTTTATGTATATAAGGCGAGAGATTCACACAAAAGACTCTAGAGGGCGCTACTTAAGAACATGAAAATGCTATCGAAATTATCGTTCGATACATCGATTTATATTATTATAACATCAGATTATTAAGAGAATCTCTTAAAGAGACGCTCTTATTAAGAGACGCTCTTAAAGACCATTTTCTCAAGATTTCAGATATATCAGCCCATTTCTAAAGCATCCTGCTTTATATATACAAAGATTATGTATACGCGCAAAGCAAGCCAGTAGCGTTGCTGAAGTCGATCATCGATCTATCGATAGAGCCTACTGCTCGAGCACGTCATCTAACGGAAAGGAAGATTTGAAATCAGACTAATAAAGATTTGATATTTAAGTTTGAATGATTAAAGTATTTACAAAGCAAAACGATAAGAAAGAATGAGATGAGAGACGAATGCTGCTCATAAGAGCATGCGATTTACAATGATGTACAATATTTCCTACAAGAGCCGTCGCTTTTATTGAAATTTGTGTGTATACACGAGTGGCACAGTGCGTTCTAAAGTAGTAGTCAACGTCTCATCGCGAATAACGAGCGAGAGTTGAGCTTGTACGCGTCGGAATGTCATCTCTAATTATCTCTCTACTGGTCCGGTGCATAATTTACTCTCTTTGTCTCTCTAGACGTACTTCTCTACTGTAATATGTATATGCATATGTACATTCGCATACATGCGTACACGGAGAATCCCAGAACCTGCCTCGTTGCTTCGAGAGAAAGTCCACTCACTCAATTATTTTCTCGGATTTTCACTAATTCAAAGGCGCAACTTGACGTTGCTCCCTGTGCGCGTCATACATAGCGCATTGCAACTCTATCTCGCGCTCTTTATTATTTTATATATAAATAATAATGTAACATAGTATAAAATTAACATGTAAGAGAGATCCTGGGAATTCTTTGGCAAATTTCCATAAGGTCATGAAAGGACAAATGTCCGTACAATTCTCTGGCGTTCGATAATGTGGGATAACGGGTGGAACATAAAAAGCGATCATAGTCGTATTCGACGAGGAATCTGTTTTGGAAATTTGTCAGGAAAGTTTTATTGAAATATCCTGTGTATATGTGTGCATATATTGCATATATGTATATGCACACATGTCACGCTATATACAAGAATCTTGTATGACTTGAGAAACTCTGGAAAAAGTCGGAGCAACGGTGCGAGATTGAGCCGATCCAGCTAGAAATCGATGTTCCTTTTCTCTCTCGTTTTCTAGATATCGCGACCGGTTAAACCGCAGTAAATCGGTAAACACGTTTGTTCGTTATTCCAGGATGCTGGCACGAAAGAAACCACATTAGAAATCACATTAATCCGTGTTGAACCGACACGCAGTCCTCCCCAATCTTTTAGAATATTGCTTCTGAACGCGACAAACGCGACCTTGGACTTTCCTCTTGCGCTTTACGCCCCTTATGACCTATTATTTTTAATATATTATACAAGTATCTTTTACACACGTACGATGTGAAGAAATAAAAATACACGTATCTGGATGCATAGTGAAGATACTTTCCGCGTAAACTGAGCTACAAATCAATAACGGTGCATCGTGTACAAAGAAATCTCAACGTTAAATAATGGAAACAACAATGATAGATTGTACACGTTAATAATACATATAATGTATGTATAAAAAATTATGTCTAGAATAATATCTACATGTTATCCTCGATAAGAATATATAAAAAATAATGTCTCATTTCCCAGAAGACAAATCAATCCGAGTCTGAATCGAAAAGCTTTGGAATCCCTGGAATCCACGAACGCAATACTAATGCAACGCCGTCGTCTCTCGACATTAGAATATTTAACGTGCGAAAAAGGCAATATATCTTTGTTAAGTTCCGCTAGAACCGCGAGTTCTCCCGCCCGCTGCGGAACACACCTTCGTACATGTACTAATTCTACTGAACCCTGACCTGTTTATCCCCGCAATCGGCAACTACACGTTTTATACTTTAATATCGTTCAATCTCGTTATCCGTATTAGTCTGAAATATATGATCTTATTCGTAAAAGTTTTTGTCTCTAATATATATATATATATCTTTTTGTTAGAATTATATTCGCGAGAAATACGCAACTCGCCCTCCCCTCTAATCTCTAAAATAATATCACTATCATCATACGAACGCGAACAATCAGCGAACATCTTTTTCTCAGGTAGTAATAGCATTTAAAAGGTAGACTTCACTCGGCTTCACTTCGTTTGAACGTGCGCTGCATGTTTCGGGATTTACTTTCCGTTCTAGCAAGACGCGCTTAAGACTATACTTGAGTTCAAAGATTTGTCTGTTTATCTGTCTATTGTGTGTATGTGTGTGTGCGCGCGCGCGCGCGCGCATGTGTGTGTATAAAAGTGACGCAGCATATAATATAATTAAATACATATGAGGAACACAATATCACAAATGAGAACTAATGTCCCGCGAACAGAAGACATTCGGTGGTGAATGGTTCGGTTTCGATTCGACGTTACCGCGAAACGATGCGAGGAAGAAAGACCGAGCGAGAGATTTTGTTGTCGAATGAGGAAAGGAGAAAGAAGAAGCACATGGAGCGAAGTTGAGCACACGTCGCCGTCACCTCGCGATTATCATGTATATATGGCACTACAGGGAGATTTGTCGAGTAAAGTTAATTAATTGTTGGACGGTGAAGCACAGAATTTAGTATCGCTAAACAGTTGTTTCCCGGTCCACGTGAATGTATTCCACGAAACCGGGTGGCTGTTGTCAGGATGCCGCCCCGAGCAGCGTTTCCTCCGTTGGTGCTCGCCGCGGTTTCTTGCTCTTCTTTTTCTTCTTCTTCTTTGAGCCCTTGTAATGAAGTCTTTTTGTGCGAGTCTTGGATCTGAAAGAGGGAGAATGCAGATTTTGAAAATATCAAACGTCTCCAAGGTCCTTGAGATAAAGATCGAGTATGCCATTTTGTAAATCTAATAATGCAATGTATGTATTGCGTATTCTCATTTCACAGAGGAATATCATCAAAAGAGTCCCCTAGAATCATATAGAGATCAATATATCAAAAAGACTTTACTTCCATCTCATATAGTTAATTATATTACAATTATATTATTTTATATAAATGTAGTATAAACGGAAAAGAACCGTTGGTGATGACATGTGTATGTCCTGGCATATGTCCGGGGTATGAGTGGTATCAAGTACGGTCAGGATTTATGGCCGAAGATGCCAATGCGAGCGGGCATGTGTTTAGAAAGTTGCGTCTAGAACAAAGGGCAATTACGAGGAAAACCCTTGGCACGTGGCACGATATAATTCGTCCGGACCGAATAATTACATGTGAAGATTGGCCGGCAACCCTGAAGTGGGACGCCGCGTTTTAGTATATAAGAGATAGACTACGGACTACGGGACGGACAGACGAACAGACGAATAGACGCTACAGAGTCAATCGGCCTATCGATAAGRATTGTATCRGYGAAGCARAATAAAGATCTTGTTACTTGTTGTTYCATCAACYTGGCRTCGAAGACCCATTCATTTAACATTCAACATCACATAAGGAATATATAAATCCCGCTCCATTCCCTACATATCTGGGCAATCGTCCGGGATCACTTATATATGTACTTATCACTACATAAATTTTATTTATTTCTTATAAAGATTCCATGCGATGTTATTGATATTTAAATAAAATCATGAAATTGGTTCACGATCATATTTAACATACGTTTTAATTAAAATTCGATTAATTAATATCAATTAATTAATTTACATTTAAATTTTTTAAAGAAATTACTTTTAAATTAAATAATAAATAAATAAATAAATTATAACTCATTTATTAATACGAAAAATAAATTAAAAACAACAATACATAAAAATTTTTGTGGCAAATCTAATCGTGGATTATCATTTAATAAACAAGCCTTTCTAATCTATAAAACACCGCCAGATTTTCTAATTTTAAACTTCTAAACGTACTATTTAAAAAGAAATTATTAATTATTATAATAATAGAATATCTAATGATAGTTTATGACTATAACTTTATCAGATTATATACTTACATATAAATAAATAACTTTAATCTATTTTATATTTCATCATAAAATCGATTATTCAATTTTACTTTAACATCCATAATTTAATCTTTTTAATAGTCTAACCGCGATTGCTAATACTAAATTAATCGAAAACAATATACAATTTATTGTTAATTACACAAGCAACTTCAACCAATTCAAATACTATATTTTCATTATACGATAAAATAATTTAAATTCTACTATTAAACAAAATACTAGAACTCCTATAATTTCATATTAAATTTTTTAAATAAAAATTAATATTTTATCAAATTATTAATATTTATTTCAACTCTTCAACTATTTCTATACAAATAATAAGAAAACAAAAATAAAAAGAAAAACTACATTCCACTCTCAACCATACTGCAAATATGCAGCTAATAAACCTAGATCTTATTCTTATCTTTAGTTTGAAAGTACTTTTGTAGTAGGAAAGTCAACAAACACGCTTTCTCAAACCTTAATCTCAAGAGCTCGACGTTAAGTGAACGAAAAAGATTAATACTAGAATCGAAAACGTTTTCTTTTCAGAATCCAAATTACCTGCTAATAAGGATAGTGAATAGGCACGCGAAGGCAGTGACAATTCCAGCAACGCCGGCTACGACAAGCCATATGGTAGGTGGCAGCAGGCCGAGTAGTCGAGCCCCATTGCCGCAGTTGGCCTCGTCATGACCGGATGGACAATGAGCATGACCATCGCACCAGAGACTGGCGGCAATGCACGCGCCCAATTCGGGACACTTGTGCGGGCAGTCACCGATATACGATGGCATGCCGTTTGTCTCATTTTCTATACCAATCACGCTCCGATCCGGGAGACGCAATTGTCGACGTAGTGCTGCACGGCTTTTGGAGATCTCCAACCAGGATGCGGCTGCCTGGCCAGCTTCTCGCGCTACGAAATCCAATAGCAAGGCCGGTGGTCTTGGCGGCCCTGGCCATTTGCCTTCCTCCATAGCGCCCAACCATTCTTCCGAGAATACGTGCACGGTGAATTCGCGGGCACCTGGCTCTGCTGGGCACACCACCTTTAGCAACCTCGGCGGCCAGCCGGAATAAAGAAGAATGCGGTTAGTGGTCGGGCATTTGACCTGATCACTGCCGCCTCCACCAGATGATTCGGAACTGACTGCTGGTGGTTCCAATGGCAGAAACCAGCCCCAGGTCAGGACAAAGAGAGATCGATTCTCGCGCGCCTCCACCAACCATGGAAGACCCTCGCAGTAAATATCTGGTCTCGATAAGGGAGGAGCCACGAATCTTAGTTCACCACCTATATCGAATAGGTACTAAATTAGCGTTTTATATAATTTTGTATCTATCTTAACAAAAAGAGAGGAAGATAATTAGAGTATGTAAATATGTAAATTATTGTAATGATTAAGTTTGTAATATTGCAATCTATTTTAGATTTGATCACAAGTTATAAAGTAGGAGGTTATACAGTATTCCTTTTCTTTTTTTACAGGAAAGATTGAGGAACTTTTAAAAAATATTTTTGAAAATCAACTGATTATATCTTCTTGAATAACTACCTTCGCCGCGTATTCTCTGCTTTCGCGGGCACTCTGGCACGCGGATGAGCTCGAAGCTGGCGTAAAAGAAAAGCGTCTCAAAGTCTTCGTGAGGCGCTTGCTGGTCCACTAAAAATGTTATTTCTAGAGCTCGGCTGGAGGAGATATATGTAAGCGGTAAATGCGATGTATTGTCGCATAGACACGCTCGAGGCAGCTTTACATCCCGCCATGGCGCTTCGTAGATAACTAAACGCGCTTCTCTGGATCCCAGTTCTTGAATGCATCGTGGTCTGCCAGTGTGTGGGTCAGGCTCGCTCACACAGGTGGTAGATTCGCCTAGACTGACGTTGTGCAGAGTTAGGCGGATCCGCTCGCTGGTGCTAGCTTCGATGCGATACCTGCAATTAAAGAGAAAAGGTTACTATATATAAGTATATATTCAAGTTTGTCGTATGAATTGAAATAACATCAAGTTTATCAATTCATTCTATCATTTTATCTATCTATTGTGAAGTCAAATCAAATGCATTCAGATGCATCAAATGTATTCAGATATTTCATCGATCGGTTCGCCAATCGATCAGCGCCCGTTGCAGTCTGCCGAACTCGCAGAACTGGGCTGAATGTTCGGATATGAATAATAAAAAGTACCCTGTGATTGTAATTGCAATGTTGTACAGAGTGAAATTTACTCGTACGAGAAATGCATCCGTCATCTACAAAGATCCAGGTTTTCGAAAGAACTATCGGATTAATCCTACTAGAATAGCACATCCACTCCATCATGTTAAGGAATCTGATTAGAACTGCGGTTGTACAAGGCACAAGGAAGCGAATAATAAAACTGTTGAGGCCGGAACAAATGCAGATAGTATATTGATTCCATCTTTAAGGTTACCCAAAGGATTTCCTCACGATAACGAGCCAAAAGTTCTCCTCTGACCCCAAGCTAGCCCAAGCTAGACTCAATCCATCCAAGGTTGGGAGACAACTCCTCGTATCATGATGGTCGCTATTCGCGGCTCCGACTCTTTGGCGCGGCACAACTCTCGAAGGTATCGTGATTCGAATATTAATCCGTAAGAAAACGTGAGTAAACATTGATTTTGAGTACTTCATCTTGAGTACTTCACTAAAATAAGTACCCAAAATACTCAAGAGACTTCAAAATTTGGAATTCTGCTCATTCGTAGCATTTTTCTTTTTTCTAATAATTTTTAATCATTTCTGGATAAAAAGGGCTATTTTAGGTATTCTTTACCTGCAATCCAACTTGCTGGTACCACCTCGGCCGAACAGACGTATGTCGCGTGGCGACATTACTTCACCGGTGCGAGTTTTACGCCATACTCGACTACAAATACCGTCGCCCCACTGCTCACCGACTTGAAGAGTGGAGATGAATTCGTACTGCACCTAGAACAAGAATGAACAAATGAGAGTGAACAAGTTGAAGAATAGCCAATTTGTATATGATATAAATTAATACAATAATGTATATTTAATTACGTTATAATAGATTTTATTGTAAATCGCATAAAGAAATAGGCAGGAGAGAAATTATTCAGTTGGATTAATTAATTTTTCAAAGAAATAATTAAGAAACTTCAATCAAATTATCTTCACTATTGTCACTATCGTATACAGACGGACGTAACATTCTGTAGTGATTCAGAAGCAATATTCTATATGCTTACATGAAAATTGACTGGATGAAGAGCAGTACCCAAAATAGTTTCCATACGAAGTGTCAAACTCGGTGCAGTCGTCAGGTAACTCTCATCTGCGGTGCAGGGTCGCGTGCTTCTGTTGACGTTTCGTAAAGCCGCATGAGCGCACAATCTGGGCGTATCGTCGCACAATGTGGCCATCGGTTGTCCGGTGTTTGGCGTACCGTCCCAGAAGACGAGCTTGACGGCGCATTGCGATGTGCCGTCTGCGCTCGCATTGTTCTCGCCGTTATTGGTGAAGTCACGCTGCGAGTATGACGAGAAGTATATCCATACGCGATCTCCAATCGCGCCCTTGATGTTCCACGTGCAACTGGAACCAGGTGGCAGTGCATGCAAGGGAGCGCGTATCGTGCCGCTGCGTTTGCTACCGATGCCCGTGCCGTTCACGAAGAAGTGACAACCTTGCGCGCCCTTTGCGTAGTCCAGGCCATCCGAGTCGACGTAGATTACTCGCAACTCAAGTTCGAGCCGCAGACTGGAAGCGCCTAGGGCAATCGCTACAGGTGAGCTGCGGAATTCCACCTGCATAGCGGATCCTCGCGCAGTCACCTGCGGCAATGGACCGCCACAGTACACCAAGAGGACCGGGTCTTCAATGCGTGCTCCGTCACGAAAGATTAAACGATCTCTCTCCGGTGGACAATCCTGCCAGACGCTGAGACTCGTATTGATGGCCGCGTTCAGGCCAACTGGACCGGTCGGCGTGTTCTTGACGGATATCATTGCGTGCTTGCACGTAGGCACCTCTTTCTGACGCACGGTGATCAGGCAGCTGGCGTTACGCGGATACTCGCCCGGGTAGTTTGGGCTTTGCAAACGGCATTGCTTCAGGTGGCATTCGTAAAAGTTGCGGGAACAATAAGTACCCGGCACTGGGGAACCTCGCTCGACTGGAAGTTCCGGCTTTCCCAATCGGGCAACCGCCTCGTTGCGTGCAACAAAGCGATAACGGAGCCGAAACTCGAACGGCACCGTAGATGGTGCGTGGAAGAGTCGTATGGAAGCGGTGACTGTACTGGTCTCGCTATAAAAACAATAAGAATTATATGTGTATAACAAATGAATGCACTTTTCTAAAAATGAGGAATGACGTTACAAAGAAGATACCAGTCTCAAATGGAATCAGATAAGGGCACAAGCCCTCTTAGCCCAATATTGTTCAATGTCATCATGACGAGGTTGGTCAAGGAGGTCAAGGAAATGAAAGCTGCTGGTAGAAGAAACAGAATGAGGAACAAAGAAATAAAAATAGTCTGCTATACCGATGGTGCAGTAATAATATCCGAAAATGAAGACAATCTACAAAGATTCCTAGATTGACAGCAGAAAAATATAAAATATCCACATTTGTTCAAAAACCTCATCACTCGTGATCGCCAGTGAACCGAAGCACTGCAAGCATTGGCGGTATATAATAAAACTGTTGACCACATCATGACTTTCAAATATCTTAAGGTTAACAGAAACTTGAAAGGTGAGATATAAGCACAAATGATTAAAGCAGCCATGATATCCGGTTAAGCGAATATAAATTGGAGAAACAAATACATGAGTCTAAGGAGCAAAATAAGGATATATAAAATTTGTAATGAGCTATGCCAGTGAAACAAAAGCAGAAACAATCATCACGAAACACCTATTAAAATCAACGAAAAAGAGAATCTTAAAATGCATCAGTAACACTCTCACGGGATAAAATCCGTAATGAAGATATCCGCAACATCTGCGGGATCCAAGATGTCATAAGAATCAAGAGACGAGCATGTAGAGACCATGTAAACAGAATGGACGATGACTGGCTTGCAAAAATCGCAAAAAATGGGAAATCAAACACTTTCAGGCCTCCAAGGCATTGGCGCGAAAATTGGACGTCAAAACCACAGGAGAATAGGCATACTGGATAAAATACAGGACATGGTCCTATAAGAAGAATAGAAGAAGAGAAACCTGTAATACGATGCTCCGCCTTCGCCGACACCGCACCACGACCCACCGGTGAAGTGTCTGCCGAGCTCAGCGAGCTGCAGCGAGCCCTCTGGACAGCTGGTGAAATAGTTGTCGGCATTGGTGTCGACGCGGCCGACGCTGAACGCGTCCCACAACAGTTGGACCAGTTCGCCATAACCCTGACCGGCTGCGGTAAATGTCAGATGACAGAGGAATGGCAAACGTTCCTCTGCGGGCCTAGGCAGGTCCAGTTTGTACGTACGTCCCTCGCGGCCGTGATACGTGCGATTGCACGGCGTGCACATGGTCGGCTCGTCACTGTCATCGCCGCAGTCATCCTCGCCGTTGCAGTAAGCGTCAATTGGCACGCAACGGCCGTCACGGCACGTCAATTCGGCCAACCCGCAGGTGCCACCACCGCCACCGCCACTGCCAATATTGCCGCCGCCACCCTCGCCACCCCCGCCCACTATACCGCCGATGCCGCCGCCGTTCGACGCGTCTGCGATCAGCAGCAGCAACAGCAGCGAGATGACACCGATAATCAACGGCCGGAACTGCTGCCTATTACTCTTGTCGAATCCTCCTCCGGCATCAGCTATCTCCTGTTTGATGAAAAAGCAGTCTAAGATATATTACGTGTCTCGATCTATCGATGTAATGTTTCTGATGACTGATTATAATTTCAACTTATTTTATTAATTCATTAATTTCAGTATAATTCTGATCTCTCCATGATCCTAATGACGCGCTTTAATTACTTGTTCAATCTTTTGTAAAAGAATTGCTCGTTATCATGATATCATAACACGAATAAGATGATACAGAAAACATATAATTTCTTCATGATGCTCTATCGGAGGATCACGAATTAATCGCATTAAGGCAGGTTCGTCTCTTACACGAAGTAATCGAGATTTAAATCGATCGGTCACCTCCCGACGCATGGGTAGACATCGCGCCGTAAACACCTGTTCTGACGGGCACTAGGAGCATTCGCGGTACAACCAACCAACCATTGAAGATTCTCAGCGCATCTTATTCTTGTTATCGTCAGTTAACGAAAGTCGCGAGTTAAGGCTAAATTGATCCAGCATTGATTACCATAATAGTCCGCCAACGAAACGAGCATATCACAGTGACAATTCCGACGATGCGATTCTGATGTTGGCGAGAGACATGTGGATGCCGATAGCAAGCGGGGTTGAAGGGAAGACAGAGAAAGAGACAGAGCTTAGAAGCGCGGATTGCGATCGGCAATCGCCCGCGACGTCATTTCGGACGTTAATGTTCACGGAGACGACGACTCGGTCTGGAAGAGAGAGAGAGCGACGACGGGAACCCCGCCTACGTGCCACCGCCGCCGCTGCACCCACGAGGAGTGTGCCACCACCCGCTCTCGCTGTGCACGCCCCGGAGGTCGATGCGCAACTGCACGCCGCTACATACTTTCCCCGGAGGGAAGCTAGCCGCGCGCCGCCGCTGCAGGCCATATACCGGGGCAGGGGTGAACAGAACGGGGTTGAGCTGCTCTCGCGGAGAGCTCTGCTTTGCCTGTCCGACCAACCACCCGTCCGCCCGTTCGTCCGCCTGGCTGCTAGACGCCTCAATGCATCGATCGACTCTCTCTCTCTCTCTCTCTCTCTCTCTTCATCTCTCGTCTCTGCCTGCGACGCCCCAAAACTCGCCGACGATGCGCACCCAAGCCGAAAAACTCGGGAGGGATAGAAGGATCCCGGGATCTGGCGGAGTCTCCCTCGTGGATATCCTCGTGGCTCGCATGACCGTAACGTTTAATACTTGTAATCCGACGAGAGACGAGTTGCCGAAGGAAGCAAAACAGAATCTCTCCGCGCGAATCTTTCTCTCTTGCAAATCCAATTCTGTGAACGGGACGTTGAACTTTCCCAGACCTTACGTTCGTTTTTCCGTGTTTCCTTCGAGCCTGCTCATCGGAATTCTTGCGCTCCGCTAACTTTGGGATTCGTTTAAGCATCGTTGACCATATCTCCGTGGAAATATGCTGTTCTCCAACTGGAATCCAGCTTGGCGCAATGTAATTGGAATTTTCAATTGCTTCCTCGAGATGAGAGAGGACGTTAACAATCGGGGATTGTTCATGGTCGGCTGATAATTAACCGATTTTCCACTGAAAGGAAAATTATCAGTGCAGTTTCTTTTCGCATGATATGTACGAACGTATGAATGAGTGGCTTTCTTTTCACCTTCCTTCCTCTCTTTATCCATTTTTATTACTCGCGAGCTCGTTAATTATTGAGATCCTTGTTTCGATATATAGACCGTTTGGCCATCCGCAGTCTCCGTTGACAGAATTTTCTACTTTCTACTAAGAGATACCGCAAATGAATCAGATTGTCTCGAATGGGCGCGTGTTATGACTGTTAAAAAACTTTATCATTAATCTCCATGATCTCTAAATGATTCATATTTCTTAGTGGTTGATTTTTATATATCTAATAATTGTATTGGATCGATTAAAAGTAAATCTCGCTTCTTCCTTTAGACCATCCTTCTATCAAATCACTAAGCTGCTTTTATGAACAACTATAAAGTTCTTTAATAAATTACGCCCCGTATAATCCTGTCTTAGCGAATAGAAAAAAGAAAAAGGAGAGGCAATACACATTACAGCGAGAAAGCTAAGCGAGATTTAGATAATCTCGTTTCGAATTTGTCATAACTTCACGACAGACTTTAAACGATTGAATCGGATGAGACACCTCATGTGGCTGACATGATAGAATGTAAACGCATCTCTCTCTCTYTCTCTCTCTCTCTCTCTCTCTCTCTCTCTCTCTCTCTCTCTCTCTCTCTCTCTCTCTCTCTCTCTCTCCGTGTCAATATGCCTCCAGATCTCTCAAAGCTCGCGGAGACGCGTGCATCCATGCCACGAGGCGAAGCGTGTCGAGGACGTGATCGTCGCACAACGTTTTGTTGTCCCTAATACACATACATGTGTAACCATCGGCGCGTGCATTGCACAGCCTCCTCACACCGACGACGATAATGCGACTATTGAACGCGAGTGCACACCTTTTCCTTTCTTTCTTTCTCTCTCTCTCTCTCTCTTTCTTCCTCTTCCTGGATACTGCATACAAAGGGATCGCTGGTAACTCTCTTATCGCGTTCGCTGAGTACTCCAGCGGTTGTTGTTCCTCTTTCCTTTTCACCAGTTATCGATCTCGGGTCTGCTTATTATAAATGGTTCATCGTCCGCGATGCTCCGTCAATTAGAGATCTAATCTCGTAACTCGGTTACGGGGTAAATCCAATATGAAACGCAAGCGGCGGTAAATAATCGTCTAGCCATAATTAGAGCGTAGTGTCATAACGCGTGAAGTAATGTCTATCTTTTCGGAGCGAGAAATAGCGATACTAGAACCTGGTGATATGAAACTCTTATTTCTTGTAACATTGCGAGGATTTCGGATTTCGCTGTAAATGTAGATGGCTGGTTTACAGCGAGTCTCGTCATATGCAAGATAGAGTACCGAAGAAACATCAAAGAATTGCAATAACTATTTCATTGCGAGACAGAGGCTTCATACTCTCTCAGTTTTCAAAAAGTGGATAATTATCCTCACGTATGCGCGCCAAATCTTTGATATAACACCGAATAGTATTCGGGCAATTGAATTTACTTGCTTCAAGGATAAAATTGCAAAATAGTTTCCAATGCTGAATATACTACGCTTTCTTTCAGATTTAATAGAATACACGGTACACGAGTACATAGAATCGCGTAATTCGTGCTTTGATAGGAGCAATGTGCATGTGTGACTGTATACGTGTGTGGGCATCGGAAAGATGAGAGAGACAGAGAAGCTATAGAGTGCGGAATACATTACCGGGATAGACGTTCATCTAGTTCGCATCGACGCATACACAATGTGATAAAGTTCCTCTTTCTGGGCCGCTCCGAATAAAAACGATACTGCACCGTAAAATTGTATCTCGAAGCATATGTATGAAGCGTTCGATACTAAGCGCTTAGTTGAGTACGAAAAAGTATATTACTGGTATGATGGCAATAAAATAAATTTCGAATTATCATCACGGTATATGTGTACAAAAATACACAAGATCTCTACTTTAATAAATATATTCCAAGATATTGATACAAATTAAATTTAATACAAATATTAGACGAATAACAGATTGGATATTAAATTTAGTGGATGTTTTCACAAATTACAAATTACAAACGCAAAAAAATAATTGCTTACAGTTGATGTATCATTTGTGAATTGTGTATCAATTGTGCACGATTACGATAGTTCGCATAACGTTTTCATCATATAATAATGAAACTACATTTTTTATCTACATTACAATGAAAATACAACTATATCTAACTATCTAGTTATCAGTAACAAAACTTTCAAATTTTGTCGAATATTTTATAATTTTTCTCACGACTATTCGTAAGAATACATGAATACGCTAACTGATAAATATAGAAATACAAAACTTTCGCGACAGTCTCTAAAGCTATTAAAATACTTTTGCTTTCTTTTTCATTATCATGTTTTTCTTCTTGATGAAGAATCTAGAAGAAATTAAATATACAATATTGATTTGACGTTATAATATATATGTTCTAAAAATAATATTCAAAAATCATATATATTAAAATTATTACACACATAGAAAATATTAAATTTTTATATAGGCAATATGATTACCCATGTAACTGAATTTGTGCGAATAAGGGGATGTATCGTTATTACATGTAAACAAATTAATAGATCTGCAATGACAATTTTTTCCGAATTATAACATTGTGATCTGTCTTTGAGATCTAGTTGAGCCTTTGAGTTACAAATTTGTAAAGTTTAGAATGCGTAACGAGTACGTATGTCTTCTAATTTCTTCGACACTTCGGACGGCGTTCTCTCGAGGTCACCAGAGATGCTCTTCTGTTTAGTGGGTTCGATCGAATTGAACTGCTCGCAGAGATCGCCATCGATAACGTTCTTCACTGGGTAATAGTACGATCGAAAAGACAGATGATCCCTGCCACAAAGAGGTGGGTGCTCGGATCGCATGTGCATTTCTAAATGCTGGAAGAAATCGTGATCCTCGTGACTGGTGAACGGCACGAGCACACCCACAGTTCCGCTCAGGGTTGTATAAACCAGACTCTCGGAACCGCCTGGTATGAGAGTCGCCTTCTGTAGTGACATCACCGTCTCACCAACGTGGAAACTTGCTACAGTATCAGTTTTCTGACTGGCACCATTTAGCAAACCTCGGTCCCATAGGGCTTTGTTTCCAGTAGGATCTTCGTCCACGTCGTCATTAATACCAGTAGCTAATCGTATCTGTTGAAAGATAGAAAATATAGGATAAGACAAATGTAATGATAAAGTTTCTAGTAGTGTTTACTTCGATGAAAAATTACAATTTGGTCTTCTAATTTGTTCAACGGTGAAAATTGTATCATTTCAAAAACTGAACTGTGAAATACTCACCACAGCTATGTTTCCGAATTTATCAGCTGTGGCAACGGTATCGTAATCCAGGACGCATGTAGTCGTAATCCACCTGGGATACGTATCATCCGCGAAAACAATCAATTGATTCTCCTGGCGTTTGTATCTCACCGCGTATATGGATTCTTGCACATCGCTAACATAAATTCGTTGACCGATAGCATTGATGGAAACTATCGCATTGGGTATATGCTTGTTCTCACACTTTCGCAATAACTTCTTCTTGCCCAAGTCGTAAAGCCGCAGCATCCTCCCTACACCGACTAATACTCGACCCTGATATGGACAAATAGCTAGTGGTACTTCATCCAATGGGGATTTGTGCAGTAGCTCGATACTAGTACATTCCGTATTTACTCTGCAATGTAAAAGAATGCCTGTAATTACGATTTCACGAGATATTTCACGAGTATCCGATTTTTAAAGGAAATATTTCATAAATATTTTATTCCAACAATGTATTCTTAAAGATACTTTAAATCAATCAAAAAATAAATTCTTTTTTGGGGGAAGTAACACGGACTTTTCGATTGATTTAATATTTGCTCGCGCAATAAAACATTGCCGGTATAACAATATATCCTACTTACTTATATGTATAAAGGAAACCTCCGTTGCTGACTCTAGGATTCAACTGGAATTCTTTCGCTACCCCGACAATGAGGAACAATTGGTCTCCTTGATTGGCGAATTTTACGAGGCACAAACTATAAAAAAGAACTCATTAAATTCGAATCTTCCGATTATCAACAATTGTTAATGTCCCTTTCTTATTATTTACCATAATGCAGCTAGATTCTGTTCGAAACGATGCACCTCGAACGTTTGTCCTGAAGTAGGCGCTATTACTCTTAACAGAGAAGCCCACAAACCAGGACCAGCACGTGGAGCACCAAAGACCGCTTCGTTCGGTTCCTCCGACAGAAATGCCTCCGCCAATTCTCGAGCAACGGCAGCTTCGTCCGCACCAGCGGCCTCCTGCATTTCCTCGGCCATCTGTAGCCGCCTCTGCTGCTTTGTTTCCTCCGTGTAAGCGTTATGTTCCGTCTCAATGACCACAAGATGCGCGGAATCGGCATGGATCGCGAATTTCCTCGGTGTATATTCCAGCGGAAAACTCACTTGATTAAACACAGCGCCGAGTTTCTCGAGCGCCAAGATACGCAGCGTGTTTGTCGATATGGCGACTATACCTTCCGGGCATTGTTCAGAACTGAAGCCTGACGCAAACTCCAAACTCTCGTATGAAAGTGGAGTCAAATGGAAGCGATTCTGATGATAATAACTTAACCATGATCGACTGCTCATCGCTAATACCGCCTGACTGCCCTGCATCTTGATTCTGAATAGTTTGACAGGACGAGAACCCAAATAACGAGTCCTCGTATCCGCAAGATCACCGGAAATTGGATCTAATACAGTTCTGAGTAGTACGCCATTCTGCAAACCTGCAATAAACATGTCAAATTTGTCATAAATAAATGTAATTTAATGCAAAATAATTCGTTATATTATATTATAAATATAACGTTATATTATAAAATTTCTTGTAAAATGTAAATTTATATTTAATTTACCAATATTCAGATATAAATTAGACTGTTGCAGAGCCGAATCTTCAGAATTATCGGCCTCTTTTGTAGCACCCATCTCAACGATACATAAGCTCTCCGCAGCGGCTGGCAATGCTTGCATACTTCTTGGTGCTAAACAATCCGAAGGATCCAACGAGATTATTCTCACTGTGTTATCTTGCAAACCGACAGCCAGGAACCAAGAGCGCTGTTCACCAACAGCAACATTTCCGAGGGCCATACACATGACTTCCGATGGCATTTTCTTTCTTTCCGTGTATTCATTAAGTTGTCCAGTCTGAAAACATATTCAAATTGTTCGATGTCACTGACGGTGAATCTTATGATTCTATTGTTCACTTCTCATCGATATCAATCGCTAAACAACGGATTCAGCGAAACTGATTACGCAAGATGAAACAAGTGATATGCTCTTCGCATTTAATACATCTCCAAGAATAAGGATTCGGCATCTTAGAGAGAACATTAATGCGACTACCCGAAGGTGAAGATATCAGTGAATTTATCAGACTTCATACTTACGGGATCCATTTCGAAATAAACTAGTTCTCCACCAGTAAGTGCTATCACAACTTGGCGTTGATTCACTGCGCATTTTACGATGGTTTTCTTGCCGGGCGCTTTCCATTCATTGACACGTTTGTCTGCTCGAATATGACGTATGCCATCGGGATATACCTGGAAGAAAATTAGAATATTAAATTTAGAGATTTCAGTTAAGCTTAAACAGTAAATTGGATTATCAATCGAATCCCATATTGTATTCTTTGCATTATGTATAAAGTATTATATATCGAATATGTTTGTTGGGCCTGTAATACCAGGAAAGTTCGGATATATCATGGAACGCTCCAACGATGCATGAGCCCGTTATTTTAGCACTTTATTACGACCGACACGTGCATGGGCCAAGTGCCGGAGATACCAAGTGCACAAAAATGTTCGACAGCAACGATAAAAAAATAATTACAAAACCAAGATTTTTCAAGAGGCTTCGCAAAAAGTAATAAAGTAACATTCAAACAAATATAGAAAAGAATGCTTATGTTACTTCAAAGCTGCAATTTTCTGCATTACGCGACAAGTAGTATTCAGTAATAGTATTTAGAAACTTTATCCGACATATATAAATTATATATAAATATAATAGAAAATTCATGTAAATATATTAAGAAATGTAAATGACCAGCATATTTTTCATTTATACTGTAAAGTTATTTGATATATATAGTTACTTGATTTTAAAGAATAATGTCTACCTGCACTAAGGCGTCCTCGCCCAAGGCAGAGCAACTCAGGGTCGGTGTTGTACCGAGAAAACCCGAGTCTGTCACTTCTTCGACCGTCTCACCAATACTAAGTACGAGTGTAGCATTCACAAAGGACACTATGATGTATGCATCATATTCTTCTGCAATCAAAATCATAAGCTCATATTCAGTATTTAGCAGGGAAACGTCATCATATCGAATTGATTATAGCTGCATTTTTTTGGAAAGTGTAGCATAATCAGGCACCCTCGATCGCGTTTAAAAGCATACACGTCTAGTCACACTCTCGTGTCACGAAAAGCACGAAAAGAGTACAACGAATATTTCTTTTTTTTTTTTTCATTTTTTCATTTTTTTTTTTCATTTTTTGTCAAGCAAATCGACTCTTACTCGTGCCAATTTCTCGCGCCAAAGTTCTTACCTTTCGGTCATTCAGAGTTCTGTGGCTCAACCAATAGCGTGCTGGCATCCTGAAAGAGAGAACTGGTGTTTGATAAGAGTGTATCAAGCCACCAGGTTCATTAATATCGTTTTATAAAAGCGATGCCATTTCTTTTTTTCTTTCTTTTCTTTTCTTTAAGCAAGCTACGATTTTCTTTTTGAAATAAATATTAAATATTACTATCCTTACCCCAAAAGCTACGCTCAAATTTACTGCTAAAGTTGAGCGTTTTTACTACAATTGAGCCATTTTCTTTTTTTTTTTAGAGAAAGAAGAAAATGGCAACAAAGTAAGGACTGAATTCTCGATAGTAATTATAACGCTGATTACATAAAGAATTCCTATCGTTTCTGCAACGGCAGATACGTATTATTTCCAGAAATAGAAGAAAAAGATAGACAAGACATGTGAAAATATGAACAGAAATGAACAATCATAGCTAGAACTTATTGACTGTCGATTAAGCATTTCAAGTGGAAGCATGCAAACAATTGGTACGTAGAAATATCTTTCGACTAACCATCGATTCTTCTTTTCACGGTCCATACGGCATTTGGATTACCGGGCAATTCGCTTACAGCCATTTCAGATACCTCAAGACCATGACGTAACACTCGCAAAGTAGACCGCGGTCCACGACCGCAAGCGATATACAATTGCGGCGTATCCTCATTTGCCAGATCTGCCACCTGTAGCATAAAGATTCTTATATTAGTTATAGCAATAATAAAATAATCCTTATGATATGTGCTACTCGTACATATTATAGTTGATAAATATATCTATCATACTAATATATCCCTCAATTACTAATAATTAAAATAATTACTTTTAATTATTTTTACCATCTCTTGTGTTTTATCTCTCCTTTATAAATGTAATGTAAAAAAACAATTTTTTTGTTAAATATAAATATTAAAAAAAATATAAATGTTCCTACTTTGATTCACTTCAGTTTGCAAATACAAACCAAAGGCGACAAAGAGTTTTACTCTTGCACTAGTCAAAGACGAGAGAACGCAGAAGCAATCCTCTTTCTACTTCCTAGTGCTAAGTAATATGTAAGAATCATCTATATTAGATAAGTACATCACCTGGCATGCCATTATAGGTGAAAGGCTGTCCATTTCATCGACCAATACTAAATTTCGAAGTGGTCGCGGTGCGAAAAAGAAAGTGTCACCTTCTTCTAATGGCATCGCTGAACTGAATTCTGGCTCGTCATCATCGTCGCCAAGATGTGCTATTTGATATAAATAGCTAAAAAAAGAAGAAAATGATTAATCATTTAATCTTCTATTGTTCATAATTTCATCTCTTTGACATATGGCTGCATAAATTTTCAACATTACGATATGGTACTAACTGATTGCCGAACTCGGAGGCAACAAATAGAAAGCCTGTTTTCAGGACGCACATACTCGCCGCCACAGGTACGGTATCGAAGTATTTGAGTTTGATTTCAGTGACCATATCTTCATCTGTCTCTAGTGTGATCTTAAAGATATCTCCTTGTTCCGTCTGTGCCAAAAAGAAAAACATACTTTTTGTTTTATGCGTTGCCGAGCATACAAATATCATTCCTCTTTCAGGATCGTCCAGATCATTACGTCGGCGTGGAATCGGACAACGAATATCATGTTGATCTCCAAGATTCTTGTATGTCAGATAATTCTCAGAACAGATGAGTACGCCACTTGGACCATCATTACCGCCAGGTACAGACACAAGGAAGTTAGCGTGCTCCTCCAATGGTTCACTATACTTTCGTACAACATGATTCAGACCGAGATCAAGCTCATATAATGTTAATGTTTGCTGTGTTTTCACTGCCGCATCACCAGTAGGGTCACTATCAGCTTCCTAGATTGGATATAATAAATATAATATTTTAACATAATAAAATTAAATTAATTCAAAAAGTTATGATATATTGAATATTATTATCGTTATTAACGTATGAGGTACCATCATAATGTATATAGTTATAATCAATGTTAATCAGTTGAAACACGAACAAATGTAATCATATGGTACTCGTCGAAATAATCAATAGTGTAAAATCATACAGGTTTTTACCTCGTAATCTATCTCGAGACATGCAAACATAGGATTTTCGAAACCAACATCGACGCCGACTGTGTGATATACTAATGTATTGCTTTTGTGAGCTTCCAATGGAGAAGAAATTGTTAGACGTGCCTCTGCATCTCTGTTTAGAATATATACGAGTTTTTGCTTTTCGATTGCACCTGAAATAATAAATATGATTACATATAACATATATAAATACCTTAATTATTCTCATATGTTATTCACTAAAAGTACTATCATAGTAATTGATTAAAATCACTGTCAATCAGTTGAAACACGGAGTTCATTAATAATCATTTAGTATTCAGTATAAACAAAAATGCAATAGAAATGGATCGGAATATAATATATAATACCTATCATAACTGCTCTTCCTTTCGGATCAATTGCTAAATATTGACCAGGGACAATGCGTCTGCATCCGCTTTTGCCAAAAGTCTCTTGATGTACTTTCTCAAAGATGTTCTTGGCAGGAATATACTCAAGGATAACTATGCGTCCTGAGTCTGATCCAACAACTATATAATCCTTCGTTCCGCCGGTCAATCTAAATGCCATAAGAGATCGCACAATGCCAAACACTTCAACGGTCAGCAGAGTGTGAACTTTTCCGGTATTCGGATCCGGACGCAATAGCTCCAATGATTTTCCACGCGAGACGAGAATCTCTTGCATTTTACTGCCGGAGAAATTGCCATGCACTGCATGCGTGATTCCCGTAGCTCGTTGAAGCGTTAAATTATATAGATACATCTTGGTGGCTTTCGTTCTTTCTCACGCTTCTTCTACCCTCCGTCGATGCTTCGATGGATTGAGTATATTAACGGTAGTTTACGTTTTCATGAATATTTCCGAGCACCCATGCTGCAATGAGGCGGTTCCACATACAATACGACGCGATTCTCATTCGAAACGATCGATAAACGGAAAAAATAACGGCGCGCGTAAAATTAGATGACTGCTAAGAATATTCTTTTACCTCAATCAGATGTCCAGGTTTAAAAACGATGGGCGATGCTTTCAGATTTTCTCATCCAAGCAAGAAAGTTCAACGTGACAGCCCTTACTACTACTTACTGGCAAATGGGAACCGCTCAATTTTGCGAGGCTGCACAACGACTGGCCGGAAATGATGAAATACCGGCCATTATGCAATGTCACATCCGGTGCGTGCGTAATCCCGATGCTCATTGGTTGTACTTGCAACCATCTTTGCAGGAAGTCAAAAGTTTATCCATAGGATATATCATATGTATATGTAAAACTGTATATATGACTGATATGTACAAAATGACTGCGATCAATAGAACAGATAACTATGTGGCAATCCTAAGATTTCCTGTTGAATGATTATCGGCCATTTATGACTTTGCAACATATTTACTAAGCAATCTTTACTAGCATATTAGGGATATTCTACGATGCACTGCTAGATTTAAATAATAAACCAATTAATCACAATCAAGATTTACTTTAAAATCTCGATCGTAATTGATCAATTTGCTTATTGTTTAAGCAATGCATTATAAAATGTTGTTTAACATTACACTCACTTTAGATGTTATATGCTGAAAACATCATTCTATTTCTGTCATTTAAAGATTGAATAAAGATAGAAATGATACTTTTAACATGAGTATCGAACATAAACATGACTTAAACAAAAAATATATAGAATAAAGCAATGCTGCAAAGATGAAACGTAAAGAGTGAGATTAATGAAATATTTATTATAACAGATATGAGAAAAGAAGATGGCGATAGCAAATAATTTCACAGAACCTAGTCATTTCAATACTTAGCATATAAAGTTTTTTGACTCAAAAGAAAGGAAAATATAAGAATAATTTAAATTTATATGTGCATTAAGTTATTCATATATTTATATATATTTTATATATTTATATAATTTATATAATTTATATGATTGCAAGTGTGCATTTAGGTAGATTATTGGTTAGAATTTCTAGAAAATACACTTTCCTATTAGATATTGGATATTGATTGACAGATGCAATATGAAGCCTCCATTAAGGCTGTTTTTTTTTATTTGAATTCACTGCATTTGTTATCTAGTACATTAAGAAATATGCATTGAAGTATTCTTCTAGTTTAGTGGCCAATACTAATATCAATAGTGCTAGCAATTTTCTAGCAATGCTGACTCGTGCAATAATTCATTATACCGTGCAATAATTCAGGTCTTGAATAATGATAACTAGTGTAGAGATTATTAGTAATTAGAAATAAACAAAAGTTCTTAAAGATAGAATAATGTGATAATTTAGATATTTATAAAGAGACACAAATATATATATATATATATATATATATATATATATATATATCAATTAATTTTTTGAAGCAAATAAGATCTTTTTAAATTTTATTTTATTTTTAATAAATTTGTGATAAATTTGTTATAATAAATTATAATATTCATCATTATTATCATTAATTTAATTAGGAATTAACAGAAGCAATAAATAATCTTTTTCATTTAAATATTACAAGTAAAATTTTTTCTGATTTAAATAAAATCCTATTGAATTTTAATCTATCTAGTGTACGTATATTGAATAAAATATTTGCATTCTCCTCATTATGCCAATGGCCTTGCATTCATAAATATTTGGGTTACTTGTATTATTTTTATTACTTTTAATGTCTGAACATGCAATATAAATTTTACATGGATAAAAGCACACGAATGCGATGAAATCTATGAAATTGACTGGGAATAAATATATATATAATTTTACATTTTGTTTTTTTTTATTTTTATTTTATTTCAATTATAATGTGACATAATGCATTTAAGAGATACGTATTTCTACATACATATAATATACATGTATATACATGTATATACATGAATATGAAAATTATGTGTATGTACATGTGAATGAAAAAATATATATTCATATAAAGTCAATCACTAGTAACAATATGTGTAAAATCTTAAAAACGTGAATGGCAGTTGAGCATTTTCTCATATAAAAAATCAACTAGAACTTGTAGAAAAGTATGAAACAAACCTTTAGAAATTGAACAAATCATCGAAATTTTCATTAATTAAAACTAACTGAATTTCTTCTTCTTTTTCTTCTTTTTGGCTTATTTTGACATCGTAAGGATACAAAGGGTTGAACATTATCATCGTCATCATCATCCTCATCATCCTCATCCTCATCCTCATCATCATCCTCATCCTCATCATCATCATCATCATCATCATCATCATCATCATCNTCATCCTCATCATCATCATCATCATCATCATCATCATCATCATCATCATCATCATTATTATCATTATCATTATTATTATCATTACTATTGTCATTACGACGCACACGAAGTGTTTGCAACAATGATAATATCTCACAAGTAGTCAAATCAGACGTTTGTACTAATAAAAACATGTTACTATTATGCGCATCAAAGATCACTTTGAGTGGAATCTTTTCCATGTCATTGAATCGAGCATTATACAAGATTTTGATAATATTAGTCATGACGGTACTGATATTACATCCCGTAAGATTTAGTATTTTTAACTGTGGTAAGGATTTAATAAGCAGTGATGCACCACTATTGGTGATCAATCGACAATCCCAAGCATAAAAAGACTCTAATTGTTTTAAACCACATATATATTTTAAATCTTCATCCGTAATTCTCTCTAAACAGTCAAATCTCAATTCTTTCAGTTTGCATAACATACTAATTGCTTTTAAGACTTTATTACCTACGTCTGAGCAACCTATTAAACAAAATAATCTATATTTATAAAGAGGCATATATATATGCATGCATGCATGCACATTTGTGACAGATAAAAGTTACTTACCTGATATATCCAAACAGACAAGTTGTTGACATTGCTGTAACAGGTTGGCAAGGAAATCATCTGTTACGTAAGTATGTGTAATTTTCAAAACTTGTAGATTAATGAAATTAAAACGTTGTAACGTGACGGATCCCCTTTTTAAACAGTGTTTGAGCTCTAATATTTTCAAATTTTTAAAATGTTTTATGATTTCCAATATTTTCATATCTATATCGCAGAATTTTATTGCAAGATGCTGCAAGTTCTGTTGGCTTTTTAGAATCTATTGTGACAATGCCAATTATATTACATCCATTATATATTGATAAAACATATCAATAACAATAATAACAAGAACAAAAAAAGAAATTAGAACATCTACTTACCAGATAAAGAGAACGATCGTCAGTAAATGAGCATTCGTCCAATATAATGGTACGTACGTTTCCTGCCGGTAGTTCCAATAAACTTTCATCCAAAAATTTACCTCTGCTTATCACAAGTTCTTTCAAGTTACGATACATTTGGAAGAAACTGCTTAATTCATATTTGTAATCATACGTTAATCCTAATCTTAGTGTTTCTATTTTAGCACAATTTCGCGATAATTGCTTCATATCTTGTGTGGTAAGTCGTACTGCAGTGAGATCAAGAATCTTGAGATTGGGACAAAATATAGCAATGTAATATGGTACATGCTTATCCAAATTAAACTTATGCATAGATAGGTTTATTTCAGTTAAGAATCGTCCACATTTGGATAATACTTGGGCAAATTTGACACAATCTATTCTAAGAGGTGCTACAATGCCCCATGTGGATGGTTCAAGATCTAACGTTTTCATTGTGCGCCAAGAATCTCGACTTAACATCCTCCATTGTTTGCAAACTATAAAAACAGTAATAATAACATTAAATGGAATGAAATTAAAATACTTACATCCGCCTTTTGTTGGTCTGAAGAAAGTATAATGTCTATAATACCTCTTTCTATGGAAATTTTGTCTGTGATGGGCAAATATTTAAAAATGTGTTTCAAACAATCATCATTTAATATATTTATAAATTGATCATTTTGTAGATATTTTTGAGAACGTTGTTCGATATCTTTCATGGAAATTGTCGATATTTTTTTCAAATTCTTTCGTTCCATACTGTTACCTCGAGATGAAAATAATAACTACAATTCTTTGTTGAATAATCATGCTTGTTACTTCCTACTTTTATTTTGTAAGACTCCTCAATATTCAAAAACTCATGTGTTGCGCCAATAACGCCATCTGATATAGGCAGTTATGCTTTATGTATCCTTAATGTGAGAAAGTATGTGTTGGATTCACATTAGATGTCTGATATCCAATAGAAAAATTTATTTTTGAAAGATTTTAATTGAAAATGTGTTCTATCTCTTGAAATAAAATTGGTACCAATCGCCGGACTCAATTCAAATTTAATATTAGTTCAGTATCCACTTAAAGTCATTTAAAATGCATCATAAGTGATGGTTGTTTCTCTGCTGGGTTGCCTGCGCTTATGTTGGTAATCTTGTTGGCAGTTAAACTGGCTATCTACTGATTGCGCTGGTGGATTTGGATTTTTCGTATTAGAGTTGGAGTTCTTTTGCGTAATTCGGTGCTTGGAGCTAGACACGCAAGACATTATTTATTATAATTAATTATTCTAATATTATTCTTTTTAATTATTAGATGCAAAATATTTTATTTCGTGAATAAAATTTTATTTCGTTTTCTGCATCCATAAACTTCGATTCTCTTCGACGCTTGCTTTAGAATTTTTAAAGTTTATTTAATTTTTTTTATACGGTGAAAATCACCTATTCTTCCCTAAAGATTTGATGAAGATCGATGAACTATATTTCAAATCAACTGTGCGATTGAAATTTTTTATTCATATCCGGTTAAAATTACCAGAATCGAAGGTAAAATTTATTTTATGTATTTACAATTCTCGGTATTTATATTCTTTCTTCATATTAATATCATTGATGCTAAATTGTTATTGAGATATGTTTTTATGCATTCTATATATTTATTTTAATTTACTTTTTAATATATATTTATATATTTATATAAAGTAAAATTTATATATTTATATAAGTATATATATATATTTAAATATTAATTTTATTTATAGATATTTTAATAGTTTGTCAAGAAAGAATAAAAGCAGAAACTATGAAATATAAAATGAAGCAATTAATTTTAAGACACTATAATTCAGTAGTTTTGAACATAATAACATCTTTTTCAGTATGTCTTAATATTAGATATGTAGAAAAAAAGAAGCACAGCATGATTATCAAGTCTTGTCTAGTTAATGTTACATCTGCATGAATAGCAAGATTATATGGAACATGTATGGACATGTATTCATACATTGATAATAATTTTGCATGAATCTCCAAAATGAATTTATAAATCGCTCATCATTCCTGTTGACCATTGATAGATGCAAATTGTTATACAATATGGATAAATTATATGTCAGTATGTAGTAGTTAAGAAATAATAATTTCAAAATAATTTTTATCACCAATGATTTTATTACTTTGTCTTTTAATTTTTAAATTACCTGGAATGCTTCAAACATTCTATAATTATATTTCCTGCATATTTAAATTCAAGAATTTAGAATTACTTTCCTATAACATCATTATATCTACTATTCCTAATTATTAATTATTACATATAGCAAAATTTTAACATTTATAATTTTGTTATAATTTATATTGCTTGAGATTTGGAATCACTACTTTAGTCAAAGAAAAAGATGAACATTTAGCAGAATCTTCCAACAATGACGCATTAAAAAATGCTAACATAATGTTAACTTTGCTCAATATGACAGGTTCAATGAAAAGGCAGAAAAAAGAGAGTGAGAGAATGTATACAATTATACACACAATTATGTGAATCAAAATATATTAGAATATTGTATTGTTTTATCTTACAAATTAAAATATATCACCATCATATTTTTGATTATTATAAATAAGACTTTTCAAAAAATTAAAAACACTTATGACTAATTTATTACTACTTCCATAACCATAAGTAAAATCATTCAGGTACAGGACACTTACCATTCGGATAATAAATCTAGATTATTTTATCTTGCTCATAATTCTGAGTAAAACCTTGATATTGTTATCTATATTGAATATTGATGTATTAATTGTATGTGTATTTGTGTGTGTATGTATTTTAGCTTTCAATAATTTAAGAATTGACAAGAATCACAGATTCTTAATGAAGTCTTATTTAAATATCCGAATTACTTGAAGTGAATTATTATTTAGTTAATCAAAATAATGATCAAATTATAAAATTACATAATAATTACACTTTACAAATAGCAAGATTATCATGAGATATGTATAAAATTTTTTTTATAAAAACAGCTGGCAATAATAATTTTTTGATATCTCATAGTCACAGCTATAAACTGCGAACTAATACCGTGGATGTGGATCGATAAGTTCTAACATTGTTAGATATCTATCTCTATCACACGAAGTCCTCTTAAGATCAATTAAAAAATCACTTGTCATTTCTGTCGATCTTTCAGAATTTCAAATTGATCTATAATTATTGAGTCCAATTTTTTTTCTTCCTTAAATCTTTTGAAAAGCACTCCGATTATTGCAAAATATTCATATATGAAAACGATAGCTTTTCTTTTAAATATTGAAATATGCAAAATTTTAATATTTCTACTTCTTGTCAACTTTCATATTTTCGACCATGTTATATTTTGTTTGTTGGAAGTATTAATCGATTCCGTTCCATTTAAAACGGAAGAAGTGTTCTTATTAAGCATGTTTATCTGTTGTACCTTATGTTTATAAACATTCGGTAGCAGGCATTCCAGTACTATGTGAGTAATTATACCAGTGAACCCCCAGATGCGATATTTTCCACCTAGATAAGATGGAAAAGATCTAGAAAATCCTTGAAAACGGGTGTAACCTTGTAGCTCGGGATCGCAGAGTTTCTCCAGAGTAACCACAAATGCTTCTTCTACTTCGTCAGGGTTAATACCCAGTCGTTCCGGCTCTACTTCTCCAATATAAGCCAGCACTGGCATAACGTTAACGTTTTTCTTTAACAGTAATGCTCCTGTAGTCCATACATCAATCTTTTCTTTAGGTATCTTCAATTCTTCCCAGGTTTCGCGTAAAGCAGTTTCCTGTAGGTCAGCGTCGGATTCATCACGCATACCACCTGGGAATGACACCTGTGAAGATCCAATTTTGCCTTTTATACTGAACTGTCTTCTCAATCTCATGCAATTTTGAAGACTTACTATGTAAATAGGTTCTTCCACGTAAATATTATATGTAATATATAAATGTTAATATTAAATTACTTGTCCTTTGTTAGAAGTAAGTTTCATGGAACGCAGCGTATATACAAGACCAAGTTCTCCTTTGTATAAGCATAATGGAACCAGAACAGCAGCTTGTGGAATACCATCGACATTCTTTCGTATTGGCACTTTGTAATATTTTAATTTTTCGATGCATGCCTTTCGATTACTTTTCGAGAGCACCACTTCGGGTTTAAATGCGAGATTGGACATTTTGGCGCTACGGTTGTATGCTATGGACTGAAATAAATGAAATTTCTTTAACGTAATATCGAGATTACTCAAGGTTAAAGTTAAAAGTATGATATTGCATATATCAATTGGCTTAAAATAAACTAATCGCAAAAAAACTTTCAATGACTTGATATAAAATCAAATATATATGCTCTCTGTGTGCGTGTTTTATGTATTTTATATAGAATTTTTGTACAACATAATTTTTGTTGAATGATTCTAATATTTTCTTTTTTATGCTATAAATAATGATCTTACTCATTCGAAGTATCAAATAAGGAAGTTTTAAGGTCCAATGGACTTAGATGACAATCAAAAATTTTCAATTGTGCCTCCGTCTATTCACTTTGGTAATATAGTAGAACGAAATTTACTAACAACGTTCTATACTATGCGATTTGTCTATGCGATTTATTATTGAGGATCTGGAATGACATTATATATAGGGTGTTCAGTAATAAAGGTATCATTGCTTATGAGGAGATGGAGCAGACCGAAATGAGTAATGATGTTGCAGTTTTGCGAAAAAGTGTAACGTTCTATTATAAGTAGAAAAAGAGGGAGAAAGTTTTCTAGGCAGAGATAGTTTATTAGAAAATATTAGAAAAAAATGTCAACGGAGCATTGATTGTGAAAATCGCGAAATGATAGAGAACTCTTTTATTCAAGTTAGTTTTTAACTTAAAAAAATTTTAATCTCATAATTTTGTCATCGAGTATATATGAAAGTATAAAATACATTGTATAATATATTTTGTAACTTTCTGAAATCGAAATAATGTAACGCTAAATGTTCTGATAACACACATATGATGATCGAATCTTTTTTTAAAGAATTAATAAAATAAATAATTTATTGCACCTTTTGATTTCGTCAAATTTAGTCAGATATTAAACAATTATTGTTTAGCGACAACTGTCACAACTGTCAAAGAATAAAGATAAGATAAACAATGATGAATGTTTAAATACTAGCTTAGTAATATTTATAATATTATTATATAATATAATATGTTTCTTGAACGCTTATAGACCCCAGAATTCTAATTTATTTTATTCTCTATTTCATGAGGATGCTCGCTGTCTCAAGGATATCAAAAGCCTTTTTTAATTATATATTTTACTTATAATTAATATGTAGTCATGAGAATTTCTGAAATTTAATATATTTTGTATTTTATATGATTGTATTTCATATGTATTTCGTATTATATATGTAAAATAAAAATAAAACTTGAAAGTAAAGGAATCTATTCAAATTGGCAGGAAACATGTCCTATATTTTGCCTGCCCATTTATTAACGCTATTTCAATAGCCTCTTTATTGCATACTCCTTTATTACATTAACATACTCCTGGATTTACACTGCATTCGACATATGATGTCCAATGTTCATTAGGATCTCATTTAGAAAAATTCTAGAAAATTTTCTAGAGAATTTCAATTCGTTCGTCAGTTATATCTCGATCTTTATAAAACGAATTTTCTTATTGGGCATTGGACATCATGTGTCGAATATCGGACGCAGATGTGAATCCAGCATTACGGAATACTAAATTTAATAAGGTTAAGGGCACGCATTGCATATGTCATATGATTATTATAGTATGCAGATGATGAATGATTGAATTTTCTATTCAATAATAATCGTAGAATACTTACGTATGCACGTAATAATGAACGTGTTAGCGCCATGATAACCTCATTAATTCAAGAGATAATGATATTGTGGAAATTTCAATACAAATATATAGTAGCTTCGGATAATGACAATTGATGTAACCGACTGAGTTTTAATACAGATCTCATAGATGTCTCGCTTTCTCTTATGTAACTAGATATATAAATATATAAACTCAGATTTATTATCTATTCTAATTTTATGAATATCTTTATATAATGCAACATATTAAAGAGAAAGGGAGAGAGAGAGAGAGAGGGGAGGGGAGGGGGGAAAGAGAAAGAAATACAGAGATGGAGAGACGTAGACAAATATGTACATAAAATATTACAATTATAAACGAGTACAAGTTACAATAACGAGTACAATATGCAATGAATGCAATATATAAAAAATTACAATAAGAAAGCAAAAACAGTTCGAAATAAATATTTCTTAATTAATTGAGTCGGTAGATTTTAAAGATTGAATAAATTTATTTCAAATTCTTGACATATTTATAACATTATTAATAATATTATTATTATTGTAATGCGCACATGCAATTCTTTAACTTAAACGTTTAATTCACATATACATGCATTCATACATATATCATACGCCATACACAAACAAACTTATAAATATCTCGGCCCTATCACACACATAATACAATAAAATGGAGCAAGTAAGCGTAATCATCGCGTGTTATTGCCAATTTATCTGGCAATAAAAATATCAAAAAATCTAATAACGATTATGTCTGTTTCTTTCAACTGCATTACACTTTCGACACTTAAAGGTAAAATATTGCGTATGCAAAAGTATATGTTCAATATATAAATATATATCAAAAATTTTTTCTAAAACACGAAAGTGAAAATAAAAAAGGTGCAGTTAAAAGAAAAAGCAAATAGATCTATTGCAAATAGATCCAATTCAATGTTACAATGTTACAGAATGTATCTCTTCATGAAATAATCGAATAATCGAAAGTGCAATAAGAACGGTGCGGAAGAAAAACGATGAACAAGATCTGCTAAAAAAGAGGAGAAAAGTATGCAATAAATGTGCGAAGAACGAATTTTTTTGATAATCATGCAATTGTGAGATAACGAAGAAAACCCCTGCCATTTCTGTTGGGATTTTGGATCATATTTTATAAAAATTTTGCCACATTTTGCCGCGTCGATAAAATAAAACTCGCGCATATTTTCTCGATTATCTCAAAATAAGAAGCCCGTCATCAAATTGTGTCTCAAATCTCTCATGACAATTCAAATCATGTAACTTGGAAAATTCTTATTCTTTTGACATGCAATTTCGCGACATTCTGGATATAAATTCTCTTTCGCCTCGAAATATCATTGATTCGTTTATCGATCTAGGACTGCGGGAAAGCGAGAGAAGAGCGAGGAGAAGAGATAATCATACGTTGGAGTTCGCTTCTCGCCACGTGACTTGACTGCCGCCGAGATTTCGTAGACGCAAACTATTGGCTGGGCTGTCGTCGCCCTCGTAGCCAGTGTTCACGTGACCTGTCGCCGCCGCCGCCGCTGCTGCCGCCGCCGCTGCGTGACCTTCAAAGACGTCCTTGACGGATATTTGACTGCTGCGGGATGGCCGACCTTGTATGCCCAGCGGATTGCCGGCTACTCCGTAAATGTTGTTCGCCCCGAGAGTCTGCATTTGCGACTTCCGGCGCATCGCCATTATGCTGTTGCGTCTGTCCTCGAAGGCCTTGAACGTCTCCGATGTGCGTCGCGTCGACATGTTTCTTGGCAAAACTGAGCATTTCCATATAAGTTTTTTTTTTTTTTTTCCTTTTCAGTCAATCAGAATCAAGTGTTTGCTTTATTTCAGGGCTAGATATTGTTTAAGAAGATTGCGCTCTTTCTATCATCTTATCAAACATTAAAATTGCGCAGTAAATACATTTTACTCTCTGTAAATGTATCTGTACTCACCCGCGCCTTCGTGCATGCTGAAGAATCGCTGTCTGAAAGCTACGTCCAGCGTGTTGATAGCCTGTGTCTTTCTGCGACTCTTCTCTAAATTTCTGATCGTTTTTCGTCTACCAGGTCCGCTACCGCTGCCCTCTTCGTAGTCGCCTTCCATCCCGTCGAGCCTCTGCAGATCTCTGACCATCTCGACTGCACGTTTTGGCAACAGGGCCTCCTCGGAGACATCCTTCGACTGTGAAAACAAGTGACGTAAAATGATCTGCATAAAGATGTCGTAAACAAAAAATTTTGTTGTAAAAAGGGAAATGTACCTTCTTGCAGCAGTCTAAGCTAGTACTGGCCAGAATATGAGCAAGCGTGCCAAAACGATGGAATAACATCGCGGTGAATTGTATGACCAATATCAACGCAAAGAAAAAGACGAACACGAGACCGATCGGCTCAAGTTGTAGGTACTCCTTTGTAATGTGTACCTGCAAAATCGTAAAATCATATGTAGAACATGTCGCGATGCGTGTGCGATTAAAAGTTAAAAGTCAGGAAGAGAATACTGGATGGCGATTGTATCTTCGAGCAAACGATCTAATTAGTCTCCCTTACAGAGAATTCAAACAATTCAAATAAAATGCCATCATATCAAATCCCTGATATTCAATCATATTCAAATTAAATAAATATTACGTTATTCAATTGTCGATTATTATTTATTTAGCCAGAATGGGAAGTATTCTTTCAGACAATGTGCAAGGGTTTACTTATAGGAATTTTCTCGAACTACACGTTCTGTGTTGTCTCCGCGATTTCAACGTGATTTATGCTCGGAATAATTTTTTAGCTTTCCTTTCTGCCAAAGAGCAGAATGATTGATCGATCACCATCGAGAATCGCCTCTTCGCGAAATTAAAGTTAAACATAATTATATTGAAACAAATCGTTAGCAGGTAAGGAATCCGTAAATCATCGCTGATTTTCGTGCGTGTTAATTACATTAACACACTCCTGTGCACAAATATTAACAGACATACACACGCACTCATGAAACAAGAGAAGTTCGATTTGGAGAACCCTCGCTGAGGAAACATTTAATCCATCGCATTACGTTAGTGGTGCTTGTTCATTGTCGTAACTAATAATATGGTGCACGTATCAGAGTTAGACACAACAAAGGAGAGAAGGGATTCCAAGATATATGGATCTAGAGATCAATAGATCTTCGAATCTAAAGATCCGCGATCCCGAGGCTTCTCGCACAGATCCATTCTGTTCGGTATTATCTATCCGATTTATCCGATGATTATCATTACATATTACCGTTACCTTATGTGATATAGAAGCAAAAAGGAAACATTAAAATTATTTCTGTTCAAGAACTATATTGGCTCGGAGCTGATGAGCTTTATATAATTATCTGTTTCAGAAAGGATCAACATCTGTTCCTGCCTTTAAAGCCTCGCGATCCAACTGCGGCACGCAATTAAATCAATGACATTTAATTTACTTCCATGATTTCTCTATGGCTTGGATTTAACTAACATGGTGAGAGAGCGCAAACGAGGTTATTGTGACACCTAGGCAACTAATCTCTGGTTATTCTTAATCAGAGCCACTAGAAAAAAAAATCATCTCCCCTGCCATTCCATTCGACCCAGGTGAGGATGGAGTACCTGTGTGAGAATATTAATTGGAGACCTTCCACGTGCTGTTGAATGAGCCAATTGTTAATAACGTACAAAACATATATACACGTTGAGTCGAGTAGGTGCAACATTATCATCCAGGTAAAAGTGATCGTTCCTGATGCGTCATGATGCTTAAATGATTCAATAGAACGAATTAGGACGAATTAAGCACATATTTAAGCACTTGCTGGATTTGCTAATTTCGTAATTTTAGTAATTTTCGTTAATCCAATAATGATGTTATCAGATCCTCTTCATCAAAATAATTCCAAGATAATAACGGAAGTGAAAGTAATTGTTTAATAAGAAATGGACCCTAACGAAATGAACGTTTCTGCAAGCGATCTGAACGCATCGAGAATGATTTTAATGATACACCGTACGCATATATATACGCGTATATATCCCAATGGTACAGCCTTTTTTCCCTGCCTTGATGCTTGATCAAGGCTTGATCGGATACCTCCGAGGTTTCTTCGACGTAAGTGATGTTGGTCTTGACGCCAAGCGGCCAGATAACGTGCAGCTGATCCTTGTTCAGCTGTAGCAAGAATACGATCAGAACGAACAAGGCATTGAACATTAGAAACGCAAACACGCTCTTGTTGCGCAGCTCGATCAGATCGCCAGCGATGCGGGCCTGTTGCGTGCGCGGAGGGTAAATGCGAGAAACACAAAAGAAAAGACAACACAAGATTAGAATAGTAAGGAAAAGAAACGACTCCGTTGGTCGGTCCAATGATCCGTCGATCTTTCGTTATCTTTCGTTAATGATCCGTCATAATCCGCAAAGTTTACGCACTTTCAATGCGCAAACGCTAGATGAATAGCGCTGGATGATAACTTCAATAGAGATTCATCGTTAATGATTTTTAATGATAAGATAAATACTCGATCGAGGATACAAGGCGCCAACGGAGCTGGCTTTACCTCCATAGTGCTATGGTCAAACGAGATGTTCGTCTTGATACCGAATGGCCACTTGATGTGCAACAAGTCTTTGTTCAATTGCAGCAGAAAGACGATCAGGACGAAGAGGGCGTTCATCATAAAGAATGCAAAGACACTCTGGTCGCGTAGGTCCTTTAGATCTTTGGCGATTCGTGCCTGATGGCATGGCATACGTTAATTAAAATATTGTGTATATGTAGAATACGTGTTCAGTAAACAGGTACGCTTCCTGTGAGATACAAAGATACAAAGCACCTGACTTGGGAAGTAATTTTCTATTTCAATCTTCAATTCACAATTATCAAGTCGTATTAATAGCGTTCCCCAGTCTTTTATAAATTGAATGGTTTTTAATCGTTAATAATTTCCTTTTTTGAATAAAAAGAATAATTTTCGGGAAATTCTTGTTTAAACAAGCGAGAAATATAGCGATGAATATTATTTTTCATGAAAATAAATTTTCTTTCTTCACTCTTGATCGACGACAGCTTGCAGTGACAAAGACGTATCGCGGATTGCATTATGAAGAAACCCGATCCCGAATTCTCTTGCATCTAATTTATTTAATTTATTTATATCTCCGTACATTTCACAATTAAAAAGTAAACTAAAAACTTTGCTTGACATTTAGAAAAGAAAACGAATTAAACGTGAATTAATTGAACGTGAGAAGTAAAAATAAGAAATGAATTTTTAAATAAGCAAAAATATAATCTCTTAGTGAAATTTGTAGAAAGGGTCTTGTAAACAAATCTGAGATCACCTGATCGTCGCTTTACCTTCTCTGCCTTATCTTCATCGATCGGGTAGAGATATTTCTCCAATAGATCCTTCCAGAATTGCTCCTCGTGAAGCGACAACACGTCCACCTCGCCCTTTTTCAAACCGTCGTCGCTTAGCCAATATGGTTTCGTGGGGAAGTTATTGGCATCGCGATTGCCTTCGGTGTTCTGACTAGTTATCGAATCAGTATCGCTTTGACCTTCCTCGTCCTCTGCAGGATCCTCGCCAATGGCGCCCAGATGATCGGCAGTGCGCGAGCCAATGGAGGAAGCGCGTCTGCGACCGGAAGTAGGATCCACTGCTCTGTGAGACAGAACCGGGAACTTGAAGAGTTCGCTCTCGAGATTGGAAATTAATTGGCTGCGACTTCGTGATCAAAAGAACGTTTTCTTACGGCGATTCTTTCCTACCTTTCGATGGTCTCGAGTCGCTTGCTAACTTGCTCCAATGATTCCGCGATCGCTACGAGCTGCTGTTTTTCGGATGATGGTTTGCCGTGCGTGCACAGCAAGCACTTGAACAAGCCGGCCAACGATATCTCGATGGATCCTTGATCATCATCGTTGGTACCCGCGCCGTTCTGTAAGAAGCCTAGCAGGGATTTCTGCTTGGCCTTGCGCTTCGCTTCTTCTGCCTGCCGCTTCTCTTCCTCAAGTTCCTAAATCGCATGAACAAGCATGACTATGGCGGAACAGTTCTCCTGATCTACATGTCTCTCGATAATAATATACGTATTACAAGTACAAATTAATTACCTACATCTATAATCTTGAAAAGTAAACGTGTCAGTAACGACAACAATATCAATAACAATGATCAGTACAGAATAAATAAACTAAGAAGTTATGTATCTGATTATAATATAATGCAATCTAACAAACAATAAACTCTTACAAGTAGGTAATATAAAACCAGCGTATTGCATCGACGTTAATGTTAACGTTAATCGTAGAAGCCAAGTTAGGTGATATGGTATATATTTACAAAGAGCATTTTGATTAATGGATTAGTCATTTATTAGTATCAGTATGAGTAATAATTACCACAAGAGTCTTCTTTGCTTTAATCTCCCGCGTGCCCCAAGCGATGTTGTTGAGATTGCAAAGAGAGTATATGATTAGTAGTACATACATCGACGGCACCGCCAGGTAATAGACCAGACCATGCATCACACAGCGGATCTCGTAGGGATGCAGAAAAGCCGTGACCACGATTTGGCTCATCACGAGAAACAGGAACAACGCGGATGGTGACACTACGCTCTCCTTCGCGATGTTTATCGCGAACGCGACGATGACCGCTGTCATCACTATCCCGTAAGCGGTGCTGATTATAGCGGCTATTATCACCTATCATCAATCCCTCCGTGCTATGTTAATTGCCTTTTCCTATTATTCTATAAAATAAGCGGACGAAGCTGCAAAGCAAATGATTGACAAATGATTTACGAAAAGCTTGGCTGAATTATTCGAGATCGGATTCGAGCTATCTTAGATATTCGAATTTAGCTATTAAATGTTTCAGAAACATCACGTATTTAGACGTCGAATGTTTTTAGTAACGGTGCTCTGCTGTGGGATTCGGTGATCAAAGCCGGGAATTCGACCCTTTGTCCTCCCGAAGCCCCATATTCAAAGATCGCCGAGGGCACCATACATTCCCAATAGAATATAATTACATCTTGAGCAAAAAAAAAAAGATCGTCATCGAACGAACCTTCTTTGTCTTTTTCGTTTGAACTTCCCTAGTGCCCCATGAAACGACATTAAGGTTGATGATGGAATACAGTATGAGGAGCAAGTACATAGACGGAATGGATAACAGATATATAATGCCAGGCACGATACACCAGAATTCTTGCGGATGGAGACAGGCGGCTATGAAGAATGAACTGGACAAGGATATAAGGAAGATCGCTGAGGGCGAGCCTATGCCGTCCTCGCCGAGCTGCAAGGCTGTACCTACGATCACTGCCATCATGATCATCGCGTATGCCGTTGAGAGGATCTGGGCGCACAGAAGCTGAAAACCACTCGTGCTTAATGCTTGCTACTCAATGCACCCTCTCTAGAATAAGATATTCTAAGAATCTTTATTCTTAGGAAGATATTCTAAGAAAATTGTGAATAATATCGTGTGAGTAGAATTTAAGATAGAAAATAAACCAGTCTCGTAAAAGTTTTGGCAAAAGATTCAAGAAAATACAAGAAAACTTATAATTACGATAATTATAATAATTCTGATCAAATTGCGAAAGACAAACACAATGCGCAACGGAAAGCGAATATGCACATAGACACGGATGTAGGCATTAGCTAAATCAAAAAAAGCTGTACTTACCTGAATATTCGATTTGCACGTGAAACAGACTATCATAAACAACAAAATGGGAATAATGTTGTAGTAAAAGCTGGTCCAGTTGTCAATTTTGAAGGCTGCCACGAAGGCACCCACCAACATAAGGAAGATCGTGCCAGGTCCCAGAATCGTACCTCCTATTTAATAACAATTATTGTACAATCATCTCTTTGATATCTTTAATATTCTAAAGAATTGAAATCCTTAAGAATTTCTTTATATTGTGTAATATCATTTTCCAACTTTTTCTGATCCGGTAGGATTGAGATAAATGTCTCTGAATCAAGAATCCTGCCTCCTGTTTAAACAAATAACAGTTATTGTATAAGCATCCCTTTGATACCTTTAATACTCTACAAAATTGTTAAACATTTATTTATATTGTGTAACGTCTTTTTCCAACTTTTCCTGATCTGGTACGATTGAGATAAATGTGTCTGAATCAAGAATCCTACCTCTTATTTAAATAAATAACAGTTATTGTCAAATAACAAATAACAATCATTTCTTTGATATCTTTAAAACTCTAAAGAATTGAAATCGCTAAGAATTTTTTTATGTGTGATATCTTTTTCCAATCTGATCTGTTAATTGAGGTAAATATGTCTGAATCACATCGTGAATACTTGCCCATCAGTAGAATCTGATACGAAATGTAAGGCAATGAAATATTATCATTGATCTTGATCGTGCGTTTTGCGTCCATTAACAGATCCATGATATTGGCGATGGTGGATGGTACCCAGCGGCGTCGTTGGTTATAAAATTCGTTGAATCCTTCTGGGGCATGAGTGTAAGCGTCGCTCGCAGCTGAATATTCGACCTAAAATACAATAGAAATGACATCGAAACGAAAGATACTACAATAAAAATTTAATGACAAATTTACATCAATGTAAAAATCATCATATTAAATGTAATAAATTAAATGGAGATTAATTACAATGTCTCTTCTTCACTGACTGAGGTTTGTATTAGTTATTAGTTATCTTTTTTGTAATAACTTTGCAAAACTCTACATCCCTTTTCCTCTATGTCCCTTTTTAAATTCTATAAAGGTACATTAGTTCAGCGAAGAAGAACAGATTTATTGAAGTCAGTATTGAAAGCATTCGTTTTATCCTTGTTTAAGGATAAAACGAATGCTTTTTTTTTCATTTGATGAATGAAAAGGATGAAACGATCTAATAATGACAATGAATAAAAGGAAATCTTTAGACGAAGATTATGAGAACATTCAAGCGGAAATGATGAGACGCATTGATATGACCGTAAAGAAACCATTTCCGGAATTTATAGATCGCATTATAAAATGTAATATCGATTACAATAGTAGACAATAAATTAGTCATACGCAAATAATAAATCAATTGTACTCAAATAATAAAATTGTTTTATATAACCAGCTCTTACTCTGTATCCTCGTTGCAACAACAGCGTGCACAGCCAACGGTCCTCGCCTTGATCGTATTGTACGTAGTGTCTCGCTTCGTCAGACCTGGTCGTGTACTTCTTCATCACGTTGTCGTCCATGAGAGCTTTACCGCGGAACAACGAGAAGCATCCGGGACTGCAAAGTACGCAGCCGATCATGTGTTCTGTAGCCTTCTGCAGCCAGTGACCAATTGCGTATTCGAACATTTGGTACCACACCATAGGTCCTACATGTAAACATTAATTATTGTAATAATTTATAATTATCACGCAATTTTATGCGATAATTATTGTACTTTAAGCAAGCATATGTGAAGTATATTCAGTTCCTGGTCATTATTAATTTGTTTGAGTTATTGAATACAACTCACCGGAACCAACTGGGTGGATACGACCGCAAGCAGCACCGAGGTTTTTGTTCTTCTTCATCAAGTCCACGAGAAGCTTCACCGCTGCCGGTTGGAAATCAATGTCACCGTCGAGCGTTAATAAATACGTATTCTCGGCAATAACTTCCTTGCGATCGACACTGATCGGGAGTTCCATTAAACGATGTCCAAGGAGATAATACATGTACATTACCTAGAAAAATAATTCATGCCTTCGTTTTCTTCAAGCTTCTATAATTCCGATTTCTGATTGAATTCCGCATAGACCGAGCCCTTACCTGGCTCCATCGTTTTCTGTGTCGAATCTTGCTTTTGTCCTTCAAATGAGCGATCATCTTCGTTTTCCCGGGTAGAGTCCAGACCAATCGTCCGCCATAAGGAGTCGGGTACTTCTTCGGCGCCCTCACATGCGTCCTCGTCTGATGTACGTCCGATGCGGCTTCGTCCAATGTGCCCACCAGCAGTTTAACAAATCTGTTGACTTGCGATTCATTCTCGTCGTGATCAGAGAGCTCGAACGCGTCATCGAAGAAGATATGAGCTGAAAGAAGACATGCTTAAAATGATAAGTCACAACATTTGTCTTGCCTGTGATCTCTGCAATCGTGATTTCCTATAGAATTCAATAATCAATGAACAACAATCGACGAGCATTGGCCAATTTAATTGATCCGATTGAATATCGTGAACTCACTTTCGAATTCATAGTAATCCGGATCGACGACCTTGAGGTACTTTTGAGCGACGCGTCGCGCAGACTGGTCTTCATCTAACCGCAGGATGCTCTTAAGGAATTCCATCATCTCTTCTTTGTTCTCATGCCACATAGTAGCGCAAGCGTATATCCTGGTTACGTGATCGCTGCTCTTTACCGCTGATGGAGGTGTGGTCGAGCCGTCTGTCTGCTCATAGATCGTCTCGTAGTCGCCGTCACCTTTCTCTTTCTCTATCTCTGCCAGATCCTGTGGACCAATAATTAATGTAGGCATTAATCAATTTATCAGTAGTCTGTAATTCATTACGTAAGGAATCTAGAAATAATCGAGAATTAGGAAAATACGGAAGATCCAAAAACTGAATGTTAAGTAGAGATGTATTGATCAATTTCAGGACTGACAATCACGCTGACCGAAGATGCTGATTTACCTCGACTTTGACTTCCGGTTGATCGTCTCTTCTCCTGTTCAGTCCCATCGACTGGTCTATCAGCAGCGAGTCGTACATTGGCACCACGAAGATCTTTTCGGTGGCTGCAAGACGCTCGCATTTAGGCGTCCAGATGTGCAGAGTAATCCAGGTTTGTGACAGAAGCCAGAGCAGCCACATCCAGCCGTATTGTTTCGACACAAAATCATTGAGAAAGTTCGATGGCGGTGAATCGAAGAACAAATAATCCGGGATCGTGTCATGGAAGAAGCATGGATCGGTATTGCGAAGACCGCAGGCGGCGATCAGCAGAGAAATCGACACTGGTATAGTGAGATTTACTGGGAATGCGTAGCTGAAGCCTTGGATCAGAATCTTGCACGCGAACTTGCCTGAGGTAGGATAATGCGACGGTCAGCAATTTAGTCGTTTATTGACAAAATTTCAAATGTCTGAGTCAACAAGAATTTTTTATTAAAGTTTCAAGATTCTCTTCTAGCTTTGCTAGAAGCTTGTTTGCTCTCATTTTGAAAAGAATGGAATGACATTTAAACAAATTATTAAAATAGATAACACTATAATTAAAGGATAATAAAAATGGAGATGATAAAAATGGAAGTGAAATATCATGAAAGAGTGACTCTGATACTTTGAAATACTGGATTCGCTTACCGAATATGTAGGCGAAGTAAGCACCGGCGATTTGTAGCAGAAGGACGAAGATAGGCGTGTTAAAATCAGCTCTGATGACTTCGGTGATGTTGCCCGTCAAAATCTCGGAAACATCGGTCAAGCTGCTTGCGCTGATCGACTTAGCCGTTAGCATGATCTTGTGCTCGCCGAAAGCGCTGCTTAACATGGTGAAGAGATGCCCAACATTCTCACCTTTGACCTGCAGAATCAGTATCGCACTGATGAGGAACGCCATGATCTTCCAAATGGACACTAGCATGTAGGTGAAGTATCGTGTCAGCCTCATTTCCTTCTTTACTCGGCCCATTGATCTGATTAGGGCTGTGAAAAAATTAATTAAATAAGGATAACTTGGATGGATTAATTAGGCAAGAAGAGAACATTTGAAATTAACCATCTGATGCAATTAAAGTAAATTGATTGATATAATAAAATTACATGCAATAAACATACAATTTAAACCTACTAATTATCATTCAATAAACTTTAATATCTCAATGACTTGCTCTTAATTGATTATTTGCTATCCAGATTCTTTTATATCAGCTTGTTTTCTTCTTGTCTTGTTGTTATCACTTTTCTTCTTGATAACATAAATGAAACAAAGTTTCCATTTTGATGAAGAATATTGATAAAGTTACTCACCGATCCGACTCTGCGTGGAGACATAATTTTCCCACCAGCCGCAGGATACGAGGAGTAATGCAACAGGAATCAGCCATAAGGATGGTTTCGTGCTGTCCAACAACGGCCAAAGGAAGAAACTAGTCGCTTGGGCGGCCAAAGCGGCGATATCGACGAGAACGAGGACGAAGCGCTTAGACTCGCCTTTGCTTTTGTTACGGGAAAGTAGGCCTGCAATGATGTTATGCATGGCGCGCGTTTCACTTTATCTATCATCGCGTGATTATTAGTCTCGTAATTATCATTGTTGAATGATTATTATCGCGAAATCGCTAGTATCGAAAGAAAGTCGGACTTGATCGCGATCAGGAAAGCAGATAGAATTTTCCACTAATTTTCTCGAACGCATTTTTTCCCTATAATTTTCTCCTTCCCTCGTGAATCAGCACGCGATAAACTTATTGCGAGATAAGACTCGAGATTTCTGTTCTCAAAAAAGATAAGACTCGAGATCGAGATCTATATCAGAATTCAAGGATTCAATTAGAAAATAAAATAAAATCACTCGCTGAGATTACCGAGCAAACCGGGAACAAAGCACACGCAATTGGTCAACATTGCACCCTTGACGACGTCCAGTTCTGGCAACACTGCCAGAAACATCAGAGCCAGACCCATTACGTGAAACGTCTCCATGATGAGGACCAGGAGGAAGTGTGTCGATTGCGGTTTCTTCCACGATTTGAAGATGCACATGCGGATGCTGCGCACCATCGTGCCGAATTCCGGCACTGCGAACGCGATGATGATGCACCACATCCACGCGATCCTTTCTTCCTCGGACAGTGTTACTATGTAAATGCTTCCTCGATCTGCGATAGAGAAACGTATAGTCTCAATAAATCGATGAGAAAGAGGAGAAGAAGAAGAAGAGGAAGAAGAAGAAATTAAATTGTTATTTTTCATGAAAATGACGTTCAAGCGGTTCACCTAAGTGTTTGTTGCAGTAGAGCATTTCCTTCTGTTGTCCAAGCTGCGATGTCATGAACAGAATTGTCCCCTTGGCCACCACGCTGCTTCCCAACACTATAATGAAGACGAACAGGTAGACGAAGACCTTGGTCACCTGTACCATACTCTCCAGGCACTTTTGGTTCGCCATGGAACCCGAATCGATCTTCGATGGCGGATTCCGGAACACGTCCCATCCTTTCGTCTCCAGGATCGTGCGCTGGCTATGTTTCAATAGTACCGAGACATTATTAATCAGTCGACAAGATCTCGTCAATGTTTTTCATGCATCAGAATCTTCTATTTTTAATTTCGCTTCATTTTAGTTTTCGCTAATTTAACGTTCAAATTCCGAGAGAACGTTCTTCCCGAGTCCTTCTGTTTCTCCTAATTCTTTCGCGATTTCGCTCATAATACTCGTCGATCTAATTTTCTTTGTTTTCAGTTTTCTGGATTTCAGAAGCTAGGTGTTATTATAATGATGATGAAAATGCCATACCTTCCGCCATAGTCCTCAGCTAACGGAGTACTTTCACTGTCTGAAAAATCGTCCGGCCCAGTCACCGTACCACCTCCGAGTACGCCGTTCTGATTCTTCGCCATGCTGCAAGTTGGTTGATTTATTACTGATTGACTCGGACAATTCGTTGGTCGAGCAATATGATGTCATGACGTGCGCGAATCTTGGATATATAATAAAGAAGAAAATTTCACGAATCTTTAGATCGCGAAAGTCCAGTGATCTAATGATCAGCATACGCATACGTGTCGTAAGGATATATTGTGTTCCATTCCCATTGGAAATTCCTGATGATCTGAATCACGATTGAATATCTTCGATTAAATCGACGATTAAATTTCTGACTTTCCGATATTACAGCATTAAAGCTTTCTGCTTTTGTTATATTCGTTTTCATTTATCTTAAGGAATGATCCATTCCCTGAAAATTCCCGATAATCTGAATCACGATTGGATATCTTCGATTAAATCGACGATTAAATTTCTGACTTTCCGATATTACAGCTTTAAAGCTTTCCACCTTTGTTATATTCGTTTTTATTTATTTCAGTTATTTATAATATCTAATATTATATATAAGATTCTACTTTGCTCACGTTCTTAACTTCTGATTCTTAATACTTCTGGTTTCAATTTCGCAATTTATCGAACTCTCTTCTATCTCGATTGTACACATTAATATACAATATTAATAATACGTCACAGGAGAACAGGAGAATATACCAAATATAGTCCTATAAAAAGAAGAAGAAGAAGAAGAAGAAGAAGAAGAAGAAGAATATGCATCATATCAATAATATCTCTCATGAGTTATAAAAGTGAGAATAAATGATCGATCGAAGATCGGCTGATGGTTAAGCCAGCCTCGGTTCAAATCATCGTTGCATGGGCGACGATTAATTTAATTCGCGCGAAGCTAATAAACTTGGAATCCGCTCGAGAACTCGCGACGATTCTCTCCATTATTTCCCGTCATCATCCGGCGCTCCAGCCAACTCGACATACGTGGGGGCGTGCGTACCGATCTTTGTTCGCGGGATCCGGGCTTTCTGGTTCCTGGACTTGCTGAAAGTGAAAGGGAAACGAAACGACGTGGCAGATAACGTAGCAAGGACGTCCACTGCAACTCGCCGTTCCGCGGCCGTTGCCGCCACCCGGGGTCGACTCGAGTCGATCGAGTCACGGCATTCGCGTTCGCAGTCCCTCCACCCTCCCCCTCAACTCGCCCTCATCGGGAGAATCACGGCTTTTGGCGCGGCAGACCAACTTCCTGCCCTTCCTCGCACGAATCTATCGCGCATCCCTTTTCTTTTCTCTACTTGGCGTTCTTCGTTGACCTCGTTTGATGAGAATAGAACAGCTCGCTATGTCGCACGTTATGGATTAACGCTGCGGTCGTGTAGTAACGCGTAGGATATGAAAGAATGACATTTTCAGGTGGATGATTCGCTCGCGCTAACGGAACCGAGATTTCGAGTGCGTTTTCCCCAAAAGCTTAACTGTCGATCGGTCTTTAAAATTCCTGCCTGGTCGTGTCGAAACTGTGAGGAAGTCGATACCGTTAGCTACTAATGCGGAATAATAAGTTTCTGGGACGATGCGCGCATGTTTCTCATTCGACCAAGCGTTGTCGCCTGCGAAAGGAAATGCAGCCGATCGATGATCCGGAATCGGCTAATAATTATGAAATCCGCATATCGCCTTCTTATGTAATAAGAGAGGATAATGAGAGATCCGTTCGACGGGAGGCCGCGATGCATCGCTATTCTAAAAATCTATTCCGTCAAAAACGATCGAAGAAAGTTGTTTGATAAAGGGCGTGTAACATTGAGTCATTAGGAGGATTAAAAAAATGGACGTTACAGATAGACAGAGATTCATTCCGATAAGAGAGAGAGAGAGAGAGAGAGAGTCACTTATCGAGATTCGCAAAAATTCCTCGACTTATCGGATATAGCGAAAGATCTATGAAGCATGCGGTTTGCTTGCACTATTATCAACATTTATTAAAGTCTCGATAAGGGAAGAGAGATGGGAAGGGATGGGGAAAAGGGGGAAATGGATATGCAGTCGGATCGGAAATCGCTTAAGAATTTTGCTTGCGAGTGCGAGCGTGTGAGTCACACACGTGGAAGGGAGACGGAGTTCTCGCAGGAACGCGAGGTCACAAAGAAAGGAACGACCTTGCCACGGCGAGGTATATTTCGAGAGTTGCCTTTTTAACGGGAGGGACCGCTGCACAAAGGGGAAGCGCGACGATCATCAGCCGGATCCAGTTCATCGTCCCTCATCATCGCTCGATCGTGAATCAACATTTTTCCCGCCCGTTCGCCTGCGTCACGTTGCCCGGTTACTCGTTTCTTCGTTAGAAAAAAAAGAGAATCCACCCGAGAGAAAGAGAGACAGGGAGAGAGAGAGAGAGGGGGGGGGAAGAGCCGAGCAGTACCCACGATTTCTAAGCGATTACGTACATGCAGGATGCACAGCGAAGAGGAGATCGGTACTGAGATCGGTACTGATAATCTTTAAGGACTTACGATCTACTATGTCTCGCGTAATTGTATTTCACTAAATCATCCCTGTGCCTTAAGCTATCTGAATTGGATAGCTAATTATAACAATAATAATTATAATAATAACATAATAATAATAATAATAATATATAATAATTATCGCGGGATGTATCGTTATTCTATTCCGCTAAAGCCGATCGAAGGAAGATTTGTTCGATGAAGACATGTAAAAGTATGCCTGGCATATAAGATCATTAGCAGGATTAAAAAAATCAACGTCGGAAGTAGACGAAATAATGATTAATTATAATAAAAATAATAATTATTATTACAGATGAGCGATGAGCATTAATCCCTTCGCTCAGTCGACCAATCTGACAATGACTGCGTCGATCTGCGATGCGAGCGGAGATCGAGTGATGCAAGTCCGTTTGAGAAATGAAGAAATCGGTTCTCTCGGTAAGCTTTGCAGAGGAAGCCCTTACTTTCCGAGAGCGGCCATTTTCCGGGTCCAGTTTTCGCGCGAGCAGTGACGAGGGGCAAAAGTCCGTCACGCTATTTTCTAAATTCCTCCAAGACGTAACCGCGCCCGTGCGCGAAGCGCGATGGAAGAGCGTTTGTACGCGCGCTTACTTTCTCCTCTTCCCTCTGCGCGTAATAACGTGGAGTTCACTTCCACGATAACTGGACTTGGTGGACGATCAGCGATTAACGGCGACCCCAGCTTCCGGAATCGCTCCGGAGGAAGGTTTCAGACTCCTCGTGATTCCAAGTGGAAAACTCTTCAGGGGAAATCGAAGGACGGAGAATCGCACGGATCCTGTAGAGCGAATGGATCCTTCGCGCCGCGCTTCGGATAGAAACTGAGGGAGTAATATTGGAAAAGCCGACATCACGGATCCTCAGTGCCGCGCCTATGGCCGCGGTATCGAGATAAGGTATTTTCATTGACGTAGACAATGAACAGAAATCGGAAAAAAATGTTATCGCCGCAGCTGCGAATTTCCGCATGTTTCGCTGATAACAAACCACGCGGTTTTCTCATGAAAATTCACAATAGATGTGATATCGAGAGCTTTAATCAACCGAGATTCTGTTCGATAAAGACTCATCCAGGCGCAATGAAAAACATCTTGGAAATGCCAGCTGTGCTGTCTCTCTTCGTCGACAACATTCGCGCGAGGACCATGCGAGATCTGATCGAATGAAATTTCGCGAGAGCCGTATTCTCGAAAGGAAGGAACCACCGTCGAATTTCAAGATCATCCTATGGGAAGCGCACTTCCGGCGCGCGATTCCTTTCTCGTTGAGTCTCAAGAGATCATCAGAAACTTTCTCCCGACCGGTGTCGATATAATTTAATTTAGACACAGACACAGATAAAGTGCGATCCACATGATACAGAATAGTTTAGCGAAAGTCTTCTAACGTAAATAAATAGCAATGGTCACGTTGCGAGATGGAGCGAGCTGCAAGTTCTTCCAAGTTCTAGCGGACGTATCAGATCGGAATCTATTCTCGAATGGACAGTGAGCGGTACCGATGGATTACTTCACGCAATTACACGGCGATAGTGAAAGCAACAAGCGCAAGGTCATCCCACAACACGTCGTTCCATAAATATGTAATTATCGCATCTCCTCGGCCGCGATCTCGACGCAACGAGTCGTCACGCTGATTCGCACGCTGCCCCTCACTCTCGTCTCATCAGCGATCAATGAGAAGACGCCGAAGAGCAGAGATGGACATGGAACGTCAGCAGCTGACATTTCACCACGCTTTCGCGTGTTGCGTTGCCGTTCTCGAATCCGGGAATCGAGGTCCTGATACCGGCGCGTCTGAATCAAATTTTTACGGAAATTCCAGAGTTTCGATAAACGGATAAGTGACTCGTGATTTCGATTTCGAATTACTCAAGACGAATTACTCAATTGCGTGTGAAGATCGAGATCATTCTTTCCTGGACCTCCGCTTTTTACTCGCTCATATTATCGGAAGAACCTGAAATCGTTAAGTTGCGCGCGCGCACGCGCGCGCATGCGGCTCCAACATAGTTTTCGCGTAACGGCGCAAGCGGGCCACGCAACAAAACTACTTTCATTTCTGCTCGCGGCGATTAATAAATAGGAAGTTAACCCAGTAAGAGCCACCCAGTTAGAGCAACATGAATTTCACTGAAACTGTTACATACTCTAGAATGTCCGATCAATGCCGGAATCGTTTCTTCGTTAAACAATGTAGCCTTCGCGGATTTAAGGAAACTCAGGAATTCAGGACATTTCGCTAGATTTTTCAAAAAGTTGTTGAATAATCGTTATCCGAGAAGTTTGGATTAATCTACCAATGCTTCTTCGCGTATTGTCAGATTAATTTCGAAGCAGCGTCTTGATTAATCCTTGAAGAGAAAGAATCAACATATGCTTGGATGCGAATGAAATAAGGAACTGCTTGAACTGCTGAACGTTTTACCAGAATAACCAACTGGAAACGAAATTTTCATCCAAAAAGTGAGCCTTAGCCGTTAATGAGCCGCAACCGATGCAGCTGAATGGAGATGTAGATGTAAATATTGCCAAAGTCGAAGAGTTAATAAATCAGTATTTGCGATGACCGTCGAAACGTATCTAGAAAACGGCTTGAAAACAAGTAACAAATGTTCTCGCGTACCTATCGAGTCTGCTAGATCCTTGTCCACGGAGTCTTCACGGTGCAACCGGTCATAGTCAGCGAATGATGACGCGTGACGGAGAAATCGAAGGCTCTGCTTCCTGGATTCACTCTTGATTGGCCGGAACGATCTCGCACGCGCTTCTCTCTTCTATTGATCTTCTTCCTCACCCTATGCGTATTCTCCGCGTGGTACAAATGTATAAATGCTTTTACGTTTACAGCCTCCGAGAAAGAGAGACAGGGAGAAGCTGAGGAGAAGATATCACAGCAAAACGGCGAAACTATGACGGCGACGGGATCGCGCGAGAATCGCTCAGGAGAAAGCGAAGTCGAGGTGAACGTCGGCTGAGCCGCGACTGCCGTGGCATCGTCTACCAAGATACGGAGGCGGCTCTCAACGGAGTCTCCCCCCGCTTTCCGATCCAAGTACTTTCACGGCAGAGCAGGTAGAGAGAGAAAGAGGTAATAAATATAAAAGAAAGAGAAAGAGAAGATCTTGAATGCAGGAAGTAGGCAAGTGCAACTTTGTCAACGTTCTTTGCCTCAAGATTTCAAGTCGTGATTTTTCTAGTCATCTCTCATTAGTCGATATCATTTCATCCCGTTCGCTCAAGAAGAACTTGGAGACAGCTCGGCGCGCTCGATCAAACATCAATTTTCTTACGTGTGTACAAAGTGCGGTACCTGGCGACAAAACAGGAGGTCGCCTGTGGATAGATAACATACCTTGCATATTGTCGGCGGTTTGCCACGCAAAGGCGTTTGCTTTTCCTAAATCGAATAAACGAAATGTTTTTGTATATTGTTTAAACAATACAGATGTGTAAAAAATTAGTAAAAAAATGTAATTAAGGATATATATAATGTTTATAAATCGTTATGTGTTATAATATTCGCGGCGTTGGTATGATGTGATTTCACGTCTTTATCTCTGTGTATGTGTGTGTGTGTGTGTGTACGCGCGCATGCGTGCGTATATTGTGTATCATCACAACTTTTTAATTCATCTATCAATCATCAATTAGGAATCTTACATTGTTTCTTTATATCGTTTCCTTCCTTATCGTAATGTATCATTGTTTATCATTATTTATCACATATAATGACGAGCAAGATTGAATGCATACATACATATATATATATATATATATATATATATATATGTATGTATGTATGTATGTATTTGATCTCGCTCGTTATTATATATATATATATATATATATATATATATATATATATATATATATATTTCGCTACTTTATCTCTAATAATTGAATTTGTTATTTTATCGTAACTATGATAAATTCTAACATCAAGTGGCTACAGATCAAAATCAAGAAAGTTATTTTTCCAATGATACACGTGCATAAAAATTGTTTGGCTCAAGTCCAGAGTGCGTTTACGCTATTAGCGTAATTCAATTCTTTATCTCGTTAGAACGTTACGGTTGTCACAAAGTGACGAATAATAAATGACATTACTGTATGCAGAAGTACTGTATTTGTGTAATGTGCAAACCTATCAATTCGACCTGGATTCGATATAGAATTATATTTAAATTATATAATAGAATATATTATATTATATTATAGAATACGATCAATACGAAAAGAATATACATCGATACCATGGTCCGGTGTATGATCCAATATAGTGTTACTGCTAGATTTGATAATTGCACAGTTTAGTATTCGTTTGTTGCATCACGTTATGATATGACGTGACGAAATCGTAAATATTTCTTCAAGTCAGTCACAATACAACATACCGATATTGCTTCGAAGTCTTGTCACAATAATGCGATGATGCCAATGAATTTTTTCTAGTGAATTTAAACTCTCTTGGGACTAGAGAAAATCAAGATTATATGAAACTTAAGTAAACTTACCGTAAGTTCAAAATATTCGATTTCGCTCGTTATTGTATGTATCATAAATAATGATAAACAATGATGTATTGAACTAATGAAGGAAACAGATTATGACAAAACGGATTATTACAAACAAAATAGCATAGAATGTAAATAATAAATAGCAAAAAATCTGAATAATACTTATATATTGTAAGATGAAAACATTATTGTTATTATCTTAAATCTATCGTTATTATTACGTTATTGTTATTATCTTATTATTGTTAATAGTTATCTGACACGAATATGAAACTTACTTAAATAAAAGTATCGTAAAGGTTCAAAGGGTATACTCGATCTCGTCATTGTATATGATAAATAATGATAAATGATGATACATTAAGATAATGAAGAAAACGATATAAAGAAACAATATAAAATTCCTAATTGATGATTGATGGATGAATAAAAAGATGGTGATTTATAAATATGTTACACAATGTATCAATTGTTCCTTATCGCTTATCATTATCGTCATATACACACCAATGTATTTAGTAACGTATGTAGTTACGTAAAAAAGATTTCATCGAAAGATGATCTTGATGATTGGGATTAACAACTCAAAAATGAGTAAAAACGAGATAAATATTGGTAAATATTGAAGCATGATTTATTACATATTCCACAAATTTTGCGAAGGAAAATCAAGATCTAACGAAAGCAAGATCTAATGAAAATTTGTGATCATATAATTCTAAAACAAAGAAAAATAAATAATGATAAATGAAAAATAAACGTATTTTTATAAAGATTATCTGCAAGCAATATATCTGTAAATAATTATCATAATTATTTTCGTAACTAGCGTATTTCAAATTAAAATTGAAGTTTGTGTTGAGCAAGAAACAGTTTTGTTAAAAATAATCATTGTTTGTCATCACAATTTCTATTTCATTAATTCTGCGATAGAATCATAAATGAAGATTTAAAGTCTACTTGAAGTTATCTATACGACTTATTATCTCTCAAAATTTATCTGGAGACTGTCTACTGTTTACTAACTTCTTCTAATAATCTTATTATCGTTACGTTGTTATGTAAATATAAGAAGATATTATAGTAAAATAAATAAAATATCAATGTTATATATATATATAACGTTATATATATACATATATATGTTATACAATAATATATATATATATATACACAACAATATATATTGTTGATAATATACATATGCAAATGTTTATCTAAATTTATGTTTCATTTATGAAAGTCTATGTTTTTTCTTAACTTGGAGTATCAATCACGCAATAATTATATATATATATGTGTGTGTGTGTGTGTGTGTGTGTGTGTGTGTGTGTGTGTGTTATCTCTCAGTATATAGTAATTTCCTAATACACAATGACATTAATAGAATATTTGAAATTAAATTAGATTTTGTGATTGTCAAACACAAAATTTCGTTTAGTTTCATATTATCTCAACGATTTAGCAATCGCTACAATCGATAGACAATAGAAAAAGATATAGCTATTAATGTTTATTGCGAGATGCATAAAGATCATTTGAATTTTATCGCGATGAGATTCTCTCGCGCAATTTAAAAAGCTAGAAAAATGAGAAAATAGATATACATATATGAAAAAAAATATACGATATAAAAATGAGATTGATCATAAAAATGTATGTATAATCATAAAAAAGTAATTTTAAATTCTTGGAATTGCTCATTCCAAAGTTCAAATTTTAATAATCATTGAGCGAATGATTGATTACTCCAAGAAAAGACTTAAGAAAAGACATAGATTTCCATGAAATGAGTTTAAACAAACATGAATATCCATATTATCAACTATGAGTTCCTCGTGGAACAAAATTCATATTTAAAATTCATTCGTCGTAGAGTGGAAAAACGGCTTGTTGAGCAGCCATGATTAAATATGAAATTATTATCACTCAATAATATCAAAAATAGAATATATTTATTTCGATATCGATATTGCGCCAAATTAATTTTATTATATACAAATTTATATACAAATAAAATGCAATATCATTGTAGCTACGTTGTACAAAGGCTGCGCGATAATAACAGTTTTTGACGTAATACGTTTAGGTCTTTAGGTCTTTTAGTAACAATTCTATGATACTTCAACAACAACGAATCCTTAAGATGCTATGTTTACATGAACCTTGCTTTCAACCGTTGGCCATCCTCCGGTTACGAGCGCTTTGATATTATTGAAATTCAAAGGAAATAACTCTATTTACTTCCTCGGGGAATTGAAGGAAAGAGAAACGACGGGGAGAGTCGTTGCAAAAAATTATGCGGAGGAATTTGGCCAAACGGGAGAAACGCGTAGTAGAGTCAGTAGTAGAGGTTGTAATCTTATTTTAATAATGTTAATTAATGATGTTCAACGATAAATTTTCCTTCTCCCATTTAATCTCTGATACATTAATTGATAATTTTCATAATTTTAATTAATAATCTTGATAATTTTAATTAATAATCTTTTATAATAAATCCTTATTTATTATCCAAAAGATGGTTCTTTGACAACATCGGCATGATAACATCATCGTGATGTCTCGTGCTCGAAAACTGAAAGGAATCGAATGGTCGACGTACGCTCGCACGAGAAACAGTGTCATATGCACAGCTGACGTCACACGCCGTATCACGTTTGTTCTATGAGTAGAGTACGCGTGTCCTGCGCGAGATCAGTGCGCACTGTACCGAAACTAAGCGCGTCGCAAGTATCGCAGTCGTAGTCCATGCGTACGGACGAACCGTGGTCAGTAAGAGCCTGCGCGTCATTGGGTACGTGTTGAAGTTTGCGACAAGTCGAGTCGCCTCGTAGTGGCAATAGCACGTGTCCGGTCGTCTGCTGCGACAGTTAATAATAGTTTTAATAATAGGCGGCACGGGTAAACGATGGATTTCACGATAACACGTGAACGATAATATTCAATTACAATTAACGGATATATTGTTGTTCAGGATTGTATGAAAAACCGATAGGCTCCGGCCTCTGTTTGTTTTTGAATGCGGCATGAAGTCGCTCGGCTGTCCGAGGTGGTCGTAAATCGGCTTGCGCTGGTCTGAAAAGAGGAATCGTATTAAGGGATCCAAGAGTCTTTCGTGCAATTGATAGAAGAATAGTGAAGAAAATTCTGGGAGGATGCATCGCGATGCAGCAAACGAGTTACCCGAAAAAGGCAATCAGCTGTTTTAATCTTTTGGCATACACTTAGATAATCTCAAAGATCACTTTTGTGGATATTGGATATTGTAATGTTCTTTTCTGACGACAGACGAATTTATCCACGAATTTATCTCCCGATTATATTATGATTAAATAACGATATTTAATATGTTTAAAAGCATATTGTTTATGTTAATTCATTATGCATTATCAAACTATCTATCAAATTGTTTAATTAATTAATTAAGTTAATTTAATTGACTATTTATTCTTCTATTATTTATTGTAAAATTTTCTATTTCTTTTATCAATGTCATGTCTGATTTTTATCGTCGTAGATTTTACTTGATTCAATCATTTTTCTGCAGATTTTGAGAAATGAAAATTCCGTAAATGAACTATTTAAGGATCTTGTAATATCTTAAGATCAATCTTTATGATCAATCTCATTTTTATATCGTATATTTTTTGTCGTATATGTGTATCTATTTTCTGATTTTTCTAGCTTTTTAAATTGCCCGAGAGAACCTCATCGCGAAAAAATTCAAATGATCTTTATGCATCTCGCAATAAAAATTAATAGCTATATCTTTTTCTATTGTCTAGCGATTGCTAAATCGTTGAGATAATATGAAACTAAACGAAATTTTGTGTTTGACGATCACAAAATCTAATTTAATTTCAAATATTCCGTTAATGTCACTGTATATTAGGAAATTACTACATACTGAGATATAAATCGCTAAGAATCTGAGTTAAGGATGGATTATTGATGTATATGAGCTATCTACGATTTATCGCAATGTGAATTTTAAAATATCAAACGTTTCATTCTATATCGGATTACGATTTTAGTAATGATTGTGATAATGATCATAATAACGAAAGAATTTGACTTCAAAAGCTCTTGCAAACGTTTAATATTCATAATATAATAATAAGTTATGAAAATAACTTATATATCCACGTCGGGTATATAATTGCATCGGTCACTGTTTTAACTTGTTTGAAATTTACTTGAAAATCCTAAACGCTATTAGTTTTTAATTTTATCCATTACAAAAATTATGTTGCATTATAAAATAAATCACTCACGTTAGCATATTGAAGAAATGTCACATAATCTTTGAAAAGCATTTATGCGCACGATATAGATTTCTATTAGTTCTCTGTTTCTTTATATTTTATCTTGCTACCATAATTATCTTTTATCAGAGACGCATACGTATATCTCGATTCAACTTCAAATTCGTTAGAATTCGAGAACGGAACTCACTAATGAGAGAGTTTGGTGATTTTATTTATTACTCGATAATTTGTTTATTAGTTCCTTTAGTCGTAATTTATCATTAGGGACTTCTTTATGGCTGCGATAACACATGAAAGCTGATAATTGCGCGCCAATGATTATAATACCGCGTCTCAATATACAATTTAATCGCATAGAGAGAAATAATCTGTTTTATTTATTGTCTTGTGAAAATTTAGATTCTTTATCAATTTTTATGATCGTAACAAACAAGTTTGGACATCAATTTTTATGACGATAAACATATCGACATGATCGCAGAACACGAGTGACAAAAACTGATTCGCGCAAGGCGAAGATGATCTGCGAAAAGCTCTGTTTCTTTGCCCAATTCAACTGATCTACTTTCGCTTGGTTTATTTATTGTTAATCAACTTTTTGTCATCCATGATCCGCAATTCATATTCTTTTCCGTTTCTTCTTCCAGTGGCCAACGGAAACGCTTCTGAGAGTGTTTTACGTGAGACGACCGCCGATGGATTACGAAAAAGAATGCAGGTACAAATTGCCGACCTCGACTCGATCGTGAACGGATTCAGTAGAACGCAATTAAAGTCATGATCGAGCAATTGAATTACGATGGGATACAAAGCTATCCCACATTCTCGATCAGAATTGTATTTCGATGCAGAAAGCGCCACTTAGCTTTTCATCGGAGTTTATACGATAAGATATAACGCTTTCTCTGATAGATAACATACTTGGCTGACACTAATATCCCGAAGTATTTTCTTTGCAGGAAATAAGAGAAGACGTTTTGTGGCAGCTTAATGACCGCATTAACGACATGATGTCCGAAGTTCTGCAGAGCATAGAAGCGACCCCGGCAAAAAATGGGGATCTCCTGTATAATGCGGACAAGTATCGCGATAAGAAGTACGAAGTTAGATATTTTGATATCGGAGATCCAGTTAATATTTAACTGGAATTAATACTTCAAATACAGACATTCATTAACTTAATGAAAACAAAATCACGTATAGAAATCGCATAAAAGGGAGGGAGATAAAAAATTGTGATTGTTTCTTTGGGATTAATTGTCGTAGCTCGTGTATAATTTTATGATTATAAATGCGTCTTGTTCTTAGTTCGACGAGTTTTCAGTTTTCATGCACGGCAAAGCATTACGTCGATTATCGATTATGACGATTATGACGCATCAATTGCACATGTTGTAACGAAAAAAAATTAACATTTATTCTTCATCCCTCCCTTTCGCAGACAATCTGACAAAGAAGGTACGCTGCCGGATAAGGAATTTCTCAACAGGAACTCGCTGTTCACCGATCTCTTCGAAATCCCACATATTCGTACAGTCTACAATTTATTCCTAGTGACTCTTATACTCCTATTCCTGCACACTCTCGCATCCGACATCATGGAGTCAGGAGAGTAAGTACAATTATTACAGAAATCAATTTCTTATAAGATAAACGTGTTCAACATCCATAACAAGTAGGCAATAGAGTGATTGATCATATTTGTTATATTCGGCATTTTTAAATTGATTTAATAAATTTGTTTATTCAAGTAGCTTAATTATAAAGTATATCATTTCAATTTGTCTGACTAGCATCTCTGATTAATTATTTCTTGACCAGAGTATCGTGAGAATTGTCATACTTTTTGATCTTCCCGATGTATTGGATATATCTAAAATTAAAATCTTGCGAATCAGTTTTAGATCAGTTCTAAAATCAGTTTTATATTCGATATCTTAATATTGTAGCTTTAAATGTATTAGAAAATCTTATAAATAAAATCATGAATTATAATGAATGTGTGCACGCACGTGTGTGTGTACATGCGATACTTTGTAAATTAAAATTGTAATTTGACGTAATTCTTTAATAATCGTATCATTGTTTATCTGAAAGCGACGAGCTATCGGAGTTGCGAACGACATGAAGATACGCATAATTGCTTTATTATTGTCTGGAAAGTTACTCGTGAAACGGATGTGTAAAGCAATAATTCAGATATCTCCTATTTGTGGAAAGCACAAACCGGAGAGCATTAAAAGCATGTTAATGAACCTATGTTAATAGAAAAATCCCATGATTATTGAAGGCTCCTCGTTGGGACTGCCACGGTACAAAAAGCTTTTGGAAAGTTTCCAGCCTGCCTTTACATTTGGTCACTTATGCAAATCTCAACAATCAGCATTTACGTCACCTTCAATATTTGGGCATATCAACGACTCGTTCTCTCGCCAAACTGTAATTTTTTTTTTAATTGACGCTTCAGATATTGAAAGATGATCTTGTCAATTCATTTAATTCAATTATTAGACAACGATTATCAATTAAGCATTATTTCAAAAGACAATACGTTAGACTATTTGATTGCATGTTTGTATAATCATATATTAATTAAGATATAAAAATAATTATAGGTTTTGCAAAAACAATCAATTAAAACAGTTCAAATTATTATTATTTAAAATAAGCTACAATTCAATTGTGTCTCTCGTAGCTCGAAAATTTTGGGATTACGGCTGGCTGACAGCTCTGATGTTTTATCAAACGCTCTTCATCATTCTTCCCGTCAAGATGATGCTCCAAGAAGATCTCGCCATATGTTGCAGTGCAATTATACTCGCGGAACAGGTTTATATATACAGACACTTCTGCTTAAATGAATTACAGAATGAGCAATAGGTAACTTTTGTCGGTTATTGCATGCAAAATATAGCAAACATGCACTCATTCGAAATAAGCCATCTTATCTCAGTAGAGAATTTACTAAATAATAAATAAATTTTGTATTTGCTCAGCAAGATTTTAATGATATTGTAATTAGAGGTAACATCTGTTTCTTTAGACGCGTTTGCTGATGAAGAGTCACGCTTTTGTCAGGAGCGCAGCTTCCCGATATTTGGCTTACAAACCTCACAGTGAACTTCCTCTGCCAAAAGGTCCCGGATTCTCGCAGTATTTATACTTTTTATTTGCACCAACCCTCGTGTATCGTGATAATTATCCCAGGTAAAGATTTCATGATATCTTTTATGCTATAAGAAACTGCTAGCTCATGTTTTAATAGAAATAAACTAATTTCTGGTAATACGAATTTCTAAATCAGCATTTATTGCACTTACAATGTCGATTATAACAGAGCAATTCTTGATGTGACAATTGATTGTTAGATAACATTAAATTATTTAATGGACTTTGCAAGAGGATATTTGATCGATTTTTCAGAACGAAGAAGATTCGATGGACGATAGTGGCTTGGAATTTCTTTGAGGTCGCTTTGGCAATCTTTTATCTCGCTTTTATAATGGAACGTTTACTGTTGCCGGCGTTCCGAGACTTCGGTACGCAACCTCTAGAAAGGAAATGGTTCGTGAAGAATATCATCGAGGCGTCTATTCCCGGCATTTTGTTCTTCCTGTCTGGGAACTATCTCCTATTGCATTCATGGCTGAACGCTTGGGCTGAATTATTACAATTTGCCGATCGTATGTTTTACAAAGTAAGTCTTACATAATTATCAGATTAAATTTAAAAATACAGAATCTCAGTCGAAGCGAATCTGAAGCGATACGCAATCCGATCCATTATCCGAATTCGAAATTCACACATGTTATAGAAAGTGTGATTGAAAGAGAAATGTATCATATTAAAGTAAAGAAAAAAGGTCAACTAAATTGCTGTATTAGATATACTTCATTAAACAAAAACGATAAGCTTCTTAGCATTGCTTTTTTAATTAACTAATTAAAAATACTTTATTGATATATAATTAAAAATTATATTCCATTGCATATTCATTAGATTGCTGCTTCCGATTATTATCCAAAGTTTTAATTAATATAAACTTTGATTAATAAATAAAAAAATATATATGTTAAACATTCAGTGGAATAAGATGGAAGCAAACATTTTACTATCTTACTTGATAACCTTATCGAGCCATAAAAACAAAATTTATAAGCCGAATGACGTCAAAAAAGATGTAAAGTGATTGACATCAACAGCAATTACTTATTACTAAAAAGATCGTTCAAACGAGGCTATTTTTCCCTTTTTGCCACTTTTTTCTAGAAATAACATGTATATACTTATAAATAAAATATAATTTATATACAATATATCCGTATATTATATATAATATACGCGCATAATTTTATTATTTTATAGATTTATAGAATCTTTCAAGCAGATTATTGATTTGATGGTGAATCATTTTTTGCAGGACTGGTGGAACAGCACGTCCTATCGCGCTTACTACCGTACTTGGAATGTGGTGGTGCATGACTGGTTGTACACATATATTTATAAGGATATCTACGAGATCCTGTCGCCACGCAACAAGATTCTAGCAACCTTTACCGTGTTTTTCGTCTCTGCCATTTTTCACGAGTACATCATTGCGTTTATGTTCCACTTTTTCTATCCAGTGATGTTCGTCTTGTTCGGCGGTTTTGGTTTTGCCTTCGTATTCCTAGGCAAGATCGCCTCTAGCAACATGTTCATGTGGCTTAGTTTCTGCCTTGGCAATGGTATCATGTTTAGCTTGTACTCTATGGAATATTACGCCCGCATCAACTGTCTACCTCATTCCAATTACTATCTGGACCTGTTTTTACCACGCAGTTGGAACTGCCAGCAGCAAATCAGTATGTAGGCCTTTTGCGTCAATGCTAAATGCTGTCGTTCTTCACTATTGCAGAGATCATTTCGTCGAGATTACAAGAAAATAATTTCGAATTGTTAATCGAACGAGTTCCGGTTATAGTAATGAAGAGAATAGTAATGAAAAGTTGATTATCGATACAATATTAAGGGATGTAATTGTTGTCATCTTATTATTAATGAATGAATCGCATATGCATGTAATCCTTTGCTCAAATCATCGATGAATTAATTAGTGTTAGTAATTTCTTTTGAATGAAAAAAAATAGTAATTTCACTTTTTTAATACATTGTAATGCTCGTGGTCATTAGCGCTAAATATAAATGTATTCATTTTTCATCGTATTTTAAACATATTTAAATGCAAAATTTGTACATATAAAATTGTAATTCATATCAAATCACATTGATCGCAAGAATTTTTTTCAGATACTATACATACATATGATATAAATAGAACGATAGTATATAAATATATATATTTTTGATGTATTTTAATGTAAACTAGATTTCTAAGTGCCAAAAACTAATGATTAAAAGAGAGTGATAGGGAATTTTTAAATTTCCTCAGGTTAAATAATTGCTCAACATATCGAATTTTACAATCGGGAATATATAAAAAGGAATAGAATTAAAAAAAGACAATATACGAATTTATAAAAAGAAATGAGGAATCATTTTTATTCTTCAGAAACTTTCCATATACATTCCTTCAAATCCCGCCATGTGGAAAACGTATATACACATGTCTTCCGTTTTATATAAATTAATTTATGTTGTACACATGTACATTTATATCGATACACATGTACAATCTTCTTTTTATAATTTACAATTCTTTATACTTTATATATATACATATACATATACATATACATATACGCATACGACATATGTATTCTTATTCTAATATCTCGCATAAAATGTGGAAATCCACGGATGTGGAGAAAATTACACAACGTACATATTTAGTTACAATTACAACGCCTTGTGATTTTACATGCAATTTACATGCGGTTTTTGATTACGACGATGTCGACAATGATTCATCTTCATCCGCAAAAATAATTTATCCATTGAGAATATCGCGTGACGTCTCGCCAAGCAGTTTCGACGTGACGTCGCGCCTCAACATTCGACATTTACGAATCTCTGTTTCTCCGGCTCTCTTTCCAATTGGATCGAAAAATAGAGAGGGCGATTTTATATTTCTAAACATTTGTTTATAAACATTTGTACCTAGATTTGCGCTCGTTCGCACAGAACAGTCATGTACTGGTTAAGATCAGCGATATCCAGAGATGCATACGAGATGTTTGAAATTAGAAAAACAAGTTACTCTGACACTTTCGCGATATCATGTCATTCGCGGTATTACATTCGTGTATACAGAATGGCAATATCCGATAGCGTTCATCAAAGATGCAGTTTTCGTCTCAACAATTATCAGCGATCCTCGGAGAGTAAATTCCCTGGAAACGCCACCATTGATATCACTTTAGGATGAAACGAGCAATTTATCTATTGAATATTTCCGCTGGAAACGACATCGTTTGTATCTCGTCGGATATCTCGTCAGTGCGAGCGTGCGCGATTGTCTGGAAGAATGAATTTTGTTCCTAGAATATACAAAGGACGTCTCTCGTTATCTCTCTTTCCGAGATCACGGGAGATCGTCGGGAGGTAAAGCTTGATATTTCATATAAGAATTACACACGTACCGGAAAGGAAGAAAAGGAAAATGCGCGCAGAATTTGTCTCATTCTTTTCTTCTCTATATCTCGACGGAATCAGAAGCGGTCGATCGACTTGGCGGTGTTGGAGAATTTGCCAGCTTCTTGCTTAACAAATTGTTGTATTATCTTCAAGCCGGGAAACTAACATCTCGTTCGAGTGTCCCGGAAACGCGCGATATTCTTTCAACGGAATACGAAAGAAAAATATCATTGCGAGTGGAAGATAAAAAGTTTTAACAAGATCTAACTTGTGCGACTATCAACAAACCAATCCAATTGATCGATCACGGATCTCAAAATCCAATAGTATTGATCGATAAATTCGCCCAGTATACACGCACGTCTTATGTCTTATGTCATCGCAATCGTCCTCGTCTTAAAGCAAGAAGTATTCGGAGAGAATTTTTCCGGAAGATATCAGCACTCGCCAACTAAAAAAAACACAATTCTAATTTGATAATTTTAATAAAGTACGGAAAGATTTCTTAAACGTAAACTTTCATAACTTTTCGTCAGATTAAAAGAAACAAAGTATTAATTGCTAGATCTTGATTTTAGGATTATGTTGCAGTCACATAATACAAATCAAAATACAAGTCGTATAATAATAGCTCTCTTTGTAAACTCTCTTTATAAAAATTAAAACATCCATTCTTCCAATTTAGGACTTCACATCCAAAGTCATGCTTCATCATGCGTACAATGCGTACAATATATATCTCCATATATATCAATCCATCCAAGAAAGGAAATGATCTATCGATCTAATCGTCTCGGAAATAGCGCTAAATTTCTTTTCAGGATCGGTCACAAAGAAGTATTAAGAAAATATTCGCATGTTTTAAATTCTAAAAAATCAATTCTTTTTACATTTTATTACTAAAATATATTTATAAAAATATTAAAATTAATTAAATATTAATTAAAACATATTTGCAATATTTATGACAAAATTTATGAGATATAAAGTATATTGCAGACTATAAAATATATTGCAGAATATATATATTGTATGAAAAACCATGTTTTTTTTTGAAGTTATCCATTATCTGAGAATCCATTTTTCAGAACATTAAAAAAATATTGATTAATAAATTAATTTTAAATGCATATATGTATTCATCATCATAACAGAAAGTAATATCAATCATTATGTAGTTTTAAAATTTGCAATCTGTTAATGCGAATATTTCTTAACAAGCATCGTTGTCGTCGACCATTATTCTCGATGGATTTTAGCTGATCGATCTCAAGCTATATCAACGATCATGAACGCATGTGAGACAATTTATTTAACGTACGCAGGACGCAGAACCTGCAAACGGTGAAACACTGTTTTAGAAAATTCTCGAGAAACAAAAACATTTAACGTAAGATTCAACTTAAGAGTATTTAACAAGTATTTCAAAACTTCTGTACACATTATATCTAGTTATATTTAATTATATAAGAGAGAGAATTTTTGTTTTTTTTCTCCTCAGAATTTGAGTAATCTTCATTTACCTAGGCCGACCAGCGCTTCGTCCATCAGCTCGTCGTCAGTGATGCAGGGTGACGCGGAAGAATGCGGGGAAGGTGGAATGACTCGTGGACTGGGTGCTGGACTTTTCACAATATGAACGCTGACGGATGGACTAGCAGCGGGTGGAAAAGGTGCCGGAGGCGGCGGTGGCGGTGGCGGCGGTGTATTACGACGAACTACTAACGCAGCTTGTGTCATCACACGCTCTGGAATTGTTGTAAGATGATGCTGCGCGAGTGGCAAGCCATGGCTTTTCGTCATTGGGTCCTTGCTCGCTACTGAGAAATCTAATAACATTTCCGCTGCCGCCGCCGCTGCTGTTACTTCCTGTTCGCCGCTGGCACTGCCGATATCCGATGTCGTAACAACACTGGGATTACTGTCGGACGTAGCTGAGACACTGCCCATTGATGAGAATAAGCTTGACGACGAAGACGTTGAGGATGGCACGCCGCATGTTTGTTGTTTCTTCTCGTCGGCGACAATCTTATATTTGGTCTGCAAGGTAGCCTGGTCAGCTGGCTTGATACTTAGATTTAAGCTTTCGCCAACGATAGAGTTGCTTGATGTTGTAGTAGAACTTGGCATTGACGCATAGGTCTTGGCAGATGAGGTAAGTTGATCAGAAACGCTACCTTTGGATAAAATTCCGCCACCTGAATCATCGATTTTGCTAAGGAATTGTTGACTAGTCGATGTTTGTCTCATCCCAAGATCCTTGCAAGAGTCGCAGGACGACTCGTTATCTATCATTGGTTGTATGCACAAATTCGTAGGTATTTCCGAATCAATGGCTGACTGTGGAGGCAACATCAGATTGCCCGCATTCTCGCCGGAGAGATTCAAAGACATCGCTCCGGTAGAACTAACAATTGATAAATTGTCTGGTTTAGCTTGCGCGTGTTCCCGTCTTGATTGATCGTCTGATTTAGATACAGTTCCAATGGACATTCCTGCGATTTTGTTTGAGTCTTGCTTTAAACCGTCGAGCGTCTGTTTATCAGACAATATCGGCAATTTGTCCGATGTTTTGTTCTTGTCAACTGCATCTGCGACATTTGCGCGTGCTGATAGTTTCGGTATCTGAAAATTTGTATCTAATTGTTTCATTAAACCTTCCATCATTAGTTGAGGTGGTAGACTTGGTGGCAGATTTGAAATGGATGCATGTGCAGCCAACAATTTAAACGCTCGTTCGCTATCACTCTCTTCTCGTAAATTGGACGGACTTGATTTTCTGGCATCAGCAAGACCTTTTGATGCAAAGACACTCTTGTCACCGGATTTCGTAATACGCGGTTTATCGCGATTGCGACTCAAATCGGTCGCACCGGAACTACTCGTCTTTGGCGAGCTGGAAGACTTGGAGGATGAACCACTCTTCGATAGTGGATTTCCACCTCCAATACCAGCCGCAGCCGCGGTCGCAGCACTCATGGCACTGCCAGAAGTTCCCGAAGAAGAAATAGCGGACTTGATTCCGCCAGCGGCTAGCAACATCTTCCCGGACAGCAATTTCTGAGCAGTTTGCAGAGTCTGCGGTTTTTTAGATGCAGGTCCGGATGTCACGCCAGGTTTGAGGCCTGTATGCGTTTTCGGTGAACCGTTGCTACCAGTAACCATGCTTCCGGACGATGATGATGATGACGATGATGGGCCACAGACTACGGAAGAGGAAGAACCTGAGGATGAAGCTGCACCTACTATCGTTGTCGATGAAGATGACGATAGTTTCAGATTAGCAGTCGATTGTTTGGAATCTTTGGTGCGCGTTTTATTGATAGTGATTTTTATACCATCTGAACTGTGCTTCACCATATATTCAGAGGCTGGATTCTTCGTGTCTACGGATGAATTTTTGGTGACACAAGAGGATTTCCCACTTTCAATGAGGTTCTTGCTGCCACTTGAATTACCACCAGCAATGTTCTTTTCCTTTTGACTGCTGCTTCCGCTATTACTTAATCCGCCAGTATTGCCAACACCCGAAGAGCTGCTGCTTTTTGTATTACTATTTCCATTACCGCATGTATCGGAGTCGCTACAGTGTTGAGCATTTTTCAATTTGTCGATAACAGCATTAAGAGAACTCTTCCGATTCCGTGCTTGTGCCTGTTGCGCCGCAATCGCTGATTTGTTTGCTGCATCCATCTGATTAGAAGGTGGAGTATTGCCACCACTATTGCTGGACGATTGCAAGGAGGAAATTTGTGTCGTTTCAGTACCGCTGCCAGGAGAAACCATCTCTAATTGTTTAAGTTTACTACTAGAGGATGATTTAGTTTTAGGGCTTTGATGACTACTGGCTGAATTATTAGATGAACCGATAGCTGATGCTCTTCTTTCTTTGTCGGCACGACTAGAGGAATCCTTGCTTGAAGATGAAGCCGAAGAAGATTTGACTTTGGACGGATTCGCCGTCGTGTCGGAGGTGCTGCCACTTTTGCTGGACGGCGAATTCGCCGCCGACTTCAAAGCTGACATGCTCGGCTTACCACTGCTAGCGGCTGAGCTGCCGTGCTTGGGGGATGACGTGTTGCCATGCTTCGGGCTCGCACTCGCTGGCACTGATACTGACACCGCTACAGATGGCACATTACCGACTGTATTGGGCACCGTGGACACGGATAACGACATTGGGACCGACATGGAAATGGGAACGTTTGATGCATTGTGCTTCGGACTGCTGCCATAGACAGGCGAATGCTTAGGACTCTGCACCGGCTTACCGCCGCAGGCAACCGCGACAGCTGCCGATTGACTGGCCTTCAAGGTAGGACTGGACTTACCTACGAGCGTGACGAGTGAGCTCGGATGCGTCGGCGACGGACTGAATTTTCTTATGGCTGCAGGCGAAGTAGGTCGCGATGAACAGCTCAGACCGCCGCCGGCGCCGCTCGGCGATGATTGTTCGGTGCTCGGTTTGATGCTCACTGACACCGGCTTCGAAAGTGGATCTTGTTGTTGCTGCTGTTGCTGCTGTTTACCACTGAGCGCGATTTTGTCTGGTGGTGGACCCATCGGGCTGTCCTCGCGTTTACGCTTACGCCGTTTTTCCAGCTTATTGCCGCCGCTCTTGTTATCCTCCGAGCCGCTTTTGCCACTACTACTCTTACCGCTTTTACGTTCGCTTCGCTGACGCTCTTCTGTGGTATTCGTCAGCCCGCTCGTCTTTGGCGAGGGCGTCGGTCCAGTGATCGGTGTGATGGTGATTGAGCTGGGCAAATTAGTCTGCGACGGTGACGAAGCGATGGGTATGATCTCGATGCCAGGCCTCCTTTCCAAACCCATACCCGTCAGTACGGAGTTATAGTTGGTGGTGCTCGTTTGATCCAGATTACCACATGAGATCGGGGTAATACTTACTGACGGTGGTACCGGCAGGGCCTTGTTGCTACTACTCGCCGAAGTTTCATCGACGAATATGTTCGTTGGACTCGATTTCTTCTCTTCGCCGCCACTACCGCCGCCGCTGCCACCACTCCGACTCTTCTTCGACTTGCGCGTTGACGAGGATTCGCGCACCTTTATCAATTCCTCCACATCCTGTTGTTGCTCCGCGCAGCTATGCTGCATCTCCATGATCTCGTTATCCCTCTCGGAGTTATCGAGATCGTAATCCGAAGTGCTCTTATCTGTACCGAGTATATCAGTAGCATCTAAATTTGAAAAATCTATACCGCTTGCCAGACTAGTAGCTGATGTTGGTGTGGATGTTCTGGTCTCCGATGCAAAGTTCTCCCGACCACCTGTGGGTGTTCCCAGCGGCGTCGAATTTTCTGAACTCGAACTTTCCAACAGGATTTCTGCTGCGCTGTTATCGCCACTGTCACACTTTCGTTTCGGACTTCGCCAAAGACCATCTGTGCCACTTTTCCTTTTGCGTGTCTTCTTGCCACGTTCATTCGAGTTTGGGTTTCCCGCTAGTGAATTCTTTGCCTGACCCAATAGTGCACCCAATTGCAATGGGTTCAGCATGGAAGCAGAAGTATTGCTCGTCACTGTACCCATCGTCGTCGTCGTATCGGATTGGCCGGAATACGACGGAAAACCGATACTACTTTCCGTTCCGGCATCTAAAAAAGACTGCTGTTGTTGCTGTAACAATTGATGCGACGACGATGATGATTGCTGTTGCTGTTGCATTTGTCTGCTGCCCATAGTTCCGTTGTTGGCATTATTCAAACCAGATTCCTGTTTTATTTTTGGCTCACCATTTGTAAAATCTGGCATACCGGATGCAGTGCCATTTTGTCCAGTCTGATCCTTGCCACCAGCACCTAGATTGAGATTGTAGTTGCCATTGCCACCAGCACCACTAGTCAGACTTATTACAGCGGGTAAGGAGTTACTTTCCCAAATTTTCAACAAGATTCGCATGGTCAGCGGTATGCTGAGACAACGTTGCAACACTCGACCGCTCAATTCAGACGCCTGTTCCGCAGTAGTCGTCATGCCGACGCCATATAATCTGCATTTAAGCGCCGATATGTCCGTTAGATCTAGTTCCGCGGTGGCCATTGTTTCCTCATATGGGTGTTCTACACTCACGCTAATGTGTTGCCACGAGAGCGTGCTTACTTCAAGTATGGTTGTATCCGGATCTTGGCGCGCCATGGGTCTTACACAGCTTGCGATCAAGTAATTGAATAGGGCTTGCTGTCTCAGATATACCAGAATTTGTGGCACATGACCGGGATGTGTGAATGGTATGCTGCACACCAAGACACCTTCCATATTCTTATTCTCCGTCATAAAATAGCAATGTTGTTGGTCTGGTAAAGTCTAAAAGCGAAAGTACTAAAAGTGAGTCGTATATACATCAACAATCACCTGAAATGTCTCATTTTCTCAAAGAAATATACTGTTAATTATTAATTACATTGATTATGATATGATTAATTATAATAATGATTGATATAATAATGATGAGTTTAAATATGTTTTGTATCGTAATGATAATATTCGAAGGTCCTTACCACATATAAACCCCGATTATTGCGACAATCCAGTTGACCATCGCTTGCATGCTGTATTACGAGACTTAACATCGGATGTGGTGCGGAGATATCACCACATTCTAACTCCGTAACTTTTTGTATCTTTTTCACTAATTCCATACAGATTGGCATCTTCTTGCCAAGCTTCAATACGAAGCACGCGGGCAACATAGATGAATTTGTACTAGTGAGTGGAGCATATGACGGTGTGCTAAAAGAAGAGATAATAATAGTATAATAGTAACAATAATAGTATAAATTTCATTCTAATTGACTAAATAATATATCAGAAAGTTTCAAAGATTTATAATAGTTACTAAAAGAATAAAAATAAATAATGAAAATTTAAGAACACAAAGAAAATAAAGAAATAGAAAAATTTCCATTATTAAATGAAAAAATGAATAATAACAGAAGATATTTTATTTAGCGTACCTTTTCCCTGTGGGACTTCTGTTTACAGTTATAATACTAGATGTGGGCAGTTTATGACCCGTCGACCCCTCCATACAAACGGTCACAGAATGGCCAATCTTTCGTTTGATTATGGTATCTGGATTCAGAGTATCATAAGTGCGATTCTCCTCATCGATTAAATCGTATGGTGAGACAAAATATGTCAATTTCATTGGATGACCACCTTTCCTCCTCTCCAAAATTCCTAAAAAAACAAATATCATACTATAGAAAATAGAATTACACTTTTAAAGAAAACCGAACTTACATAGAATATAATTTATATATGATTAAAAATAGCTTACCGACAGGACTCTTGTGAACCAGATTGAATGGCTCTTTCATAAATGTTTGTAGTTGCGCTAAAACGCCCAAATCAGCTTCAAGGGATTGCAGGGCACTGAATGCTTTGCACTTTACTTTCTTATCAGCATTTAATTGATAAATCGATGCCAATCCTTCTAGTTGTGTAGTGAAATCGACAAAATCACCACGTGACAAGGCCGAAGCAAGCGCTTCACAACTCTGCAAAAATGATTTTTAAAATTAATAATAAAAATATATTAAATTAGATTTATCCAACTATCTATCTATCTATCTAGCTATATATATATATATATATATATATATATATATATATATATATATATATAAATTGAGTGCTTTTCGCAGCATTTATGTCAAGAAGCATCGTCGTGATAATGCTTTATCTCGAAAAGTTTTAAGTTGTCCTTATTCTTATATTTTCTTATAAAGAAAGATTATAAAGAAAAGAGAAAGTTTCATCTTAATAAAATTTTTTCAAATTATATTAAACTATGCATAGAAGAATTTAAGTATATTGACACTAAAGTCAATTGAGATAATGTAATGACATTTTAAACAGAAAATTACGATAGCACATGATAACACTGCATAGTATTTAAAAACAATTATCATATAATTAATAAAAATAGATACAAAATATAAGAAAAAAATTAATAACATTCATTCTATTTACCTGTTGTTCACTCTTTCCCTCATGATGAATCTTAACGTCCCTAACAAGTCCTGATGGTTCCAATAAAACTTCTAAGAAGAACATGTCGGAAGATATGAATATTTCTGTGCCTGGAGGACCAGACATCATGAACTTTAATCTATAACAATAAGGTACAATAAAGGAATGATATAAAATAGATAATTCATTAAAACAAATACTATTAAACAGTAAATAAATGCATACTTAGTCATATTATTAGTTACATTAAGACTAAAATTGAGAGAATTGTAATATATAAGTTTTAAGTAAACAAATGCATACCCTAATTGCCTGGCTAAACTCTCAAGACGTTCTACCATAGATTGGAAGGAGGTAACTTTAATCGAATGTTGTAGAGTATCTAAACACTTCTGTAGCTGATTCTTTTCTATACTGTCAAGTGCGAATCGCTTATCCTATAGCACAAAGATTATATTGATATTTTGTCTATCTTTAGGGACAAAAATAAACAGAGATCACTCACCAACATGGCCATACGCATGTTTTTGGCAGTTTCAACTAGAGGCTTAAATGTAGAAGCTTTGGAACGTAATTTCTCCATCAGCAACTCCATTTGCCACTCCTTACTTTTATCGGAGGTAGATCCTCCGCCTACGGTAGACTGCCCACCTACAAAAGGAACATTTCGTAAATTATCGATATTAAGCACATTATTTTATTGTAAAATCTATAAGAAATCTAAATGAAGGAATAACAAAGACTGTGACAAACACTGTGACAATCTAAATGAAGGGATAACAAAGACTGTGACAACTCTGTGACTGTGACAAATGAATCGACTTTCTTTCGACTGTCAACTGTAAGAATGTTAGACAAGCAATTAATAGAATAGTCAATAAATTATTCGATTAATTAATAGTTAATCTTGTTTCAGTTTGCCAACAGTTCGTAGGATCAGACTGGTTTCCGGGACGTTGCCGCGAGTGGATCGAAACACTCACCATGGGGCTTTTGCCCGTTGGTCGTATCCATGTGCCGTTTCGTTATTGATATGAAACGTGGACACGTATCACGTTATGTTTCCTCTATTGCACTGCGACACTAGGCGATATTTTCCTGGTCATAGCGAAAGATATGGAAATTATTATGAAAAAATATGATCGCTGCTTGGTTAATTGGTCTACGTACAATCCTCCTCACTACATATTGCCGCCGCTTTTCGCAACTGATTCATGATCTCCGCAACCATCCAAGCTACTCACACAATTTTTTCCTCTGATCTAGCCTAACCTCACGTCATGCGTGCCACTAGATGACGTGCTGCATCCTTTGCAATTCAATATATTGATAGAGGGGAAACAAATGCATATGAAAGCAGCGTTGGTAAAGCAGCAAGTTCATGCTGTATCCGTTTGTAACCATGTATGATTGTATGCTGAATTTATATCGTGTCCGATGTCCGACATACGACGTTTGATATCGAATGGAGTTCGTTTTCTAGAGATTTTCCGCGATAATCAGCGATCTCTAGAAAATAAACTCTTTTCGGATATCAGATATCGTCGGATGCAGTGTGAACGCAGTATTATGTCAACTTTTTCTTGTATTTAAATATCTAAATTAGAAATCATCGCATATTTCTGTTTTCAGACACTTCTGCTTATTTCTTATCCCTTAGTGGTTAATAATAATTTTTGCACTGACTGTCCTTGCTTAAGATCTTGCTTCGATATAATGCATCGAGTACAATTTACAGATTTCTATATATTCCTTTTTACGTATAAGTTTATAATGTTTTGCATAATTCTGAAATGTATGTAAAAAAGAGTAATTGCACACGCGCGCGCGCGCGCACACACACACACACACACACACACACACACACACAATAACATTATGTAATTGCATGACAATTATGTATAGCATGAGCATTATATATATATATATATATATATATATATATATATATATATATATATATATATATATATATATATGATATCATTGTTATTCCGCATCGCAATGTGATGTAATAAAATTAAATAAATAAACGAATTTATAAAGAATTGATATCAATCGGTCCATCGGTCCATCGGTCATGTTTATCCGCATTTTTCTCATGTAAAATTTATTTTTCTCATGTAAAATTTATTTCTAGACCTTAAAATAGAAATAAACAGGCATACATATCAAGACATCATCAATTTTTATGAATATGAGGATATTATGACGAAAAACACAATAGTGCAGTACATATTTAATATGATGTAATACTCAAATGCGATTTTAGAATTAGAATGAGAGAGAATTATGAATTAAAATTTGAGTCTTTAAATATAAAAGATTTTTATTTTACCACTATTACCGTCAATTCCAGATGAAGATAACGATAACGATATGTAATTTATATCAAATTATTATAAATGAAATAAAAATCTTTAAAATTAATTCTTTAAAAAAACTTACACAATTATGATGAGCTTGATACACGTTATAAAAGATTCAATCTTCCGTAATTTTATTTTAATAATAAGGTGTATATGGCAGTTTTTTATAATATTTGAAATATTTAAAGTTAAATATGTAACTGAAAATTTTTAATCGAGAATTTTAGATATTAAAGTGTTATTTTTTTTATAATACATACTGTATTATATTCAAAAACAATAAAAAAAGGAAAAAATGTTTCTTTTTTATGTTTATTAATTAGTAGACTTTATAGTTGTTGAAACGGTAAGTAGATATTGTAAAATTTTGTAAATTGTAAAAATTTTTTGCAATTGTCAGAAATAAAAAAAAGTTAATTGATTATTTAATATAATCGTATTATACGTGATGAAATCATTTCACATCGTAATCTTCCATTGACTCATGAGAATATTTGTTATCAAAATGTCAGAATATAAAATATAAAATAATGAAAAATAGAAAAATAGGATCAATTGCAATTTCTGTTTGCAATTGATATTTGATTTGAAAACATATATTTAAAGTTACAAGCATCTTGTTGCATATTTTTTTATAATACTATTTCAAATGGAATTGAATTTATTTTCGAGAACTGTAATTAACTGTTAATAACTGTAGTTCTTAAAGTAATATGTCAACTTTTCATTAATATGTAGTATATACTAATTATAGAATGGATAAGAAATATTAGTGAACAAATAGATGGAAAGAAATTATAGAAATAAATGAAACAAAAATTGAAAAATACAAGAAAGAGCATCTGGTAGCAATGAACTGATTGCTCTGACGAGTATTTGACGGTTTCGAAAGAAATATAAAAGATGATCATATAAATTATATAATTATATAAATAAATTAATTAAAATCAGATAAATATATATGTATAATGAAGTATTAATAAACAAAGAGAAATAAGCAAAATTTAGATGAAAAGTAAGAAATAAAAATTAAGTAGTCAAGCAGAACGAATCATAACACACAATAATACTCTTCTCTTTATATGGCACAAAAATTAAATTAAATGAAAATATAATAAGATTCAATATTGATTTAAATATCTGTGAGATGAACAGAATTTGAGAACTCTGAAGAATAATGAAGAACGGGTCATATTTTTAGATTTGTCATTACGCAGAGCTTTTTATTCTACATGATAAAAATTACGTACAAAAATAATCTCGATACAACATATAATAATATGTCATTTTATATACATTAACTAATCACAAAAGTGCAATATTAAATTTAGATCATTGCCTTGTCTTATAACGATGGAATGGCATCGCAAGCGCATATCACACACTGACATCGCATTTATTTTCAAATTAAAAAAAATTTAAAAATAAATGCGATGTAGCTTAAAGTCATGGATAAAAGTTACATGTGTGTCTAATTAACAAGTGACGTAATATATTGCAGTATTTGTACTGTGGTGTATTATTCTTAATCCTTTCCTCTGTAGAAATCATTTTTCTAATTTATTTGTATCTGAATGTGGTTGAACGAATGTAAAATATTTTCATGAGGAGAATATTATGATGGATCAAGTTTAATCCTATTGCAACTCTCGTAAGCTTAAAATATAAGTAAAAAATTTGTAAAAACTACATAAAAATTTTTAGAGAAAAATAAATACAAAACGGAACAAATATTTGAGCAAGAGATAAGAATGGAATGGCAATTGAATTGCCATTCAATTCTTAACAATAAAACACGTAATGTCGAATATTAGAACTGGAAGATCACTTATGATTTTTTGGTATTCGATGAAGGTAGATTATTACGCAGAATTGAACCATTTAATTTTGAATTATTTATGTGGTATAAAATGTAGGAATCAAGAGAGAAAATTTGTTATAAAAATATTTGATAAAAGTAATATTCAATTTTCAACTATACAATGTACAAATAAGAATCCAATAGCCAATTATAAATTTTTGGTGTTTGGATGAAAGGAAATGCGTTTGTTCCAGAGTTTTGGAACCGGCGAGAGAACCTGCTCTAAAAATATATGTCTTTTCTCTTTCAAATTAAAACGAACATTGCACAAAGATTTATCGTTTTTATCATCTCTTTCTATGGTCCAAGCACGTCTGTCACTACTATCATTGTTATCATACATCATATTGTTAATTCGCCTGCTGTTGTTTGATAAGATCGGCGCCAAATTCTCTTTGTCCGGCAATCTTTTTGTTATCGCGGACAAGTTGTTTCTTTTTGCAGTGATTTCTGTCTCGGCAACTTTCACCTCGGTAAGTGTAGCACACGGATTATCACCGTTTTCAACAGATACCAAGGGACTCATTTCGACATAGAGATCACTTTCATTTGCATCGAGATCGTTTTTGCGATCCGCGAATGTAACTTGTCGTACAAGTTTGCTCGCTCTACTACCCAAAATGGGCGAATCTGACAGAATGGCGTCTATTAGCGGCGTTTTTTTAATAGATTCTATCGCGCAGCACCGTACAAATTCTCTGATCGCATCTATTTCGCGTTTCTCAGCATCACGCGCAGTAATATCGCCTGAACCGATAGTTGACGTATTCTTGAAATCATTATCGAACAATACTTTGGTAAAGTGCGCTCGTGCCATCAAGTTTTTCGGATCCAGATCTTCCCATTGGGTGCCGGTAGTGTGGTAGACGTGTCGTGGCGAATTCTCTGCCGTATATCGTCTAATCTGATCGATCGTGCTCACCAGAGTGCTCGCAGAATCACGCAGCGGTTCCATATATTGAAACTTCTCCTCTAACGACGCGGAATCGTCGCGTTCCTCCAATATCGTGCCCAACGCGAGCATGCCGCCCCGATCGTCAATCACTACTGGTTTGGCCACGTACAGGCTGGCGTTTTGATCGTTCACGGTGGATGCAGAGAACACTGCACTGCTGTAAGAAGATTTAGCATCTTTCGATTCTACTAAATCATATGTATCTGCATAATCATCCTGCTTCAATATCCCACGCGAGATCATGCCATCAGAATATTCCGAACTGTACGTTGTGCCAGTCGTGCTTGTCAGAGTATCTCGCCGTCGATCGCGTACTACGCTGTCATCATGAATATATGTTTCGATGTCTGTGTAACCCTTCCAGCTACGGATGCACCATGGCGGTCGGGCGATTCCCAGTGGACACACGTTCTCATAATCGTGGATCGATGTCACGCAGCTCATCGCATCGTCTCGCTGCTGCTATGTATGAAGAATAACATATGCAACAAAAACTAGATTATAATACATAGAATATATATAATATAGTAAATATAATTTCTACATTTATTATATTACATTATATATCACAACAAAAAATATAAAACAAGTAGCATAGCGTAGCATTAGATATTTTTAATATAACATATATATATAGTAATATAGTATACAATATACTAGAAATATAATATAATATAATATATGACGTATTATTTGTATTCTATATATGCATCATATATATAGAATATAATAAACATAGTAAATAACAGATAATAACAGATAATAAATTAAAAATAATATGTTTATAGACTTGTAGGTGCCATTGTAGGTCTTTTGATACCTTCTCTATGTCGAATATCCTGCCGCTTTCTAAAGATGTAGGGGTCGTCAACTTTCCTCTGTTTTTTATAACATCCAACATATTGATCACTTTACTGCATGAATCCAGGGAGAGGGAGTTGCTGCGCTCGCTATTGTCCAGATTCCCAAGTTGATCCAGGTTGATGTTCAATATATTCGGTGTGTGCCAGTCTAATTGCGGCGTAATGTCGTGTTCATAAATACCACGACGTTTACGGGATGAATCAACGTCCGATAAACTCGGATATATAAGGCTCAATGCCGCGCTGCCAGCAAATGCATTATCCGACTTGTCGCTAGACAATGCGACAATTTCCTCTTTATGCTTGCCGATGCGACTGTGTGGCCTCTCGCACTCAGTCGAGACGCGCACAGTATTGTTCGACTCGTTTTCCGAGTTATAATTGCGATTAACAATACCCTCTTCCGCGCAATCAGATATTTGCGCGATATTCGTAAGTAGAGATTGCTTGTCAGTTGCCACTTCTTCAATCCTCGGCGAAATATCGATGGAATGATGTAATGACACGAGGGAGCCACGATGGAATAGTTTGAAGGATCTGGGGGTGTCGGCCTTGGCAGTTGCATGATTCGAATGTTCATTAATACTTTGAGGAATATTCGCAGGCATTTTTGACGGATGAAATTTGCCATAATACAACAACATATTAATCAGACCGACAAGCATACCGCCAATAATTACGATAGCTATCGAGATCATCGTATAATTTGTAATAATATCTTTGGAATATAATATGTACATAGTAAGAAAGATCAAGTTTTGTGTTATGATGAACGAGTAAAAGACGAATACACGATAACGCGATCTGCCTTCGCGCAAATTAAAGAAATCAAAACAGTAAATTAGACCAATAATACAATTGTAGATGCGTTCTTCCCACATGGTCGGACAAAATTCTGTCTTTTGGAGGATCACCCAGATTGTCATTAATAACCAATGTACACCTGAAATAACATCGCGCGATTATTAAAGGGCTAGTACGTAGAATAGCGTGATTTATTCTTCTTTTCATTTTGATATTTTTAAATACTTGTTAGCCAAATCTTTAATTTATAATATGTTTATTTAACTGTTTAATTTTTCTAAAAAAAAATGAAAATTGTATACTTGTACTACTATCATTTTGATCATATTCTATTTAATATATAACTTAACATATTTATTATTATATATTGTTATCATTTTATTAATAATATTATAATTAATGCATATTATTAATTATCATAAGATAATATTAATTATATTAATTATATATTAATATTATATTAATAATATATATAATTTAATATACAATATATGATACTGTTTCTATAAATACTTATCAACTTACCTAAAAATAAAGAGAACCACATTTTCAAGAGAATAGCTGCTAATATCAAAACTCCAATTCTGGATAGCAACATACCACCACGCCAAAGAGCTTGAAGAGTAAATGTGACCCATGTCACATTGTTATGTTCACAATTAATATTGTGCATGGCTCTCATGTATGTACCCACGGCCCATGTTAAGGAACAAAAAGATGCTACAGCAGAAATACCTATACAATAAAATTTTATATTCACATAATATTAATGAAATTTAATTATATATCTTTTTTTTATTTTTTGTTAAGATAATTTATATATTATTTATATACTATTTATAACATTTAATAGCATGAATATGCAAAAAAATTCTCGGTATAATTTCCTTTGATACTTTTGACATCAAGAGAATACATATAAACTCTATTATCATTATTTCATATCTCATTAGATCTAACAAACAATACATATATTTAATCGATTTAATTATATTTCTTGTTCTTAATATCAACTGTAGTCGTCATGTATGAAATGGCCTAAAATAGATTAATGTCTATAGTAAATATAAGCTTAAATAAATATTGTTTTTATGTAAAATATATATAATAATTACTTGTAATACAAAAGTTGCAAAAATATCTTTAATATGAATGAATTAAAACAAGTATAGAATAAATAAAGAACGAATAAATAGGTTTTATTGTTCAAATGCGTTAGTGGTCTATATTGCTTCTATAATCATTATTCAACAAACCGTAGAAAAAGATTTACAAATACGAATAGATAAATACGCTACAGCGCATCATTATATTCTTCTTCGTACTCTTTTTTTCGTTGTTCGGTAACGGACGCTGCCTTCTTTTCGGCTATTTTTGACTTCGCTTCGTCGCATTATATTTAAAACTAACGAGGATGCGAGGACATTCGTGGAACTTGTCGGTTATCCATAGGACATATTGTTCCAGAGTAGATAAATTGTCAGTGATATTCCTTCCTTCTTCCTGTTATCTGCGGGGGCGGAGCATGGAGAGAACGAAATAATAGCATGCAGCTTCGTTGTGTTCGTTTTGTTATAGATTCACAGATTCGCTTTTCCGACTTCAGTATCACGGTGGTACAGTGGTAACAGTGGTCTAGCGCAGTCTTCATTTCAATAAGTCCAGATAGCTCGATTTTGAGTCGATATCGTTTGATAAAATAATTGTCTCCATGTCACATCCGTAAAAAATGATAACGATGGACGCATTAACAGCAAGTGACAATAAAAATTTAACTATTTATCCGAGATTATTAAAATTAGGCTCCTATCACTTTATGAAAAAGTTCTTTACATTGATACAGGTATGTAACTTATGAAATCAATTACATTTTTTTTCAATTTTCGATCAATTTTTTGAATAATTTTGAGACAATTTCAAAATATTCTTTTTTGTTTTTTAATAATTGTTTCGTTACAGTTGTTACAGTCATTTTGTTAAAAATAAAATTTGTTTTTTTGACACTAAATAATATTAATTAAAATATAGTCAAATATGATCAGAAAAAATAATTTGCAAGATATTTTATTAAAATATTAATAGAATATTATTAAATATATTTTTCTCTAAAAGATTATCTCAATCGGTCAAGTCAAAGATTTGAAAGAAGTATAATTGAGATACGTGTGTATGTGTATGTGAAGTTAAATGAAAAAAGATACATACATATCATTGATAAGGAAAAAAAACGGATTTGATTAATTACAGAGACAAGTCACAACGATACAATTAGTTGTGACATTAATAGCAATCTGTATTATTATATTGTTAATATCGACAAATGTAGTACAAAACACGCAAGATACGGAGACAAACATAGAACCGGCCGCATTGCCGAAATATGCATCGCTAAAACACGTAGCGATCGCACATACTACCGCGTCTGAAATAATACCGCAAGTAATAATGTCGCAAGATCAGATGGAGAGTATCAGAAGAGAGTTCGAAGACAGGAGACGAGGAGTTACACGCGTGTGCACAACTATTGTTTCAAAAAGATCACACTTGAATGCTACATTGATGAACATGATTGTTGACACGTAAGCAAAATATATCTTTTAATGCTATATATTATATATATATATAAATATATATATATAATGCAATGATCCTAATAAAACAAATAGCCAATATAATAAATCCTTTTTGCTATTCTTTCAATAATTTCCTTTAGTTTAATTTCATTTTACTTAACTTCTATCTAGCTAATAAGGACTTATTATTATCATCAATTTTAAATAAATGATTTAATATTTATAAGTATTTAATTAGATATAAATATTTGATAATAAAGGTAATCGCGAATTTAATTTGAAGAGAGCATAATATATCATGGTGTCCGATATACAAAGCGGCGAGTTCTACGTGGATGAATTACTTCGCCGTACTGAAAGGTACCTTGATGGACGTCACTATGGATCTAGTGCGTCGTAATGTCATGCAAGTTAGTGATATTGTGCGGCAAAAGTTTCAACCCGATGCAGATTATAATAAAATGTACAAGGTGAGCGCCAACTCTTTTTCCGAATTCTCTATAATCAAACGCAATTATTAATATGCAAAAGGAACCCGTAATTCAATGATAGAATTGAGACAACAAGATCGAATTTTGTAGAAGGTAAACAGAACAAAGAAATTCCTGATCGTGCGACATCCACTAGAGCGTCTCTTGTCCGCGTACAGAGACAAACTGGAGCACAAGCAGGGCCGCGAGTATTACTACAAGCGTTTCGGCCGACGTATCGCGCTCAAATATCGTCAATCCAGCAACTCGACGAGATTGGAACCGACGTTTGAAGAATTTCTACGATTTATAACAAAGGAGAAATATTTCGATGAACACTGGACGCCATATTATCGCGTTTGCGATCCATGTGCAATTCACTATGATTACATTTTGAAATTCGAAACGCTGAAGAGAGACCAGGCGTTTCTTATCCAGAATACTAATCTGAGCGAATATCTGTACGGCAGTAATTATTTGCGAAACATCAATCCTTACGGAACAACCACTATGGAGATACTTCGTGAATACATCAAAGAGATACCGCGATCGCTGCTCAAAGAGATTTACAAGATCTACGAGAATGACTATAAATTATTTAACTATTCGTTCATTTAATATTATCTATTTTAATAATAATTTATATAGGCAGCTTATAATTGTATCATTATTGTAATACATTGACAATTATGTATATATATGAAATAGTTTCTACATAAAAATTTTTTTTATGATATGATAGTGTTGAAATTTTCTGAAGTCTTCTTCCCATAAATTTTACCTTTTTCTTTGCATTTTCTGCATTCAGTTATAACTTTCGCATTCAATACAAAATAAGTTCAAATATATTAAATACATTAAAAAAACAGAAAAATTATCAGGAACTAATAGAGATATAGTTGAAAAAAAAAACATAATAGAAAGAAACAAAATATATATAAATAAATAGATATATATATATAATATTTGAAAAACATTATATATAATATATTTTGCACAGCGTGCGCGCGTGCGCACACACATATTGTATATAACATCAAAAATATGGAGCAAAATAGGACTTACCCGTCGAAACAGGAATATACTGTAAAACTGCAATGATGTACAGCTGCAATGTCAATTGTGGCGCAGCTCCCATGAATGATTCGAATAAATGCAACATGCATATGTTGCTTTCTTGTCGATATACCCAATTCTTGTCCTTGCTGAAACTCGGCTTATTTCTCAAGGAGTGCATTGCGGTGTAAATCAAAATCATATATCTTAAAAATACCAAAGGAAGATAGATCAGTTAATAAATATACACATGGTGATTAGCAAAGTTTCCAATTTATCTAGGTGGATCAAGTAAAGATATATATCAGATACCTATGCAAAAGGCCAAGAAATAAAAGGTGCAATAACCAGTGAATAGCCCTTAGGGAACCGTCACTGCGGTGCCATCTCAAACTAAATAGTTGAGTGACAGAAGCAGGTAAGATGATGAAAATCATTGCAAAGCATCCCCATGCTAAATGGCCTTGCGAAAGATATTCCACGCATACAATGCTACCTGTGTGTGCAAAAGATATTTTACAAATAATTTGATTCATATAGAATGCAAAATTCTATGATTTTTACGGAAACACTTTTGCCAATATAGATACAGGGTATTTCATGATTAACGATTTTAATTTTAGTGTTGCATTCTAGAAAAAGATCTTTCTTTGAAAATATAAAAAACGCTTGTCATTTATTGTCAGATATAGGATCAATAACATATTTAACTGAAATAAGACGAAAATATAATATTCAGTTATTATTATATATTTTCGCATGAAAATTGTTAGAACAAATTTTATACAAAAGACGACCGAGAAATCTATTTATTTTATTATTTCAACTGACATCGTTCCGAATTCAGAGACACGTGAAATTTGTTTTACTTCGATCATTCGCTCCGAAGTTGTTGACAGCAGCGAACCTGTCAACAAAACCTGTCATCGAGATCAATCGTAAATTCTGAGACACCCTATATACACATATACGCGCATGTATGCGTGTGGTACTCTTTGTTCACCTGTTGCTACGTCCGCGATAAAGAAACTGACCGATAACGCGTAATACAGTAGATCGCCGGTACGGAACTGGTATTGCTCGAATTGCCGACGCGGCGTTGTCACGTGCGACTCATCCAGCTTCTTTGTGTTTTCGGTGCACGGAGCATCGTCGCATTTCGCCTCGTTCGACTCGGCCGTCGCCATCTTCCCGCATCCTCGGCCGGCGGACGCCGGCCATTCGCAAGTGACGCTTGAATTGCACCGAGCTAGTTGAGCCGTCGCAGGCTCACCAACTAAGTGATGTTGACGATGAACTCATATTGTTTCAGCTATACCTCTCGCGCAAGAAAAAAAGACAGTAGATTATTTTTCTCAAGTCTGATCGTCTTTCCTGAAGTTTGATCTATTCTGCGGTTTGCGAGCTTTTATTTTGTGTTCTCAAAGTATAAACATATGTTTGCCTTACTTTGAGAGCGTTACCAGAAGTACGCAGAAAAGACAGCTGAAATTCGGTGTCCATTCGTTTATATTTTGCTATTGATTTTTATATTCCTTAGAATTTGTTTCCTTCCGGATCCGAAGTTACAGTTTGTTTTATTTCTAAAAGCAGATATTAGTTTATTGCTTAATGTTTGATAGATTAAAAGGGAATATTCCAATATCGAGAAAAACGCAAACGGAATGGACATACTTCCAATCATTTTCAAATTTCGCGTTCGCGCATTCGCGCCATCTTGGCGCGAATCTCATATTGGCATGACTGATTCGCAAGGGTGTAACACGCAGTGGTGCTCGGTGCCCTGATCGCGGCATTGCGGAATGTATGCATGCAACCGTGAAGCAAGACTTGGGTAGTAAACGGAAAAATTGGGGTGCTAGAGTCCGAAGAGACCTCAAGGTCTCGAACGTAATAGAATCTGTGCGGCTCTAGTACTCGTGCTACATCGAAACATGAGACTTTGCGCACCGTGATTACATTCGTAAGAACGCTTTGTCACAATCAAGAAGGCAGCATAATCGCAAGGAACGTAATATGGCGAGAGCCTTTTGATGACTGGATACATATGAAAGCACACGAATTCATTGATCCATCGCGAGTCATTGTCTACGTTCGCTAAAATGATAGATCGGGATTGACCGTGATTTTCCTGGCGTTACGAATTTGTTAATTTTATTTGGATCGCTTCGATATTCGAGAACGTTCGGATGAACTTAACCTACCGCGGAATAAAAAAGTTGAAGTTTGAGAGAAGAAACTCGGCTCGACATTCGTTTTGAAGAAATCTGGAAGTAAAAGCACGGAAATGTTAATTGTGAAGAATCGGATCGCCCGGCAGATATGAAGATAATTAATCACTTCAATCTGTAATTGACTGACTAAGTGTTATTTTTAATTTGTCGTCAATAGTAAGTACAATTGAAGTACGATTATATGCGATTATTATTACGAAATGTTCACGAAAATTAATAAATTCGCCAATGAGCCAATAATATCATAATATATCTGAAATAAAATATGCAGTAACAATAATTTCTCATATATCCAGAATAATATATTGCACATATTGTATGATGTACTGTAATATATTTAAATCAATATATTTGTTATATTGATCATATATTATAATATTTATATTAACATGTATGTGATAATATATATTATAATATGTATCATATGTATAACATATTCTTTCAAAAAACACGATATGCTAACAAACAATAAATACAACATATTTACAATATAATGAAATGCATTTGATATATAATATCAATAAATGTTTCTACGATAAATTTATGAAACAAGAATTATGCATTTTGGAAGAAAAAATGAACATTTGAATAATGCTTCTGAATAATAGTATACATAATGATGTTATTATATATTCATCTAGGGTAATCAATCATGAGTCAGCATGTATAGTTTTGAGGGAGATTATAGGCGTAAGCCACAGCAGAATTTGTCAGGTGCTAGTAGACGAAATGAGAGATCAGTTCTTCTGCAGCATGCGCAATTGGAAAGATTGAAGCGAGAGCAGCAACGCAAGAAGCATAATGCAGCATTAAAGATACAGGCATATATGTGTGGTTTTGTCACTCGTAAAGTAGTACGCGCACAAAAGCGATGTGAATTCGATGAGGCTCAACAGATAGTAGGACGCAGGAATTTGAATTTGGAAGAATTGGTACCCTATTTGCGCAGACTGTTTTTCTTCTACAATTATACATCAGATGCTAATAGACTCATATGGATACTTCAACATTTCTTGAAGCATCAGAAAGAGATTAAACTAAAATCCATAAGCTCATCAGAATGGTCATGGAGATTAAGGTAGACATAGCAATAAATCAGAACATCAGAATTGATTCTTAGTGTTTGTTTTCATTAATATGTTTATACTAAGTTTTTATGTTAATATTTAACTGATTTTGATAAGTATCAAAATGTGACTCTCGGATACTTTTCATAAATAAGTATTTTGTATAACATATCATATATATCTTGTGATATAGATGGATTCTTCATATGTGTATGCGTTACAACACAGAAACATTATCAGATGGAGCATATTCTCTAGCGATACCATTGCGAATCCTGGAGGTGTTTACCGCGCGAGAGGACACAGAGAAAGTGTTGCGCGAGAATAGTTACCGATATCTGAAAAATATATTTGTTCATTTGATTGAACACAATTACTTTGAACAGCTGAGAAAATTGCTGGATGAGAAAGTGCCACCAATGGTAGAAGCAACGTCAGTTGCACCAACACCAATTTCCAAGTGCCTGTTGGATATGATCAAAAGACCAGTCGATTTGATCTCGTACGTACATCATAATGACAATTTCTCCATTCTTGTGCTGCAGAAACTATGCAGCAGCATATTCTCGCCCAGACTGTCCGATCCAATTCGTATGTTTGTTATACCGGCATTGGCAGAATTCAAAGATTTTCCATATGTTCATCTAATTGCTTGTATTAATCGACACGAGCCGGAATCTACAATAAATTTGCTTTACTGTGTCCTATCACTGGATTCTTTTAACCACTCTTGTAAGTAACAAAAATATCTATTAATATTTTCTAATTTAATTAAAATTTATTATAATATTTTATAAGATATCAAATTTTGAAAAATTTACAAGTGATTTTTAGCAAATTTTTTTTACAGTTATATGTTCTGCAAAAGAAGAATTATGTTACTTGAAAATTTATCTAGTTAATAAATTTCTTAGACGAACTTTAGTCTTTCTCTGATTTGCAAATAGCCTCGCCATATTCAATTCAAGTGTTAATTTAAATGTTAATTTAACGTAAAGTTAAATTGTTATTGAATTGTTATATTGTCTTTCACAAGCATTGTACAAATCTGAGGATGCATTCACGAGCTACCTGCAGGTGCTAGCATCCCTGAGCTCAACCATTGTGCCATTGATGGCTGGACGGGCTGTCTTAGAACAGGCTGATAATGATTCAGATAATGAGTCAGATGGCGACGTGATCGATCAGGAGCAGGTCGATATCCTGCAGCATTGTGTCGAGATGTTGAATGAGCAGCAGCGTGTAAACAATATACTATCGGCAATCGAACAGAATCAAGCGTATTCTGCCACGCTGTTGCAACCATTGTGCCGATTGTGCCATCATCTACTCATTGCGAATAAGCTAGCTGTTCACAAGTACAAATTGCTCTACATGCTCGCTTTCAAGCCAATGTTCCTCAAGCATTTGTGGACAAGTCTAGTGTCAGTCCGCCAGACATCGTTGTTTGGTGGCGCCACACCACTGTTGCAAATCATATCGCGCGGAATCGCCCTTTCAGCGGAGGACACCGAAAAAATAGTTCCGTTGCTGGCAGTATTCTGTTCATTGTTTAGTTTATTGATCGCTACGCTGCATGATACCGAGTTCTTCCTCGACCAGACACCTACGGCGGAACTGCTATCGTCGAGCGATCGACAGCAACATGCCATGCCGTTCACTACTGTGGAATTGGCAATTTTATCTGGTCACTTGAAAGGTGTCTGTCTAGGTCTAGTAGAACTTGCATTTCCCGATTCGCGACCGACAGTGCGAGATGATTATAAAAATGCCATATTGGGTCCTATATCCACCGTTCGAAGCCAACACGATACGCAAATTTGGACGCATTTGTTCAAGGTTTTAGTTAATTATTTTATTGCTAGAAATTTGATATAATTATTTAAATCCTAATTATTACAATTATTCATCATACAGAATATCTTGCATTCCTTCAATTTTTTAAATACTATGCTTACAAAAATTATATATTTAAGAATTTATCTATTTATTTATAATAAATTTGTTTAAGGCTATGGTGAGTCTCGTGCGTCAATTGCACACACGCGATCTCAGACGACAATTCTGCCCGGAAGGGCACTGGATCACGTCCAATGTCGTTATTCCCATCGACAAACCACAAGATTTTGCATTCCACCGTCGCAGACTGCGAGGATATGTCCCTTTTCAGAATCTCAGAGCTTTCACAAGAGAGGATTTTGAGGATGGACCACCCTTGTCAGCAACAGAAGTGCGAACTCTCACCCTGTTACGTGAGATTCCATTCGTCGTGCCGTTCAACAATCGCGTAATGGTATTCCAGTCGTTGATTTACAAGGACAAAGGGGAACAACAGGGCGGCGAGCTTACGTACTTTATTGGTCCGTCGATACAGATTTGTGTAAGACGAAACTACCTCTATGAAGATGCCTTTGAGAAACTCTCACCGGAAAATGAGCCAGAGTTACGGCTGAAAATGCGAGTGCAATTGATGAGTATTGTGGGATTGCCAGAGGCTGGCATTGACGGTGGTGGCTTGTTTCGCGAATTTTTATCCGAATTGCTGAAGACTAGCTTCGATCCTAATCGTGGTTTTTTCAAACTTACCAAGGATAACCTGTTATATCCTAATCCCACGGTACATTTGTTAGTCGAGGATTTTCCGAAGCATTATTACTTCATCGGCAGAATTCTTGGCAAAGCATTGTACGAAAATCTATTGGTCGAATTACCGTTTGCAGAATTCTTTCTGTCGAAGATTGTCGGCCGCCAATCCGATGTAGATGTACATCATCTTGCTTCCCTCGATCCCATTATGTATCGTAATCTACTCTATTTGAAGAGCTACAAGGGTGATGTAGCGGATCTTGGACTGGACTTTACTGTGCTCACCGACGAGCTTGGCGAAAGACGAGTTGACGAGTTGAAACCGTGCGGTACCAATATTCCTGTAACGAATCATAACCGCATCGAGTACATTCACTTGATGGCCGATTATAAATTAAACAAACAGATACGTGCGCAGTGTTATGCATTCAAGCAGGGAATCGGTAACGTTGTGCCATTAGACTGGTTGCAGATGTTCAACAACAAGGAGTTACAGGTGCTGATATCAGGTGCGCAAATTCCTGTGGATGTAAACGATCTGAAACTGCATACAAACTACACTGGCGGATACTCACCTGATCATCCGACCATCATAGTTTTTTGGAAAGTTGTAAATGAATTCAGTGATCAGCAGAAGGGTCAGTTATTAAAATTTGTCACCAGCTGCAGTCGTCCTCCTCTTTTAGGGTTCAAGGTATGTCGTAAATGTGTTTGCGTTGCAATTTTCAACAAATGCTTATCAGAATTGATTTACGCTTCCATATGATATTATTATTAGTATAATTTTTATAATATTTCCTCTTTTATATTTATTTATAATATTTATACTATACTTTGTATATTTTATTACAGAATATACAGTATTATTGTAATATATTGTATATGTACAATTGTATATATACAATTTATTTTTACGCCTTGTTACAGGAACTCGATCCACCGTTTTGCATTCAGCATGCTGGTAGCGTTGACCGTTTACCGACCTCGAGTACCTGTATGAACTTGCTAAAGCTCCCCGAGTTCCAGGATGAAAAGACACTGCGTGAAAAGCTTTTGTACGCGATACAATCTGGCGCGGGCTTCGAACTTAGTTAAAGATCTTTTTCTATTTTCAGTGATTAATATTTGACTTTCGATCATGTATATACGATGTCTATCATAAACTCAATTATGAATCTAAAGAGAGAAATCTCCATCGGAATTAACATTAGGACGAGATATAGGAAGTTTTCAGAAAGGACGGGTTAACATTAACAGGAGGGGCCAATTATAAAGCTATAGTACATACGGAGATCACGATTCCACTCCAATGGTAATTTGTAAAAAAGAAGAAAACAAAAAAAGCAAAGAGTTACTTACCTCCAACATATGACAGATGATATGACATACGAATATTTTCTCGGTGTTCATTTTTCCTACCACATTTGGCCTATAACTGTAAATTATGTATATTTCTATTGTTTTGTATACGCTATATATAGATTTTACTGCGTGCGCGGTATGCGCGCGTATGTGTGTGTGTATCTGCTAGTAGTATGAAACTATTGCTATCAGTTTTGAAGTATATATGAGAGGATATGTATGTATTTATGAGAGCATATTGTTAAGTCATTGTAAATAAAGTTAAAGCGTTAAATTCGTGCGAATATTATTAAGACATTGTTAATACCTTATTGATCTACAAATAGACTCACAGCAAGTTTAACAAAATTAACTTTGATTAAAAAATGTATTGCTAAAAGTATGCAAGTTACACTATTCGAAATCTCAACTCTGAGATGATTCACTGTTGAGCACAGTTTAATGAATTTACAATTCGATTATATTTATAGATAACTTGAAATTCAACTCGATTAGAGAAACGAAAATTAAGAAAGAAAATAGAAAAAAAAACAAAGAAGGTACAAGGGAGGAAAGAAAAAAAAAAGATTAGGGAAGATAATAGCAATTTCAATGACAGTAATAGTAGCAACAATGGAGGAGCTCTAAATAAAATACCCTACAGTTATGAATAAATTAAAGTCGAAGAAAGGCTTTGAATAAGAGCGGAGATGACAATATAACCAGATCTGTTTCGAAAGTGCATTTAGCCAAAAATTTTGGCAAGATCTTGCTAGCCAGAGTGAGAGTATAGTAATAATGGCTCATGTTGTCGAAGAGAAACGCCCAAGAAAGGTAAGATCAATCTTACCTTTCGTATTAATTATATTAAGAACAAATAAGCAAATAATATACGTTTTTCTTGTACATTGAAACAATCTTCTAGTTTTATTTTTCTCTATTTTTGATATTTTTCTATATTCGATTAACATTTCTGTGTATACTTTCTCAAATATTCGATTGCAAAAACTGTTATTGTAGAGAGCATAAAATTTAAATAAATTTTAAATAAATTTAAACTAGATTCTCTTTTCTCTTTTCAGTTTTGTTTTAATTCATTAAATTAAGTTGATAACGCTAATAGATTTTATTTATCCAAAGCATTCAACTACTTTTACCAATAAACTTATTGTTAAATTGGACGCCAATGTTGCAACTGAATTTAGTTCAGAGTTTAAATTCAGAGCCAAAATACAGTCTATCACATGCATTAGTTACCGTATCAACGCAAATCATTTAATTATCACGTCTAATTAATATAAACCCTAACAAACATATCAAAATGCACTATAAACCAAATTTTAAATTTAAGTCAGAAGGAGATAAAAAGAGATGCGCTTCATAATGTTCGGTTTCCGTTTCTGTTAGCGTTTCTTGATAATTACCTGGTATGAATACCAAAATTTATTAGAGCGTTTAGAAAGTCTCTTCGAGCAATTTTAATTTTAAGAAAAGAATCACTATATTTAGTACATTATATTTAATACACTATAATGTGTACGTGAATAAGCTCTTACCTATCAAAGTCATCTCTAATACGCATAGTAACTAACGTCGCTAAAAAATTTCGAGAATTTGTTTTCAAAAAAATTGCTGGCGCAATAATAATGATGATGATCTGTAAATGTAAGATTCTATAAGTTTGTACAAATCAATTTATGTTACATTCACCACAATCTATCGCACTGCAATCTATCCTGCTATCTAAATGGAATTCAGATTCCACAAGCCAAAGACGCAAAGTATCTCGTTGTGCATCTCGACAGATAACTTAACTGGAAAAAACATATATGCAATAAATGCAAGTACTTAGGAGTTAAACTAAGTAAAATGTACTAGGCAGAAATTGAGAAAATGATATTATACAAAAACCATTTGGATATACGATATGCAACTCTGGGACACAGCTGCAAATTCCAACTTGAGATACTGCAAAGATATCAATCAAAAGTCCTTGGGATAATTACTAATGCCCCTGGTACATCACACTCCATCATGATCTTAGGATACCAATATCAAAAAAATTATCAAGGAATTCTGTCAAAGATATTGCGACAGATTAGAAAACCATTCAAACAACTTTGCTGCCAACTTTATGAGAGCAAGAAGAATAGTGAGAAGACTCGAGAGGAAGAGACCTACGGATCTATTAAAGTAATATTCCATAGTTAAACATTTCTGAATAGCATACTCGCAAGGCTGTGAATATGCTTATATAAGGATATAATTCTGACTATATATCTTTTACCTTATACATAATTATTTGGATAAATGTATTCCTAAATGTTCCATGTATAGCAACTGCAATAAATATTGGATATTAAAAAACAAAGTTTTTAATTCCGTTTCTTCATTATAGCGTTTCTCCGCATCGTTCGACTGCCATTCTGTCTCTCGCATTTGCCAGTGTTGGTCCATTTCTAACGCAGCTCGGTTCAGCAAAATTCAGCAACAAAGAAGGACTCTGATTTTTAAATTGTATCAGTCTCGCACGTTATGCACAAAGTGTCTCAAACCATCAATAGTAATATCAAGGGCGATGATATTCCGTGAAAGATTCTAAAATAAAGATTCTAACGAAATTCTAGCGAAAATATCGAAAAGCCGGTTTTTAAACGGAGAATGTTTTAAACAGGAAAGCTATCGCTAACGGTAGAGAGCTGAAATTTCAAGCTTCCGCAATCATGGCATACTTCATATACGATTGGTCTGACAGCGAATGATTCAAATTTTATCCGAGTTTATCGTTGATCGGATCGCGTGAGCGAATGACGTCGTCGCAAATATCGGATTCTTCTCCCTTCCTGGCAGGATTTTGGCATAGCTCTGGATTGCGCTCTGGAAATTCCAAACAATATCATTTCGAATTATACGCATAAGCGTACAAAAGCTTCCCACACGAATCCATCTTCCTACTCGAACCGATCTCTTCAGCTCTCTTCTCTCCCCTTCCTTTCTCTCTCAGACGGAAGAACGGAGCAAAAGCAAAATCGGACTTCTGACTTTTGCCAAATTTCTGGCTGATCGATCGACGATCGTAATTGACAATGTGAAGATCACGCCGATGTCGAAGGAGTGATCTCGCGAATGCGCAATTTCGACCACGTACGTTGAAGATGCTCGACGAGTTTGACGCGTTTATCCATTTCATTCCATCTCACGGTACAGTCGATTGAAGTTCAGCTTCTCTCGCGATGCATTTCTTCTCGCGGAGATCCTCCTCGACGGCTTTGCTGTAACCGTTGCGTTCACCTGGCAAACGATGCGGCCAGACCGCAGCCGCAATTCCTTGGCATAACTGCTCAAAGGGCACCGCGAAAGGACTCGCCTAGGAAAGGCGCACGCTCGCGCGTGCTTGATGCTCAGCTGCCACAGAGATATCTCAACCTGTGCTTCTTCTTGTTTTCTCGGAACGAAGAGCGGAATATCGAACACAAATAAATGGTCACTTTCGATGATGAGGATGCTACGCAAATGATCAATTTGCGGAGGAATTGTCCGCGTTGTCGCGCGTAATGAGAATGTCATTTCTTTCAAAAGGGATGGGAAAATATTATTGTTTAAAGAGGCGTTGCATTCATCAAACGCCGACAGCGATATGCCGAGCGGAAACATGCGTGTATTAAAGGCAAATGGCATCGGTGCATGGAACAATTTCAATGTTGATCCGGGTCCTTTATGAGATAAAAACACAATCAGGGTTTAATTAAGGCTGTTGATAATTGTAATCGTGGCTTTCAGTAATAGATTTCAAGAAATTTATCACGCGCACGTCACAGTATCACATTACAGTGTCATTAATCGATAGCGATGAATTTTTGCGCGTGACATATCGGGGTCATGGGACAGGTATTACTAAAAAATGAAAAATAAAGCTCTTTCTCTTTGTTTTGCTCGAGAGGAGGGGAAACATATACATTCTTCCAACTTTGGGAAATGCGCTTTAACAAAAACGAGAATAATTTATCATTACTAAGAAAAGTTCTAGCAGTAATAACAGTAATAACAGTATGCATATTCTTGAAAAAATTCTCAAATAAAATATTAGGGGAAAAGAAGAGAAAAGCGAGAGGGAGAGAGAATGTAAATCCTCGTGTTTCGTGTTAAGATCGCTCGAAACAAGCGTGATCTTTCGCTAAGAAGGACGGAATTATCTATGAAACTGCCTAGACTCGTTAAAGTAGTCAATAAGATAATCAATAACATAATCAATAAGATAGTTATAGGGAAAACCTGACGTTGCCTTTCTTCACAAAGAAACTCCCGTTTCCGATCTTGTTAGAGAAAAGTTAAGGAAGCGTTTATGTTCCAACATGTGACTATTCCGCAGGGAAAATTTCAAGAAGTATTCTTCTCTTTTGAGGTACATATACGTCGTTATCATTGATCATAAAAACTGAAAAGAGAATAGGATTTTCTTTGCTAAAGAAGATTGCAGCTGTTCTGGAAGCCGTGATATCCTGTATATAAAGGACACCATCACGTGTCGCACAAGTGCTAAAGCGATCAAATTATTCCGGTACAAGCTTCCCTTTCGCGGAGGGACAGCGAGAAGAAACGAAAGGTGAGTGCAAGATAGAAGCGTCGTTAGAACTTGCGGCGAGTTAGCATAATCGCTCTCAAGCGAATTATAATGATTAACACGTTTACAGTGCATCGTAGGAATCATTTGAAAACAAAAGAGAGAGAGAGAGAGAGAGAGAGAGAGAGAGAGAGAGAGAGAGAGAGGAAAAGAGGAGAAGAGAAAATTGTAGTTGTGCTAGCATTCGTAATTAGCTGGTTGGCCATTTCTCTCAACGGAACACCGGGACATCTCTTCTGTCATTTTCCCCTTTTCGTAATTTCGTTCGCGTGTCCGTCGACCTAATTTTCTCGCAAGTTTTCCCCTCGATGTTGCAAAAGCCAAAGGCCAAGGCGTAATCGTCGAGATCGCCAGGCAAGAATGCGGTTTACGCGCCGAGATAAAAGCTCAAACACATTTTCGTAGCACTTTGCCGGCGAGCGAACGAAAGGGCACGGGAGGGCACTGATCGATAATGAGCGAGATTTCTAATCGCATATGTGGAAAGCGTGTGAGCTTTTAGAAAATGTTATCACGCCGATCTGCCTCGCGGGTTCCTAATAAAATCATCTGCTTCTACGGGGCTGTCGTTGTTCCGTAAGTTGTCGGAAAGAATTATTAATTAGGAAATGCTGATGATCAGGAAGCACGATGATCATCGCCAGGAACACTCATGGGGAATTTCGTTTCGAAATTTTCTTTTACTCTGCGTTACAATCTCCAAGATTGCGCAAAACCGTGGAGACACTCGTACCGATCAGCCTGTCATTCATAGGAATGACGGGCAATTTGTACATATTTTAGTGAAATTTCAATTAATTTATAGCAACTAATTTACAATTAAATCCTAAAAAACATAAATTTTACATTAAATATTAAACAAATAAATAAATTATAATTCATTTAGTCCTAAATATTTTATACTTTGATTTGAATTTATTTAAAAAAAATTTTCATTTATTAATATTTATAATAAATTTTAAACAACAATACATAAAAATCAATTAGGTAAATCTAATCGTGGATCATCAATTAATAAACAAGTCCCTCTAATTTATAAAATACCGCCAAATTTTCCAACTTTAAATTTATAAATTTATTAATTAAAAATAAACTTTCAATTATTATAATAGGGTATCTAATCCTAATTTATTATTATAATCTTCTTAAATTAAAAATTTTACTATTAATAAATGAACTTTAAAGAAATTGTTATTATTATTATGTATATTATAACGGATAAAGATTGAAGCGAATGGCATCTAGGAGCAATGCAAAATGTCTCTCTTTGGTCATGGAAAATACTCGATTCTTAAACGTACACATCGTCAGCTCTTCTCGACGAAATGCGACGAATTTCTATGAATGGAGACCAAGGATGGAGAATTAAATCTGCAATTCTGTGATTTAATCTCGTTCGCGTGAGAGACACAAATATTGCTCGATATTCAACGCGTCGTTCGAGACGAAGCAGTCGAGGAAGTTCGAGAGGAGCAGACGATACCTGTGCGCTACATCCGGCAAACGCAGAGATGCGGGCCATCGGGGGTGTGCCAGGTGGGGAGCTCGGTGAGGCAGCGATGTGGATCCTCCGCGAGGGTGGATTTCCGTCGCTGCCGCCGCTGCCGCCACTCGTCAACGGCACGGAGTATAAAGTGGTCGCGTGCTCCACGCTCGGCCACTCTGTTGCGGAGACATCGAGGGTGACGGAGAAAAAGAACGGTGCACCCCTGTGAGAATTCTCATTCGCCGGCTCATCCCCTGGCTCCCCGCTCTCCGTCCTTCGAGGCCGCAAGGGCACGACAGGCAGTACTGATCCACGCGACGAGGTACAAATCCGTCCTTCAATTCGCGCGCGACTTCCCTCCGCGCGTTCCTCGCGCGTGCGAAGAGGAATAATCAAGTTGTGTTTAGAATTAAGCATCTTTCTTCTTTGAACAACGGGGAAAAATAATTTTAATACCGATGCAACTCGGTAAATTATAGCGGATGGATCGAGCAAGGGCGCGCGTTGCTGTACGAATGCGATCAGCGAGAGGGATATCGCTCCTGCGACGAAGCGTATACGAATGTTGAGTCAAGGAAGCTCAGAGCTATCAAGAACTATTTTGTGACTTATTTTTCATTTCGAGGCTAACAGCGCGCCTTTTCGCATCCCTCCGCAGTTTTGCTGTTCCTACGCAAAAAGAAAGATTGTAGAGATATCGATTAAATCCACGCGTGCATTTTATTATTTTTATTATTTTTATAAAGAAAAGAATAATTTTACAAATAGATAATTTATATAAATCAGAATAAGTTAAAATTTCTTTTAACAAATTGGAACGAGAGTCGGAAAAGACGCGCCTTGCTGCTTATTAGCAAACAAAATTTTTACGATCGAAATCTGCTGCAGGTAAAACGAACGAGCGTTTCGGCCAGCATCGAAATTGAAAAGGATTGCGCCGCAATTAATTCTCCATTACACTATCCGAGAAGTGCGATGCTAATGTACGAATGGCAGGAAATAAAAGTTTTCTGAGTATCCGCGCGATTTTCTGGTTCAACATTTCCCGCAATTAGTTCCGCTGAGCGAAATAATTACGTAAATATTGATTAAATCAACGGGGTGCACGTAGATGTTGACTCTTTTTAAAATATTTACTCTTTGTGACCGGGGGAGTAATTGTACGTATCGGATTAGGTAAATTAGAACAAACAGAATAAATGGAATTGCAAATTGGATTGCTCGTTAGTGCAGAACTGCGCCGTTAGTGGAAAAGAATTTCTCTGTTAATCTCGAAATTTGAAAACGATCTGTAATTAGATTCTCCGTTCATTCTTCAAGAGGAATGCGTAAACGGATTCGGTGAGCGCGCGAGATACGAACTCTCCGAATTCCCGCACGATTTTCCCGATCTCGTTTGCGAGTCACGGCGTAATTTAGCCGCTTACGCTCGTCCACTGAACAAACAGAGACAAATTGATACTTTTTTTCACATTACGCGTTAGTATGTTGCGGCTGGCATTCTCCCCCTCATCTCTCTCTCTCTTTCTCTCTCTTTCTCTCTCTCTCTCTCTCTCTCTCTCTCTCTCTCTCTCCTGACCTGAATCTACGTGTGAGAAAGAAGAAAATTATATTGACGCAAATGAGATAAACGGAAGAAATTTTTATGAAACTACGCGCGCGCGTTTCGAAGAAGGCAACTTTTATGGTCGGAGATTGTAGACGATTCTTTGTATGTAATATTCTATGCTTGTATGGGGAATCTATCAGCTTAAAATCGATATATATATATATATATAATTAATTTAAATTCGAAAATAATATTACGTAAAATCCGATAGAGTGATTTATATAATGAAAAGTGAAAATCGGGAGACACTGAGGTAGATTGAATCGAATTAAAATCGAAATTGGATTTCTCGAACTGCAACAGCAAGCCATTGGGATTTGCGGTAATGCATACATCTGTCGCTCTTTCTGCGAGTTCTGCGTGCGAGACAAAATTATTACCGGCTTAAATTTTTCCTCGAAAGTGGAATCGCGATATTTTTCTTTCAATGAAAAAACTGTAATAAAACCAGTGGCCAGTAGTACCGATGGTTTCGATGATTCTGTTCGCGTCAAACTAAATTGACTGCGAGAGGTTTGAAGAGCTTTTCCCCACTTTTTCCTGTTTCTCTTCCTCTCTTCCTCTTTTTGATGGACAAAAATATTTTTACAAAAAAATCCTTGGAACCTGTCCGATCGTATTCATGCGTATTCATCGTAGTCGCGACGCATCCCTCTGCAAAAGTGCCACTACAGAATACGCGACTAAAATATATATTACATCAAATCTTTACATATCACACGTCGTCCCGTTCTTCTTTTCAGATCCCTGAATCCTTCCTGAATCGTGGCGAAACGTCCATTTTATTATAATAATCGTCGTCATTTTCCCTATTATTCAGTGGGATAATTGAGTAAAATCCGCTACCGATGAATGCGTATCTTTCTTGCGCGCGTCTCAGCGCGCACTCGTGCTCGAATTATCGCGATGACCTTTCCTAATTAAATGAATTAAATACGAGGAAACCGCGCAGAGAGCTGCTGGCTTTGTGTCGCATCTCTCATCGCGCAGCGGCCGCAACAATTATCCAATCGCATGCCAGTCAATATAATGCGTATCTGTCGTCCTTTCAATTAGCAGATTGCGTAACGGGCCGCGTGTAGGCTTCGTTTTTCATCTAAAGCCCGCGCGTATTTATAACTCGCGTTGACCCCTTTCGCCGCTTACGCACCGCCAAAGCACCGGAAGGTCATCAAAGTTTCGAAAGAAACCGTAGCTCCACCGAGTCGAATCCCGTGTATACACGGAAGACCCGACTCATCAATTTGACGGCGGGAGAGGGAGATGAAAGGGATTGTCGCGTATTTCGTCACGCTGGCGGAACGGAAACGTTAGCCGCGAGCTACTTTGAATGATTACTCGATCCATCAGCCGCCATTATTCGATCATCGAATTGCTCGCGATTCGACCTTCACACGTCCTTCAAACACCTGACGCGATCAAATCATCCCCGAGACGATTTAGCTCACAATCAACGTTAACGCGCAAAGGCGATTAGCGACGTTACTTCCGGATTTTCCGGATACAGAGCGGCGGTTTCCGTTAGATTGATTCCTCATCGTTTCTGTTTTCAGACTCGAGACGATGCTGTCGGCACGAAGCGCGATCGCGCTGACATTGGTGCTGCTCGTCCTGGCGAAATGGTCGGTAGCGATGCCGACCACCGACAAGGACAAAGAGCGACTGTTGAATACCGTGGACGTGAGTATGAGGCAGAGGGAGCATGTGGAAAGAGAGCGAAGTATTCTTCGTATTTCATACATGACGCGCGATGTGCATGATGCGTGCCAATGTTATTTATTTGAATTTATTTGGAGAAGATCCGGGATTCCTTTGAGGTTACGACTGAATTTCGCGCTCTTGCGAAGATCGCAAAATGGGCGATGATCGATGGATCGAACGCGCGCAACGTTTTTGAATTCCCATCGGCGAGAGTATTTTATTGGCATTATTTCCGCGGCGCGAGCAATCGAGTAAAATCAGCAAATAGACGAATTATCGAAATCATCGAGCTCCACGGATTCGAGTCGCATTTCTAATCGGATTTCGCCGAGTATCCACGCACTTCCGCGCCTGGAATCGCGCAGCGAAACCAGAATTACTCGACAGCCTGTCAGGCTGTCAGCCCATCAGGTTTCCGATGACGTTCTTCCGGCAAATAAAATATCAAAGGAAAAACTGCGGCTTTTATTTTCCTTCCGAAGGACTTCCGCCAAGGATTGCCAGATCGCCGGTGAAATTGGATGCGGCCAAGGGTCCGTGACAGCTGTCAGAAACGTTCTCGCTCATTCTGCGTCCCTTTACAATCGCGAGCACAACGGCGAAACGAGATCGATTAATCGAAAAGGAATATCCTCCGCGCGGTTTTCGTAAGCCGATAACCTGCAGTTACAATCCTGCAGCTCCATATCAAGGCGGATCCGACAAACGAACGATTTTTCGTCCGGGACGGAAAATCACAGTCCCATTGAAACCACCCTCGATAAATAACTCGTAAATCGTCTCTCTCTCTCTCTCTCTCTCTCTCTCTCTCTCTCTCTCTCTCTCTTTCTCCCTCTCTCTTCGCGAAATATCATGGACATGATAGAACCGCGCTTAACGAAAAGGATTTATGCCGACGGGGTTAAATTGGAATCAATATCGAGAGATTAAGACAACATGCTGAGGGATGACCCATCGTGCGTCTAATTTGATTCTGGCCGTAAGGGATTAGGTCGGGACGGGCGTGCGTCTGATTGCCACTAAAATTCCCTACGAGACCCTTAGGCGCGCGTGGCGCGCAGAGAAAAGCGAAGGAAATGAGAAAGACCGCGGCCGCTCCGTCCTTCGCCCCCTTCCCCCCTTCCCCCCTTCCCGCCTCCTCCTCCACCAACCCAGCTCCATCCCTCTTGCTTTTTGCTACCGGCGTGCGACACGCAAGACGGCAAGGCCGCGTCCTCGTCCGCCCTTGCGGGCGGACGCGTCGCGCAATTCGTTTTCGCGCGTATTCCGCGATTTCTCGTTACGCGCGTAATATTTACGTTCAATTTAAGAATTCCGCCGCCGGCAAGTCCCTCCGCTCTCGCGCTCGTAAAGATACAGACGCCGCGAGGTCCACCCCCGCGCCGGGGATGACGCGGAAACTCGGAGCACGTTTCCCCCCTCGCTCCCCTCCCGCTCCCTTCTCGCAGCTCCGTTCGTGTGTTTCCAAGGTGCGGGGCTCATAAAGAGAATGTCGAATGGTCGGACGAGCTGACATGATTATTCGACGAATCGGCGCGAATTGTTAATTAATATACGATCCGCATCTCTGATTTCTAATTATGCGAGAGAGAGAGAGAGAGAGAGAGAGAGGGGGGGGGGGGGAACGCGATAGCAGCAGCGGAATGGAAACCTTATGAAAACATTGATGCTTTTGCTCGCTGATGCTTCCTATCTGCAATGAGCGGAACAAATGTTCAAAGAAATTGCGTCGTCGTTGCGTAACCGCGTCCCCGGATTGCAAATGAAGCAGACTGATAGAGATAGGCAAACAATAGGTGGTACGCATTGGAGCAACAAGAGCTTCGTTTAAGCGTCAAATCGAGAAGAGAGAGAGAGAGCCTCGTCGAAGAGAGGACGGAAACGCAGTCGCGCCTGTGTCGCGCAAGCGAGCATGCTTGATGCACTTCCTCCTTTTTTCCTACTTCCTGATTTTCCCCGCGCGCATTCCTGACATGAACGCGGTCCTGAACGAGGAATTGTAAAAAGTACAAGCATGATTTGTGTTTATATGTTTGTCAGGATGTACCTATACGTCGCACGTGTCGTATCTACATTGTACATGTTGCAAATGCAAATGCAAATGTAAATTAAAACATATCGAAGGTGGATTTAACTTTATACAAAATAGAGTGAACTCGAGACCAATCCGGATTCGTGTATCGTTTTGTTTACGCTTTTCTGCCCTTCTTGTCTCTCGAGCTGTAAAGATAAATCAAAATCTCAAAGAGAGAGAGAGAGAGAGAGAGAGAGAGAGAGAGAGAGAGAGAGAGAGAGGAAAAAGGAGCAAGGAGAAATAGTCCGTAGCAGAGGGAGCGGCGAAACGACGACCAATAAATTCGCTGGCCGATAATCGATAATCCGTCAACGACAATCGGATTTTTGCAAGTCCTCCCGTCCGCTCCCTCCCGCTTAGGAGCGTTTCACATCCTTGCGACGCATCCCGATACTTGAGTTACGAACGAGAGGTATCGGCAAATCCTTGAATCTCGGACGAGACTTTTATCGGGGAAGAGAGGGAGAGACACGACAAGGAGGAGACTCGAGGCGAAAACGCGAAATAGAGATATCCACCGTGTACCGCCCTTGTGGAGATCTTTGGAGCCTTTGCGCGGCTTTTCACGAGAAGAAAAGTACGCGAGTTGCACTGACAGACACGTGATAGCTTGCTCCGCGTCGCGTTTCGTGGAAATTTTACGACAAACGCGGTCGTGCGAAGCATCTGCCGAGAACGCGTGTCGCATGTGCGGATATCCTCTGCGCAAGAAAGACAAATGACAAAGGGCTAAGGGACATCGCGAGATTTCCCGTACGAGTCGCGCCAAGTCGCGAGGCGGTTCATGCTCTTGTGTTACGTCAGTCGTTGTCGCGACTGTTAATACTCAGAAGCACTTGGAGGCTGGATCGTGTGATTCTCGCGGATATTTCGCGATGGAAGTCCAACGAATCCTTTCGTTGCACTCATCAAAACTCAGCAATCGCAGCGGATATCGTGCGGATCGTCATTAGGACGGCTGATGCGCTCTTGATCACCGTGATCTATCGCGAAATTTCATTAAGAATCAGAAGATATTCGAGCTGATAGCCCGATAATTGTGGAAACAACTTGAGAAACTGTATTAACAAAATAAATATATTCTATACTAGGATCGATGATGTGAACTGATCTCATGGACGAGAAGGTGTAACGCGATGGCATAAGAATTCGTGAAGAACACGAAAAAATGAGAGTACGAATTCGAATAAGCAATCCAGAGTGACGGCTCATGTGTCGCATTATATATTCCTGTTTACCAGTTTGTCGGATATATCTTTCTCTCGCGGGATCTTTTCGCCATTTTTCAGGTCTCGTAATTTAGTACAGGTCTATTTCGTCTTCTTGCCAAGGAGCCGTAAAACGAAGATAGAAGGAAGAAGATTTTGAATTGGGTCTATGATATTGTTTCGTTACGTTTGTATTTTACTTCACGACTCTTGCCCTCTGAGTAAGTCTCTCTTGAACTCTGTGAAAGCGGAATTTGGGAGAAGAGTTGCGTTTTCGGTGAATAGTGGTGCACTTCGCTCGTGGGAAATGCGTGGAAACGCGCGATACCGTGTTCTACATGAGGAGAATTATCCTGAAAATCTCGGTTTCGTTAAGCAATTCGGGTGCAAAAGTGCGATATCTTAACGCGACCCCCTGCAAGATCTCGGTCATAAATCTCAATAGCTTTTTAATCTCGGGCCTTAGCGCGGGCGATTTCATGCCGTTGCAATTTAATATCGAATCTAATCCGACTCACGTTTTGTTCCAGTTTACGAGATCAGTTTAAGATACACGGTGCTTACACCGTCGCGGGGTTGTTTGGAGGGTTAAAGATATTGGAGCGAATGTAGGGTGCGCGATACGCTGTGGGGTTGGCCAGTGGAGTTTACGTAGTCCGGAAGGAGAAATGCTGTAAATATAACAGTATAGAAAACCAAGGGTTGAAATATCAGAGGTATGCCGGTTCTGCACCCTCTGGGACGTTATATCGCGCGCGCGTCATATCGCGTTAATTCGCAATTACGCGAAAATCAGCGTGCCGGTCGGTCTTACGCGCTTACGCGCGCGTTAATAAGCGACGACGCGGCAATGCGCGGGAGCGCAATTACGCGACCGCGGAAGCGCTCGATCTTTTATCGTTGGACGACGGAAAAATGAGATAAATGTCAACCGAGCGGTGTAAATGACTGCAGCAGCATCGACAATAAAGATGACGAGTTCATCCGACGAATTTACGCTCCATTTATATTGCCCGCTAACGAAAAGCTGTTGCACGACGTTGTCGATTCTCGCGCACCTTTCATCAGAACGTTAACGAGCGGTAATTGCGTCACCGGTCATATTCTTGGCGTTTCATCGTGGTGAGAACCACATGATCGCGGCGCCCTCGAGTCGCTTCGGAATTATCACGCTTCGACGAGGATTGCCGCCGCTGCATAATCGTAATCTTTTCTGATGAATTATATGAATCGCGCACTTTACATTCGCTTCGATACCTTCAATTCCAAACGATCGCATATTTCAAACTGATCTTGATGCAAGGTAGGAAAGAATTATTTTCGGCGCGAATCAGATAGGAAGGAATCATGCATGTTGCGGAAATCGGGAAGACCGATTGTCTCTAAATTATCAAGCGAATTATCAAGTTGTATCGAAGTTTTGCAGAGTTACTTCGCTTCATTACATTAGCGTATTAGCTATTCTAAGACAAAAAGTTGCTAGGTACTGTAATTGTTCCAGCTGATAGACGACGACGGCAGCATCGAGACAGCCCTGATAAATTACCTGTTCACCAAGCAGATCGTGAAGCGGCTCCGCAATCAATTGGACATCGGCGATTTACAGCGCAAACGGAGCTATTGGAAGCAGTGTGCCTTCAATGCTGTATCCTGCTTCGGTAAATAGACGTCTGAAGCAGGGGAGAAGCGAGGAGGGATGCGTCTCGTGGAGAAGTTCCTCGTGCGTCGCTATAATCGAGAAGTTTAGGGATCTAAAGCGGACGTGAAGAATCTAAAAAAATATCACTTTGATTTTACTCAGCTCCCAATGACCAAGTCACAACGCGTGGCATATCAATTATTATCGATTACAGCTTAGAGAATGCTCTGCGATACACTTCAGCTTAACAATGTGGTATTAATGGCAAGATCAGGATAATTTAACACGAATGAATAGCAACGCGGAGATTTGCGTCTTATCGTTTCCTATGCAAGTTTGCTTCGTTGGAGAACTTGCGCGACATTTCGACATGTCTCGTGGAACGCGTAAGCGTTAGCAGAGAAAGTAAGTCTACGTAAGAAAGAGAGAGAGAGAGAGATATTTTGTTAATGATTGCCGATCCATGTCCGAATTCTACCCGCGATGTTTGGTTGGTCGGCCGGCCGAGAGAAATTAGAAGCGATCGATCAGCAGATTAAATGAAAATTAAGCTTGCGTAAGGTACGGGATGAATTATCGGTCGGAGAGAGAGACAGAGAGAAAGAGAGAGACAGGGGGGGGCGAGTTTACGGGGCGAGTCTGGATTGAACATCGTCTGACGATTATTAAAACTTCTCGTCTTGGTATCTGCAATCGTTCATCCGCGAGCGTTCCTGAACTTCCGATCGTAACACGAGAGGAAGACGAGCGAAAGGGAAGCTTCTTTATCTCCTAACAAGCTGTTCGACTTAGAGCTTTTCACGTCAAGTAGCTGCGAGAACCACTTCTGTCGGCTATACTCTCGAACTCTCTTCGCATTAATTTCCTCGAAGGAGATGACGAGCCTGTAAAATGAGCGGAAATAGGATTAAGAACGAACGAGGCAAGGAGAGGACGTGCGTTGAACATGAATACATATCAGAGGGTATCGGAGGGTTGCATCGAGAGGGTGCCCCGAATTTACTTCTCTTCCTTTCACTCGTTCTGTCCATCCCCGCACTATTTATAACCGACGCCGATGTGCAGTTCAATTAATCTGATTAACTAATGTATAATCTCGTTTGCTTGTCATCGATGTCTCTGTGTATGTCACTCTCGGCATCCCGTGTCTATAAATCATTAAACAATTATAATTGACCTTTCCCGATTATTCGAATGCTTCTCCCACCCATTCTTCCACTCGCCGATCGATTTCGATCAAAGAAAATGCATGTGCGCACGCGCGCAGCGTAAATTTAATACCCTGACAGATAATTTGTTTCAGATTAGTCGCACCTGCTTACGTGCTCTTGCTCCTTTGCAGGATTTCTTTTAATCGTCGAAATATTATTTAAGAAATTTAAGAATAAGCTTCACTCAATTCGTTTAACTGGAAAAGAAAAGCGCGTATGCGTGTGTGTGTGAGCATATGCACGCATGTGTGCGCGCTTCCGCTCATTAGCAGTTCATGATTTTATTGCCTTGGCTCGTTAGGCAGCGCATTATTGTTTCTCCTGTCGACCGGAAATAATTCTTTCCGCAGTAATGATAATAGTGATAGCAAGCCTTGTTTATTCAAGCCAGGTATCACATTACTCCAATCAAATGATTTCTCACGCACAATGCGTTTCTCTTTCATCTTCATCGAAGGACGCTTTGATTTCGATATTATTTTACAGATATTACATAAAGCGATTGCGTCGCGCACTACATCGAGCGTTAATAGCAATATATGTGTGTACACGTTAATATACATTTACTGCGTTATCGATGCGGGATAATTAGAATAATCATCGAGGGGGTGCCAATTGTCGTCCTGCTTTTTGGACAACGTGGTAAGCAGAACACTTTCGTGTGCTTCGCAGTCTTCGGGAAATCTGTAAATTCCTGGTAAGAGAGAAAGAGAGAGCAAATGCATCATCATTTTATGCCATCGAACGCATGGCGGAACATTAACGCATCGAATTCGGCGAACATCCTCGAACTCGTCGTAACTCACTCGTTCTTTTTCTTGTCTTATTATTAGCGCAAAAATCGAGAGGTAAGAGTATTTCATTTATATGGAGATTTGATTTATACTTTGCACTACGGTCCGTATCATTTCATGTCCCGGAACATGCGGAACGTTAACGTTATCGAGTTTGGCGAACATCGCCGCAACTCATTTGTTCTTTTTCTTGTGTTATTATTAGCGCAAAAGTCGTATAACAGGAGAAGAATACCTTCATCAGAATGGTCATAAAGACATTTCGGCCAATCTTCCGTTCGCGATATGCAAAATGTTTATATTACAGAGGAAAATTTACAGCGCGAGACCGGTAATTGAGGCTGACGATTAATTGAGCTGGCGACTTGCCTCCAGAATACCGAAAGTGTTAAACGCCAGGGTGAGGATATTAACCGTAGTTAACTCGTTTATAGCTCCCGCTGCTTTCCTGTTACGCGATTACACGCCAGACGTTCCCGCGTTCGTTCAATTTTTCAATATCATTTTCAATACCTTATCGCATTGTTGTAATATTACAAATTAATCTCGCCACTCGTCAAACTCATCGTTGCATCGCTTAACAATCGATATCAATACAAAAATAAACGGGTCGAAATGAATTTTCTATTCGGCTCTCATACATACAACGAGCATTAAAAAAAAAACAATTTTTTTTTTCAGCAAACGTTCGCTCAAAATAATAGAGAGCGTTTTTTACTTAACGCGTCAAGTGCATTTCCCTTTTCTGATTACAACCGCTGTAATCGCAAATTACAATCACGCACGCGCGCGCGCGCGCACGTACACACGTGTGTGCATGCTGTTTAACTGGTGCAAATTTATTCCGAGAACAATCACGCTCGAAATTTCCGTGCGAGCGTGAAGTAGAATCAAGTCGAATCTGTCCTCCGCTATCGCGACACCAGACAAACCGTTTTAACGTTGTCGATGAAAATTATATTTCAGATTTTCTCTCTATTTTCTCGATTTTGAACTCGTCCCGCAGAAGCGCAAATGTTTCCTGAGAACGAGAAAAACGGTCTCATGCTTGTGTTACGGACCGATGTTCTTCAGATGCGATCAACGGCGACTGGAAGTCTCTCGAGAGGTGAACGCGGATCAGTGTCAATGTCTATATTCTACCGGAACTTTGATTTATACGCAGTCTGTGTCGTTTTATACCTCGGAACGCCTGGCGGAACGTTAATCATCTTCCAAATAATTCATTACGCACATTTTAATACTTTATATTGTAATCATTGCTAGGAAATATAAAACACGTGTATACGATATCAAAGTTATACGTATTTTACGCTTATTTGCGGATTACCGTGATATCACATATGATTCGATACTTGATTTATTTTTCTCTGGTTAAAATTCCTGCATAACTGATATCGTGACATTTTTAAGCGAAATAGCATAAAACAAGACGACGGGATTATACGTTGCAAATCTAAGAATAAAAAAGGAAAAAAAAAGGAACTGCGCGTTCCGATAATGGAACCTTTTTTTACTAACGTCGCCAGTAATGTTACTTCGCTTTGAAAATTAATTAAGGGATCGGGAGAGAATGCGAAGGCGATAAAAATTTATGAAATTATCGTGGAAACGAGCAGCACCTTCGTAAAATCATAAAGCCATTATAAAATTGCAAGCAGATAACGGCGAATGTCATAACACAAAAACAATGGCGCGTAAATTATCGTCGCGTAAAATAACGAGCAAGGAAAAAGATACGTCCTCAGTGTTCTCCATCATTTCTTCTGTTTTTGTCGAAACCGAATGCGAGACTTGCTTAGATTCTGCAAGATATTACTTGACCGAAGAAGATCATGATAAAAAGACTGAAAGAAAGACAAACAGAAAAAGAAAAAGGAAAGAGTTATTTATTTATTTATTATTTTATTTAATATTTAACTATTATTTTATTTAATTATTCATTCTTCGTGCATGCTTCCTTCTGCTTTTGAAACCAAACGAGAAGATTGCTTGGACATGCAAGATATTACTCGACTTCTGCTCATGATGAAAAGTTTGGAAGAAAAATAAAGAGAAAATAAGAAAGGGAAGAGTTATTATTATTTATTTACTATTTTGCTACTACTTTATTTAATTATCCTTTAATTCTATTTCCTTAATTATATATATATATATATATTTATTTCTTACTTGCAAGCAAGTCTTGCAAAGATACAGAACAACAAACACAGAAAAGAACAAAACTTCAGTAAATTCCATCAGCAGAATTCCCTAAAGATTTCTCTGATTTTATTTCTTATCTTACCTTAAAGTCGTGAGGTGAATAAGAAATAAGTAAAAAGTTTACAAAAATGAGAATGAACTGGTGAGTGGATTACCACACTTGCGTGGTGCATTATTTACGTTATCCTCTGAATCAAAGTTCCTCGAAAAACATTCTCCGGCATCCACATCATCATCAGCGAGATGATCAAAGTGAGGATCCCGCGATTCCTATTTACTATTCTCCGATTCTTCTTTCTTGATTTTTCTCAATGGAGTACTTTCCGTTTCCTTCTTAATCTCGCGCCTCTTCCTCTCCAATTCCTCTTGTTTCATGAGCGTTTCCGTTTTTTATAAAATCCTCTCAGAGGACTCTATGATCCTTCTTTGATCAACTGAATCAATGCTTCCTTTTTTATCCTCGGAACTCTTAATGATTTCTCTTTGATCTTGATACTTATCGATTGCTCATCCAAGCGCTTGTCTCTTCCTTTGTATAAATCCTCGACTTCTCCGGTATTCCAATCATTCTTTTCGGTCCTCGATACTCATTGACGCTCCGAGTAGAAAGTCGAGATTGATGGACTCTAGTTTCTTCTTGAAGAGCCCGCGCAACTCGTAATAGCGGTGGTCCAATCCTGGATTCTCGTCATGCCTGGAAATCGTATGCTAATGATTTTTGGCACTGTGCATTATCTGATTCGTGCTCGTTATCTTCCATACTGGCTGTTTCCTCCTATGCGAAATAATGATTAGCGGTTTATCGCAGGATCAACGGTGCATAAATCTTGCATACTTTATATTCTATTTTATACTTACATGTTTTATATTCTCGAATTCGAATGGACTTTGATATGTTTTATAATGCGATTCTGCAATCGCATCGCTGTTTTTTCAGAAATGCAAGGATCCAAATAGAAGAATAAACCATTGAAAAGATTTATATTATACAAATTTTTCATAAAAGCTGACTCTTTCTCTGATTTCATTTTGTAAAAACTTTTAATCACTTATCATTCTATTAATTTATTATTTATGAAGAACAATAAAAACTGCATTATATTTAATTTGATTCATCATAAAAGAAAGAAAATGGCTAGAAATTGAACATTGATCGTTATCTCAATTAATCGAGTTGAATCAAATTCGTAGATATCGTGATACTGAAGTAAGATGACGGAAAAAGAAGGCACGACAAAATAATTCATGAACAACGAAGACGAAGATGAAGAGACAGAAGAAGAAAATGAAAAGCAATTAAAGATACTCATTGAGGAGAGTTATTGTTTTTGCTCTTGGCTAAATTAAATTAATACGATTAATTTAATTTAATCAACTTGATTTATTGATTATTCTGATGATAAAATAATCGCCAAAGAATTCGGATCTATTATAGATGTCTTCGTACGCAACTAGTCAACAGTTTCAACGTCAACAGTTTCAACGTCAACAGTTTCTCCGCATCCTTGCCGATCTTCATCATGCCGAATTCATTTTGGACTACCGTTAGTGAACTACCGGCATTATTATATTTTGGACTACCGTTAGTGAACTACCGGCATTATTGTATTCTGTCGTATCGTATCGTATTGTTATCGCCATTAACAATAAACATATATAAATTATTGCGCACATATAATTTTTCATGGAGAAAAATAGTCGATCCGAATTATATAAAACTGTGACGACGATTATACTGATATGTCAATAATCGCTAAAAATTTTTGTAAACATATATTAACAATCATTTTATTTATTTTGGTAACTATTAATCATTTATCGTCCTCTTCATCGTAGTAACCCATTAAGAAGCCTGACAGCGTGCCGCCTGATAAATGCCGCGAAGATAAATCGAATGAAATTTCCAGGAAATATTGAGAGGTTCTCAGGAAAGTCAAATAGCGCTGCAAGAAAGAATACATCGTTTCCATATTAAGCTTCTGTCTTAACTGTCTAAACGTTTTGTTGAAATATTTTACATAAAAGACCTAAAATTACTATTCTGTTTATTTCTTCTATATCTTTTAGAAAATTGTCAATCAAAATCGAGAAATGTTTCGAAAAATTATTATCGGAAGTTACTTGGCAAATAAACAAAAATCACTTTTTTTGGCAATTATAATTATTTGATAGAAACTAATTGATCTTAGCACGATATTCACTTTCGTCGGTCTTTTGCTTTCCTATGCAGATCTCTTCTGTATCGAACTGCGATAAAGAAATAGAGTGCGAGTACATTATACGAACTTTGTTACCGCATCAAGCACGAGTCTGCGTCGTGTTATCAGCCGCAAAAGTGGTCTTTCGTCTTTATCTTCAACTAGTGCTTATGCCGGACTTATGCTTGCTCTAAAAGTAAAGTACTTCAAAATACTTGTCGATTTTGATGAAGATGAGATGGCAGGAATCGCATTCGTCGGAGGAACTCGCGAGAGTTTTCAATAACAAAATGCTGAAGATCCTGATAAATTTGTATTTATCGTTCAAGATAAATATAGTAATACAAAAAAATTTTAAATAATCAAATGAATGATAATAAATACTTTATTCATATATTTTATTACATTATCATATCTCCCCCCTTCTTTAATACTTCTTATTCCAAATCTCTGCGCAATAGAAAATATTTTAAAGATAAATATGATCTTTAAAATCGATGCACTCCAGATTTCAGCCTCGATATGTAAACAATTGTCTCTGTTAGATTTCGGAGATCCTGAAATAAAATAAGAATCCTGAGTATATAAAAATCGGAATATATAAAATCAGATCCATGACGATCAATCTTTTTTCCACACGCATTTGGCAAACTTTCGACAGCATTACTCTGTTTGGTATCTCGGTTACGTCTTTCAGAAATATTCTTTCAACGTGGAGTTGGAACGTGCGTTCCAACATGGATCTATGAGAACCAGATGAGAAAAATTAGATGTATGCTACAAAGTTACCATCTACTTTAGGCTGTAAATTATAGCCTAAAGTGATTTATGGAAAAATTTGCTCCAGCATTATCTGCTCCGACCAACTTCGGAAAGTTGGCAAGTTTTATTTTACATGGTACATTAAGCCAAGTAAGTACAAAAGAGTCCAAAAATGGTTTATAATATGTCCAATTATGACCAAGTATGACTAATTCTGTCCCGTCAGTTTCATTAATTCTGACTAACATTGTCAATAAGCGTCTGCTTTGATATTGGATGGCACACTGTACAAGATATGAACGAATATGGCCTAATAAGGTCTGTAATGGTCCATATGTCTTGTTATAATCAAGGATAAACAATTATGGTCAAGAATATCCTGTATGGTCATGTGTGTCAGTAATATTAATTCCGATTAACTTTAATAAAATATGTCAGATTTGGTCAATTATGACATTGTGCCAAGCATGGATCAATGTGCCCTAATATTGACTATACAAGTCCAATATGTCCAGGTATGGCCAAGTATGACCAACTATAGTCAAATGGGTCCCAGTATTACCAGTACCGACCAACTTTGGAAACGTATATTGGGTTTTGTCACATATGGCATACTATACCAAGAAAGGATAAAGAAATCATAAAATAGCTTATAATAGTCCAATATATTTTGTTATGGACAAGTATAACCAATTATGGCCAAGTATGACCAATTTGTTCCAGTATTACCAATTATGACAAATTTTGGTAAAGTATATCATGAACCACGTATTGCCTATAACGGTCCAATATGTTCCAATATGTGCCATGTAAGTAGAAAAAAGTTCAAAAATGACTTGTAATATTCCAATATGTCCAGCTACGGTCAAGTATGACCAATTAATACGAAGTTTGCGCCAATATTGCAAGTTCTGACCAACTATGTGTCAGGTTTGACAGATGTCAGGTTCTGTATGGCACGCTATGATAAGTATGGACAAATTTGGTCTTGATATAGACAAATATGATCAAAGATGATGAATATGATCAAGAATATCAGTATGACCAAATTTGCTTCAATATTACCAGTTCAGATAAACTTTAGTAATGTGTACCAAGTTTGATCATGTATGTACCACACCATGCATACTGTACTATATATGCGCAAAAGAATCCGAAAATGGATAATAATGTCCCAATATGTCCAGTTATTATCAAGTATAACCAATTATGGCCAAGTTTGTTCTAATATTGCCAATTCTAATCAACTTTGTGATTATATGTCAAATTTGGTGTTGTCAGGCACACTATGCCAAATATGGACAAACATGGTTTAATATGACCCCTAATGGTCCGGAATGGCCAGTTATGATCAAAGATGATCAATTATGGTCACCAATTATATCACATATAGCCATGTGTGCCCTAGTATTATCAGTTTCGGCAACTTTGGTAAAGTACGTATCAGATTTGGTCAAGTATGGCACACTGTTCCAAGTATAGACAAATGTACACATCCTGATATTATCTATGAAGATCCAGTATGTCCAGTTATGGTCAACTATGACCAAATTTGCCGCGATATTGCCAATTCTGATGAACTATGTGATTATGTGTCAGATTTGAATTTGTATGAGACACTTGGACAAGTATGGACAAATATATCCGTCGCACTTTACCAAAGTTTATCAATACTGAGCAATACTGGGGTAGAGTTGGCCATATTTGATATTTATGATCCTACTGGATAATTATAGGCATTATTAGACCATGTTTTTCTATATTTGTTATAGTATGCCAAATATAACCAAACCTGACACATTTTTATAAATTTGCTAAGAAATGTTAATATTGTGGGACACATAATCGTTCATACTTGGTCATAACAGTACATATTGGACCATTATTTTGGTCCTGACTTGTGTAGTGAACTACAAATGGCAAAACCTGACATACCTTTTTAAAGTTGGTCGGAACTGATAATACTGGGAAAATATCCCAGTCATCCCAATCATATATTTGGATATATTAATACATCATTGGGTACTATGATTCCTAACTGAAATAAATCACACTCGCAAATTGCATTTGCTATCTCAATATAATAATACAGGATCCTTCGATAATAATCTAAAAGTTAGTGCATCTTCGACACCAAATTCTGCAGCTATAATATATTTTACTTTATGTATTAAATAATATTGATACATCTAATTGAATTTTAATTAACATTAATCATTAATGAAGTTATTATTGTAATGTTATTGGTCAATGGTTTATATGTTATTTTCCTCATTTTCTATTTGTCAATTATCTTTGAAAGTTTTTTCCGTATACATTAGCAAAGCTTTCGTTAAATGATGATCATCAAAGAAGAGATATATGCTAAGCGGCTGTTTCCTAAAAAAGTTGCATTCTTTAGAGGAAATTAATATTGATATGATAATAAATAAATATCATTGTACCGAATATGAAATTTTTCAAATTATATATGTATCATAGGGATGGTACTTGTTATGAGCAGTGAGAGGAAAAAGGAAAACTAAAGATTTTCTTAAAAATCTTGGCAGGAGGAACTCATGAAAAGATTTCTTAAACTTTATATATTTTCTGATATACTTTCTCGCATAGTTTACACCTATAACTTTGATATCACATATTTGAAATAACTTATATGATGATTTTTACGCTGATTGGATACATTTCTTTAAGTTAAGTAGTCTGCAGAACGAGGTCACCACCATCGAAGCGGGCCAGATAGGATGGTGGCTAATCCATAATGCTTTTTGTATGCGCTTATTGGGGCTTGGAGCATCAGTATGTATATGCTGGTATGGTGTAGTAATTTTAGCTTACGCCGAAAGACGAATTTGTATACAATGAAATGTGTCATGATGGCCATAGAGTTGGGAAGAGAAAACGATTTGCGATGAAGTGTGTGTATGTCGCAGAGGAGTATCGAGAACCATGACATACCGAGAATCTTTTATAATCTATTTTACATATGACACTATTTGTCCCTTGCGCCTAATTATTATTTGGACCATTTCCATAATTTATCTTATATTTTACGCGCATTTTAGTATCTCGGTTTAATTTTAGTATCGAATGCTTAAACGAATGAATTGCGAGGAATTTATAATGAGAAAGGCATTTTGCTTTCAAGCAAATTGCTTTAAGTATATCACGTTATCTTTGGGAATTCATGCTCGTGTTGCGTACGTTCTCGGCTTGATTGGGATCTATTAATGTGACAGTTAACAAGTGCAGTGAACAAGTATGTCAAATGTTTGAATAGTTCCATTGATGGAATAAATTATCAAGATACTTGAAGCATCAGAAGAGAATCTTTTTCATTAACACTGTTTGGTAATGACTTGATATTGGCCATGTATTATTAATGAGAGAATAGGGTATTGAAAGTGCGGTACATGCATAATGTACTCCAGGCAAGACACGTGATATATTGCTATGCCGATTGGTCAATTGACGAATAACTCCAGAACTATATAGAATTAATATTGGAATAGAGACAATGTTTCAGACACGATCATCATGGCAGGAATAGGGAGGAAATACCTCATCTCATCATGCAGCTATGCCAATTGCTTCAATATATAGCTGATAAGGATTTATATACATATCATTATGTGAATTCTTTTATTTCCTGCTATATTCAATATTTATTCTACTGGATGTATTTATATATTTTAATTAGTTTAACTTTAAATTAATGTATACATTAATTAATGATATTTTGTATTCAATGGTTAAATTTATTATTAAAAGAATATATTACCATGTATAATGTACTCTAGGCAAGGCAAATGTTGATATGTGATGCTGCTATTCCCATTGGTTGGTTGGTGAGTAATTCTAGGATTATTGAAAAGAAATTCTATAATGAAAGCATTGTTACAGGCGCAATCATCATTGTAGGAATTGGGAAGAAACATCTCACCATATTGTGCAGCTTGCCAGCTGCTTCAATGTGTAGCTGATAAGGATTTGTATACCTATCATTAGTTTTCAATATTTATGCTATTTTCTGTCATATTCAATATTTATTTTTTTGGGCAGGATATTCAAATTAGTTTAACTTTAAATTGTTATATATATTAATTAATTTTTAATCCAATGATTAAATTTATCATATAATTTATATTAAATTTATTAATGATTATATGATTAAATTTAAAGGAATGAATTAACCTATGGATATAATGTACTCCAGGCAAGGCAAGTGTCCACCATGGCGATGCCCGATTTATTATTCCGGATCCGGAACTGTTGGGATCGGATCCATAAATCGTTAAATTTCTATATCTATTTCTATATGGTTCCTTTATACCCGGACAATTAAACAAGACAATTAAATAACCCGGACAGTTAGTCTTAAATAGTTTGCAAACTAATGAATAATTAGTGAACAACAAATTCTGACATGTCAATTGACTTTTTGAAGACATATTACTATTGATGGAAGATCTAAGAAAGCCTCGAATATATCAATTGGACGAAAGATAGTTAATTTCTTTTTGGAAAAGAGGAAAAAATTATCTTATCGTGTAACATATACAGCAAAGTAGAGTGTTTTAAGTGTGATGGATATATATCAAATTGTGGAATAATATACATCCACAATTTTTTCTGTTTGTCCTAAGCGTTGGAACATGTTAGTTAATGATCTTTGTTTTTAATAAATATCATTAATAGAAACTGAATAAGATAAGCAAATAAAGTAAGTGAAGTATTTATTAAATTGATTTAAACGATAATGTATTTTCCAGTATTTTATTTGTCAAAATAATTGTTACAAAATCTTACTTATAAATTTAATTAAATATCTTTTATCATAGCATTAAATTTCTTTTGGCGATGTTATACGCGTGTAATCTGACAATAACTTGATTTATATTGTTTTGGTATAATTTAATCAGTATTATATGATTTAATTAGTATTATATGATAAAAATAATATTATCAGATTCCAAATTTCAAATTATGTGTTTCTGACAAAAGGAAAAAAAATGTAAATACCTAAAGACTATACCTAAAGAAATTTTGTTTTTGCATTTTCTTTTTGACATATATATATTAAAAAAAGATATATATATATGTATACTTATTAAAGAAAAAACATAGAAACCAATAATTATTATTATTATTTTTATTTGTTGCATGCATGGAGAAAAGCTTTATAAACGGCTTATAAATATATAAATTATTAATTTTATGAATTTAATTAATTTCTTAATTTTTATTTAATATGATTTAATTTTTATTATATATGATAATTATAATTATATGTAATGTATATATTATATATTATATATATAGACCAGTAAATATTATTTATTTCTTGATAATGATACACACAATAACGTGTGAAAAATTTAAGATATTATAAATTAAGAATCCATTTGTCTGATAATTTTTTAATAATTAATAAATATGAATTTGGATTATATTTGATTGAAACATTAAAGATTCACTGAATATTAATTCTAAAACATTATTCACGAAGTTAAAATTTTAGATTTCAGCTAAAAGTATTATTATAGAAAGTACTTTTATAGTAAGCAAGTTTCAAACATATCTGTATTTCATAACTTAATGACGGACTATTGTCAATGATTAACTCAAGAATATTTTTTTTCTAATTCGCAAATAGATATTTGTTTTCTAAGATGTGTTTTTCAAAATGTCGTTTAAAAATTCAATTAAATTGAGAAATATATATATGATTAATAATATGACTCATAGTCAATTTTCTTTATCATCTTATTATTATTTTATGTTATGTATAGAATATGCAGAAATTAATTACACTTATGGATATATCTTCTGTCATTTAATAGTATTGATAGCTTTTAATTAATTTATTGATTGAAATAAAGAAATTTTCTAGAAAAAAATGTACATACGCATATACATTCATACAATTTTTCTGTATATACGCGAGTATGCAGTTTTTTATTCTCATAGTATGTTACGGCATGTTGTAACAATGAAAAGTAATAAAAACTTTCGAATTTTATTCGAAATCTTTTGCATCTTTTGAAGAAAAATATGTTTCAATAAATTTTAAATTCAAACATCGTGTATGATCTGTCGATTTTAATCGACATCGCCGATTGTTGAGAATATATATCTTAATTTAATGTGGGGAAATTGGAAGAATGGAGGAAGAAGAAGAAAGTTAAAATTTAAAATAAAGTACTTTTAATGCGCAGCGACATAAATTCTGGTACAATATTCTTTTGATTATAAAAGAATTAATACCGGGAGAGAGATATCAAAATAACAAACAAGATGTACAAGATGAATAAAGAGATGGAAAAGATAATACCAATATTAATCAGTATTTAAGGATATTTTCTGAGTACATGTACATATTTGAAGGTGGCGATTTTAGATGATATATTCGATCAAGTTCAGCTATTTTCCGTTTAAAAATCGCAGTATAATTTTGGTCATATATTCGAATTTTCTTCTCTAGATAGTATCAGCAATATGTTGTTGTAACGAATGTTATTTTAAGACACCTTATATATAGCTGCATATGTGTTAAATACTTATACACGCGTAATTGTACTTCATACATGTACTTAAATAGAGAGAGAGAAGGCGAAAGAGATAAATACTTTCCAGCACACGACATTTATTTGAGAATTTATATAGTCAAGGTTCAAATAGAGCAAGATTACAAATAAGGATTAGAAGAATAAAATAACTCACGCGATACCGCGGTAACTGCTTTTTCAAAGATAGCTTCGGATATCTTCGGTGCTCATCGTCGCGCTTCGTGCGGTACTCACTCGTATTCATCTTGCCTGGAATCTGTGCAAGTCTAGTCGACGTCGCGCGCTCGTTTCGTTTACGTCACGTTTACGGTAAACGTTCAGTGTCTCGGCTCCGCGCGAGTTCTACGCTCATATCAATAATTTAAATCCCTGTTGTGCGTGCTTATTATATTTTGTAATTTGAGAAAATATGTGCATACTAATTAGGTAAGATCATATCTTAACTCAATCTTAAATATCGTTTTCATCCCTTCAACTTTACACACGTTTTATATATAAAGCCGAGATAAAGCCTTCCCTTAAGAGGTCTCTTTCAGGCTTTTATTCTGTTTTCATGCGTATGAAACAATACATAAGAACGTTAAATGTATATAGAAAATCTATTGATTCTTTAAATGAGTTATCGCAATATGCGATTCATGAATATACTTATGTTGAAATTATTATGTTTGTATAATTTGCAATAACACGTTTAAGGAATGTTTTTTTGCATAATAATAATAATAACAATAATAATGCTTTTAACGTTTCCATAAATGCATCAGGAATTTGGTTGTCATTCTTTAAATTATGCATATTTCTCTAAAAAATACATAATCATAAACATAAACGCAGCTGATACAAACGTTAAAAATATTTTTTGTGCACTTATTTTTTAAAGATAAGAGAAGTTGTCCGTCCAATGCTCGTTTATTGTATCTGCATATCTGTAATTCATAATTCAAAGTTATGTATTAATATTTGTTTTCTAGATTTTCTCAGAAAAGATTTCTTTGAATTTGTCTTTTCCTCAAATAAAAACAGTGAACGTGAACAGTGTTTAAACGTGATTGATTCGATTCAATTGTTTGCGTTTTATTTACAATTTTGTTTATTCTTTGCTGAATGCTCTTGCCTGCATTATTTGAATCATAATCAAAAGCGATAATTGAGTTCGAATGATCGAGAGAACTCAATGTATTGCTATTATTCGACTGATGATATTTGCAAAAACAGAGATTCATGAATGAAAGGCGCACGCAATGAACTTTGCATGCGTATGCTATCCGACAAATTTTAATATATATAATAATTGCAACGCATTTCATCGCGCGTAATATTGACTTTTTGCCTGTTCGGCCACTCCGCCTGTTCGTCCTCCCCTTATCCCGTTCCCATCTATCCTGCTTGCTCCCTCCGCTTATTCCACTGTTTTTTCTTTTCCTCTAGAATCGTGCTTGGCTTTGTTTCGTTTCTTCTACTTTGAAAAAGAGTTTCAAAAGAAATGAAAATTTAGGCGAACCATAATTAGAAGATTATCTTCCGAGTCTCCATCTGCAGGTATTGATATCTCGATATGTATAAGATATATATATATATATGTATGTATGTATGTATGTATGTATGTATGTATGTATGTATATATATACCACTGTGTGCGAGCGCGCGCATGTGTGTGTATTATACGGTTATGGAAACTCATATGAGTTTTTTTTTTCATGCAATTTGCAATCATATGAGTTTTCCGTTAACAAATTTTAACAACTTAACAAATTAATTAACAAATTTTTAACAAATTTTTTTCCGTTAAAGAGCACATATTTTAAGTAAATAAAGTGTGCATATAGTCAATATCTAATGAATATACATACCGGTTTATAAATTTCTTTATGCAAAATGAGATGTAATTCATAGAGAGATAGATATATTGTGTATAGGATAGGATATATTGCGTGTAGGATATATTGAATTTAAGTCTAGAGCTTAATAATTACTATTAAATTACTATTAATAAATTATATGATACCACTATATTATTTATATTTAACTTCAAAAATACATATTAAATATATGTCTAACTTTCTTAAAAGTTATTATTAAATTATTATTAAAAAATTTATTAGAACTTAAAAAGTTTATTAACAAAATGTATGTAAGTCCATTATAATCAGATGATTCAGATATATTTAAGTTTCGAAGAGTAGATTCATTGAAAATATCTGCGAACATTACTACCACTAAATTTCGCAAACCTCATTAGAGTGAAAGGATTGATACTTCAAATAAATTTGGAAGAAATAAACGCGGTACGATTATTCACTATAAAAACTTTGGCTTATATAATAGATAAATTTTATAATCTGTCGTTGTTACTCTTAATATAAAAAATGTTATGTTTAATATAAAAAATTAACGATTGCGTTTCCGATCGTATTGTTAATCATGTCATTGATCAGTTACCATAATCTCATAATTCGATTCAAATATAATTATCATTATATATACGATATTAATATATATACGATATGGAGGCTCAATATTATATATAAGTCACATAGTGTCACAAGTCAAAAAAATCACATTCAACGTAATTTTTGAATTTCCGTGAAGTGATATTATTCGATATATAGGGAGTGTATTTTTTGCCAAGTTGCCAGTATATCTTTTCGCCAAAGTTCACGCATGTGCGATTATTTTCCGTCCCTTGATTAATAGCCTCAGCAATATTGTCCTTCGTGTCTCATGCGTTAGTCATCGACCATGGAGGGTGGGGGATCGACATTATGAAGGGAAAAAATAAACGAGGAAAGGAGGACGATATAGATACATAAACCCGAACCCGCCTTCCAACAACGCAAACCACTGATTTTGATTTTTCTCCACGCACGCACTATCGGAAGCATAATTGTCCACATTGTACATTTATTGGAATTATGGAAACTGAATTTTTTCATATAATTTACAATCATATGAGTTTTCCTAATTACTACATTTTTTTCCATTAAAAAATATTGATGAATTTTAAAACAAAGTGTGCACACGGTCAATATCCAATAAAAATACATGCTTGTTTACAAGTTTTTTCATGCAAAGTGAAACATAATTCATAGAGAGATGTTATTATTTTTAATTTTAAGATATTATATATAAGCATATGAAGGAACTTATTTTGCATTGTTATGCATTGTTTATTATATTAATTAATTATCATACAAAAATTATTTGAATAACGTTATGTGTTATATATTGCTAATTATACTATAAATTATACTATATACTATATACGTTATATTATAAATATCCCATCTCTCCCATCTTCAGAGATATTCTCTTCATTTATAAAGGGATCTGTTTACTTGTTTTGTAGTCCCAAAATAATATAGTATGAGAAGAGAAAAAGAATGGTAAGGAAAGAGAGTGATAGAGAAATAAGAGTAGAATGAGAATAGAATAAGAGAGAGAAGGAGAGAGAGAGGCAAAAAACAAGCAAAAAAGTATTTGAAGATTTATTAAATTAGAGCTAATGAGTAAAAGATAAACATGGGATGATTTCTTTTTTATTGGGATTATGCGCGTGCCGTTTATAATATATAGCAGACGGTTAAATAGGATCATAAACGCTCGTTTAATAATATGTGTATCGGCATATGAGTAGTGCGAACACGCATATTTTAATGTTTTTCTTGTTTTCTTTTTCTTTTTATTCTGAATAAATACATTAAATGTATGTTATTAATACGTTATTAAATGCATGTCATCCATAACATTCAAGTATCAGATATGTCTGCTGAAGGTCGTGATATAAACGAAAGGAAAATAATTGTGCGTAAAGTAAATCGAAAAATGTGAGATAACATTTTTTCACGGAATTTCGTTTCCAAGAAAATTGCATTTGATAATTCATTGACTAGTATGATTCAATTGAATGTTTGATTCAGTGATGCATTCAGTTGAACGTATCACTATTTCTATTCACGTTTATAAATATAAACAATTTTATAGGTCGATACAATGTAAAATAACACAAATTTTGTGAAATCATTTATTTTGTTACCTTGAAAACCATTGAAAATTGCTGCATATAAATCTATATTCATACTATATAAAAAAATCATTGTAAAAGGTATTCTAGACTTTTAGTTTTGCTGACATTTCTCTGACAGAATTTCTTAATTGAAAACGATTTTGATTATCCTTATCGTAAAATATTCTTTTAATGTGACTTCATAAAAATAAAAATTAGTTAAAGTAATATCCAGTGGTAATATTGGCGATTTTGTAATGGAATCAAGTTATAGTTTCATCATAATCCGATATCCATATTATTCATTTAATAAACTTCTGATTTTTCTGATGAGATGTAATAGAATGCTATTAAAAAATTAATTATATTAATCAAATATATATATACACAATTACTTTTTTTTCTAATTCTGTCACGATTGTTGATATACATATTCGACACAATATATAGAAAATTTAGACAAAGGTTTGAAACTGTTAATATCAAAAGATAATAATTTTTTTATATTATTGTCTTCATTTTCATAACATCTCTCCCTTGAAAATATATTCAGTTATATTAATTAGTAGCCATTAGTTCGCAATTTTCAATCATGTGAATACAGTCGAATTAAAAGAAGCGGATATAGAGATTTTCCTCATATAAATTATGATCTAAATAATTTTTATATGATAATTATATAAGCAACGCAATTATATAAACATAAATTATATAATACAAAATAAGTATCTTTGTATATATATATTTATAATATTTTGAATAATAGTTTTATTCAAATAATATCTTGAAATTAAAAATATTTACATATGAATTATATCTCATTTTGCATCAAGAAATTTATAAAGTATGTATATTCATTGGATATTGATTATATGCACATTTTATTTGCTTAAAAGTCATCAATGCTCTTTAACGGAAAAAAATGTGGTAATTAGAGAAACTCATATGGTTGCAAATTACATGTACAGTAACTACACATATCAACTACTATACATCGTTAATACGATATGACAATCATACATGTTACACAAGAAATATTATATGTTACAAGCATCATTACAAGTTGTACAAAATAATTTTTCAAAAATACATCATGATTCTAGAATAATAAATATTATTATACATATATTACGTGATAACATTAAAACTGAAATATATATCGTTTCAGTTTAGAATTAATAGTTTTAAATATCTGCTTTCTTATCTGATTATATAAAAGTTCACTATACGAAGAAAAATATTTCCTTCAATTTTATTCAATATAATTTCGATATTGATGTTATATATTATTAATATTGTTCAATCTTAAATATATTACTGAATATTTAAAAGATATATTTTACATACACATATATTTTACATATACATATAGTTTATTTAGCATATTCTCTTATTATACCAAACTATTATATTATATCACCATTAACATTTCTTCTAGAAAAATATTGTCTATTTATCTGTACTTATACAACGATATTCGCGTTTTATGAAGTTACATGCATATTATTACATGCTACTTATTATCTTTGGAATGTGCGAAAAAAATTGTCATAATCCAATTTTCTTTATATTTGTATTCTACGCTTCACAGAACATACTTTTATATCGCATTTATATTGAAATTTCGCAAAGTTATCATAAATATGCTTCTTGCGTTATTATCATACCAGAAAATTAATTACATATTTCTTCGAGAAACTAAATCTCGGATTTGGACCGAGCTTATAGTAAGCCTCAGTGCAATATCCTCATCCAGCGAATATAGTGACATAATAGGCAAACGTTCAGGCCGATGCACCGTTATGCAGAATGATGCTGAGGTCAAAGAGCCGATACGAATGGGAGGGAAGAAAAGGAGTCTGGGTTCCGTCGGAATATGTGCATCGGATATGCTCGTTTGGCTGGTTCACTCATGAATATTTACAAAGCGAAGCGACATGACGAACAACCCAGTAAATCCTCACGCAACACTAAAGATTTTCGGAATCGTTAAAAAATCTATAAAATTTTGTGCTGTTATTTCAATATTGTCTACATTTTTAGTTTGTAAAATGTAACTTCATTTTAATTTCATTATTCAGATCTTGAAATTTTGGATATTCTTTATGTATATGCTTTAAGAAATAACTAACAATTAACGAGATAAATAAATTAACAAGATATCTTGTTGAAATATATACAATAGTTATTTTATTGGCATCATTGAAATATATATTTTGTCATATGATGATAATGTGAAATCATATTTCATTCAACACACCCACGTCCACACGCGCACACACACACACACACACACACATATATACACAAGATCATTCATGTACACATACAAGATCATTCAAAAAGTAAAGAGATAAATCGTTCTGTAAATAAAAACTATTTAAACAAACAACATACGTTGAAATATGTTCTTTATGATATTTTATAATAAGCTTTTTTAAAGATCATGAATTAATATATTTGTCGTGTTACTTAAAAACGGCTATTTGATCAATATTTTTGTTAATATAACTATAACTATATCTATGACTAATCTCATCATAACAATGCTTTTCTCTCGAAGAATAAAATATTATAAAATATACTATAAAGAGAAACAATAAAAGTTATACGAATTTTACAGTTTTTTTATACATCGATCATATTGATCGTTTGATCCATATGATCCATATGATTCATGTGATCAAACAGATATTGTTGATGAGCAACGTTCAGAATGCTCAGTTGAAATTCCATTTTCAGAAAAGCTCGTATTAAGGTACTTATTAAAAAAGATACGCGAGTTACTAATAGCTACGAATAACTAACTGAAGAAGTTAATAAAAATTGCATTGTCGATGTTAGCACAGTTCGTTACATTATTTATATCAAAACCGAAACATCAAACTTATTCAAGGTTGATTCCAAGATAACTTATGAATAAATATAAAGAAATCAGACTTCATTCATCCGCACATAATTGAACCATTGAACCATTGAAAAGTTATGTCGAAAGAGTTCTGTCTTCTCCATTCTCGTTACAGATCTCATTCTTTGGAATATCTTTTTGTTTGCTTTCGGTTAACTCAATGAGTCATTGCGCAATGATGTTCAATAAGTAACATGAAAAAAATATGCAAATGAGTCTCAAACATTAGGATAAATATTTACTATTAGGGAGAACTAAAAAAATAAAATGAAATATATACATAATTATTGAAGATTATATCGAAAAGTCGATAAATTGTTAAGAAAGTTGATTAAGTAATCCCTTTGGAAACTATAAAAGCCTGTCTTAACTTATTAAATAATTTTACTATTTATATTTTTTGGATTAATTTTATTTAAAAAATTTTATTAAAAAAATATGGCTACAAAGGAATTTTAAAAAGAAACTATAATCAATAATTTTGAATTTGAAGTTATTTAAATATTAGTTGACGCAGATCTAAGAGATAAGCATCGATAGGTTCATTGATAGATTCGTAATTTGATACAAACATATACTTATGGTGCATTGTGTCTATTGCGTCTATATGAAGTCTATTTGTAAAGAAATAAATTGAAAGAGATTTTTTTCTTTATTTATAACTTATTCAGTCTCACTTTAATGCATCCTTTAATGTTTTTCTTGCTTTTCGGAACATATTTTCTAGCATGGCACATTTTCTATTACTCTCTACAAATTAATAGCGAATGTACTTTATATATATATATATATATATATATATATATATATATATATAAAATAAGTTTTATTCAAATTGGAATGTTTTCGGCGGATATTAAACTATAATCGATAATTTATTGCGAAACTAACTATAGATGATACTAAATAATATTATTAATATTATTTATTATATCAAAATTTAATTGATGTTAAATAATATATATATATATATATATATATATATAATATATATATAGGAAAAATAAATTTAATATACATATATACATTATTTTATATAAAATTCTTTCTTTGGTGTTCTAAATTATTATTTTTATTCGATAAAGGTTGATCATTTGCGAAATATATTTCACGCTTATTTTAATATTTTATTTAATATGCAATGCATAATGCATTTTTATATATAGATATAGTATTTATATATAGATATTTTATATTAGATATAGTTAGATATATATCTAGATGTAAATATATGTACATTGATATATTTACATTAAATATGAAATCATATACATTATCCATACTACAATTATTAAGATCTGATAAAATGAAATGTATCGAATGAAATTCGCCAATTCCGAAGATAGCAATAAAAGAATCGAGCGCGTGTTGCCGCAGGAATCAAACATATCGCATTATCTCTAAAGAGTTTTTCAATCTTGATTGGGTTTGATTGAAAATAACAAATTTAATGATCAATAGACAAATGTATCAATCGATTGGGTGAATCGATTGATGAAATCGATTGAATATCTAGTAAATTTTCATATAATTCGAATTTCATATATTTCGAAAAAGAATATCAGCACTTATCAATCGCTTGTTGAAATATACGATATATAAAAATGATATATAAAGAAATATATGATATATATGATATATATGATAGTTCTAGTTTCAATATTCTATGTAATATCCTCGTGCAATAGTGCAATAGAATTTTTCTTCATTTATCGTCCATATTCTTTCTATTATTTGGAAATCTCGGTTGATTACAGTTTAAAGAACAAGAAAAATATGTAGAAGCCAATTGAGAGTCAACTGGGAAGCTGATGTTTTCATTGTCTTATGTTTTGTCCAAATTCGAGAATGAGGAACGATATATGCGCGAAAGCATTGTTGGTGCAGCATATTTCTTCGGAAAACGCTATGAGCACTGAACACGAATTCATCCGACAGCTGTATAAAGAAATATAACGTGATGCGATTCTTTCTCTCTCTCTCTCTCTCTCTCTCTCTCTCTCTCTCTCTCTTTGTCTGCTTTGTCTCTCTCTCTGTTTCTGTCTCTTTTTTTCTCTCTACATACATACCCGTATGGGTAGAATAATGCTAAAGAATTCCGCTAACCTAACCTTACTAACGCGATAGTCCTGATGCGTTATTAGTAGAGTAATATTATAATATGAAAAACTAAATTTCGCTTTTCTTATATTATTTTATACAAATTTAAAATATATGTTTCCGATTTGCAATCGTTACGTAAATCCATGTTTATTATGATAGTTTTATTCAAATTGGAAAATATTTTCGGCGGGACTATTAAACTGTAATCGACAAATCATTGCGAAATTAACTGTAGATATAAATAATATTATTACGTACATCAAAATTTAATTGATTTTAAATCATTAATAAGATAATTATTATAATGTTATTAATAAATTGTTAGCATTTGTTTTTTTTCTCAATTTGTCGATTATCTTTGGAAATTTTATTTTTACACGTTTAGCAAATCTTCCATCATCTTCAAATCATAATCATCAAATAAAGAAATAAAACTAGAAATTTATTAATTCTTAAGAAAGATCTTTTTAAAAAAAATTGATATTGATATAATAAATAAATATCATTATACTGAGATTGAAATTTTCTAAAATATATATATCATAAAGGACCCTATAATAAATAAGGATAGAAAAAGATAAGAAAACTAAAGATTTAAAGTCTTTGAAAGAAAAAATGAACAAAACGAAGTTTAAAAATTTTATGGATTTTCTTGTACAGATTTCTTGTACATGAATTTCTTAAGTTTCAGAGAGATTTAAAATATCATAAATTTCTGTTAAAAATTTGATGTGGATTGAAGATGATATTTTTAACATTATATGATATGATCTTCTATTATTGATGATAATATGAGATTTTCTTTTCTGTTTTTTTCTTTTGATACTTCAGAATATTCAGAAAAAGCATATAATCAAGATTTAATATCAAAGATACATGAGATTTAATATCAAAGATACATGAGATAAAGTTATAAATTTATTACAGAATATTAATAATTAGGATTTCAATTTTTCATGCATAGTATATTTAAAAATATAGTAATTATTTTGCTTGTGATTGCTATATGTGTGCTATGGATTTATATGTATTATATATAATATAATATATTCTATTTCAATTTTTTCATTTAAATATATCCGTTTTTTTCTACAGAGCATTTTATTATCATTTAATTGTAAAAATTTTGTCATGTTTTTGTTTTTATTTGTTCTTCTTGTTGAATTGTGAATATTTCTGTATATATTGTATACATATTTTAATGTATTTGTATATTTGAGTATAACATATATTTTAATATATAACTAATATGATAAAGAACTATATAATAAAACTCTTCATTTTTCTATCAAAAAGATTCCTTTTTTATATTCTCTTTAATCCTCTCTATTCCTATATTTCTTCACTTATTATCACATTCTCTTTTCAATCGCTAATTTATAAGTAAATTTATATTTCCCTCGACAAGATAGTAAGAAAGTAAAGAATTAAAAGTAAATAATTTTCTACAAATAAGTGAAACATAAAGAATATCTTTTCGAAATATAATGTTTTTGAATAATTGGGATACACTATTAAAAGATATTTTTAAGGATATAATTCAAAATTTTCATTTAATATTTTCTCATTATTTCAATAATATGTGCTTGGAAAGAACAAATCGTATTTAAAAAAAAGAACATGTTTCACATTCTTGATGCAATAATAATAATAATAATAATAATAATAATAATAATAATAATAATAATAATAATAATAATAAAGGATATATACTGCTTCTACACAACAAATGACAATGTATCCAAATCTCTCTCTCTCTCTCTCTCTCTCTCTCTCTCTCTCTCGGCAAGGAACAATTCCGTCCTTTTCCTTGTAAGTAGAATCAGTCAGGTTCACATAGAAAGTTCAATGACCAAGTTCTTTCTTGCACTGCGTTCACACCAAGCGTAGTTCGATCAGATTTACACTGAGAAGTCTGCAGAAAGAAGAAGAAATGGAAGATTCATAAAATATTCGTGAAACATATAGAAAAGATAACGAGAAAAAGCAAACACAAAAAAAGTAACAAAAAAAGAGAAGAAGTGTTGAGTGAATGCTTTGAATATGATTGACAGAGAGTTACATAAAGAATGTAAGATTCTATCTTTTTATTTTCCTTTCTTCTTTGGTTTCTTTGATATCAGTTACATTTTTTCTTTTTTTTCTACTCGTTGCTTTTTCCGTTCATCATTTCACTATTTAACAATATCAGGATTTTTGCAATCTTTCCATTTCCAATAATATATTCCTTCCTTGTTGTTATCAATGCAATAAAAATAATTAATGATCGATTTAATAATTTTTTAAAATAAATTTTATTCTATAATTCTTTTCTTGATTTTCTGTTAAATTGTGATCGTTATTTCATAATTTTATTTTTAATATAGTAGATATTTGTATTCAAAGATATGTGCTCCTGCTTCCTGTTCTTTTTTTTTATTGAACGGTTTTGATGTGAACGATTTAGTGAACGATTTTAATGAATATCATTAACTTATTAAGGAAAAGATTCAAATTAGCAGGATATGATACTTTTCTTTTTAGATATTAAATTATCGTGTTTATCAAAGGGTATATATTTACGGTTTTTCAAAAAGATATATGTATATTCAAAAAAATTACTGAAAACTGACAAAACTTGATAAATTAATCAAACAGAAATAATTTCTGAAATGATCTAAATGATTTATTTTTACTGTTTATACTTACTTGACTTTAGCATTTCTTTTTTCATTGGTTTCTTATAATGATTAAAAAAATACATTTGCGTGCAAATGAACAGAAAATGAAGCAAGATAAAAATGGAATGTATAAATGCGAGAGCCCCAAAATCGTTTATGTTTGTATAATTAACGCCGATTTATAAGAAAATTCGTCAAAATTCTTTGCGCTCATCCGTGTTCAGTATTGCTTCAGTATATGTTATACTTTGCGAATATCCTATCAAAATAATCATAATATAAATATATATACGAAATATGATATTTAATTAATATTTCATTTTATTTTATATAATCTGAAGTATTAATAGATGCAATCATTCGGTTATAATATTTAATGTTATATTTGCTTTATATATTTTTTAATTTCCATTTAATGATAGTACTAGTCTAGTAGCATATAGACATATACATGTACGTGTATTCATACGTGCATTGCATATAAGCATTTATATCGCATGTAATATTTTCATGGCATTCTTTTAGAATAATTATTTTAAGCGATTATAATCCGCTGAATTGATAGAAATTCTAAAAAAGATTGCCATATATGCAATTATTTACATACATTTCTTTTCTAAATTTAATAGTAAACTTTTAGTAGCACCGCTGCGTTAGTCATACGGGAAGGCTTGTTCTCCGGATCCGCTCCGGAGCCAATTATGCGGTTTATCCAGGATTCCAGTTGAGGAGTCACGAGCACCCATTTAATGTGATGAATTGGCAGATTGATCCGGCTTTGCTTGTTGACAAATGATTCCTTTCCTTTTTTTCAAAATTATTGAATTTAGACCGATTAAGAAAGATAAGACGCTGAAATATTACGAGATATGCAAACTATTGTGCCTTTATAACAAAATTGAGATTTAAGATCTGCGATATACAATAATCTAGCTTAATTAGTAGAAATTTACATATGGATTATTATTATTATTATTAAATCTAATTACGCTAACGTACAAACATATCGGATAACGTCAGTTACATTTTTTTCTACTCGCTTTTCTACTCACTTCTTTCTCTCTCATTGTGAAACATTGTGAAATATTTCACTATTTAACAGTATCAAGATTTTCGCAATCTTCAATAATATATTCCTTTCAATAATATATTCCTCCTTTATTATTATCAATGCAATAAGAATAATTATTGCATTCCTTTTAAACTTGTCGATTATCTGAAAATTTTATTTTTACATCTTAACAAATCTTCCATCAAATCGTAATCATCAAGAAATAAAGCTAGAAATTTCTTAATTCCTAGGAAAGTTATGTTCTTTTAAAAAAAAATTGATATTGATAAAATAATAAATAGTGATAAAAATAAAAAATAATAAATAATAATAAGTAAATATTATATCGAGATTGATTTTGTAAATAAATTCTATCTTTTCTTGATTTTCTATTGAATTGTGATTGTCCATAATTTTCCATAATTTATATATTTCATAATTTCAAAGTTACTCCAAAATTACTCCATAATTATCTCCATATCCGATCAGTGGAATGACCGCGGTGGAATTTCAGCAACCCTTGAAAGAAGTGCTAACAAGTTTCACCGAACATTAGAACACGCAGAGACTCGATGTGTGAGATTATACAGCCGAGATAGCAGAGTCTATTGTAGCACGAAGTTGAAGAGATCTACGTGACCAAGAGAACACGGCACTTGTCGAGGAACTTAAATACGACTGTGCGAATCATTGTTTCGTGTTTAGCTCTTCTCTTTCTCTCTTCGATTGTTTTCTTTGCATTTCTCTCGGGTAACAATACGCCCTGCAATATGCTTTTGTTCTCGGAAAAACGATGCAAGAACTTTTGTTTTTTCATGATTATCTTTCGTTCGTAAGATTGTGACTGCCTCTGGATCGCGATATACCGTTGAATATGATTATCAAAATTTTTCGTGGTTGGATTTCTCGTACTTGGAGTATGACGTACTCCGTACGTACAGTATTTCGAAATCGATTTTTGTACATATAAGATCGAAACTTTATAGGTATCAGAGATTAAGTCGTGACGGTGATCCTGCATTTGTATTTTGGATTTGAGAAAAAATGCTTATGAGATATCAAATTCGGTGAGTTTAGTGATGACAGATAAATTTACTAGTTAAAATTACGTAATATCTTTTTTATTCAGAAAATCTTATACGCTTTGATCTGTACGCTCAACTATTATCAACAAATAAGTATCTTACTCGCTTTGTGCTTTGATATTATCAACGCGAATTCAACAAGGTATGCAAACAGTTTATTCCACTCTGATTACGAGATTGGAACTCGTATCGGAATTTTTTTATTATTATGCGCATTTTTGGAATAAAATTTGGAAACATTTTTATCAATAATGATGCATAGGTCGCACAGATCTTTGAATTGATATATCTTATCTTTGAGACCAGCTAATTAATCTCTGAGCTTAATAATTCGATCTTTAGAAAGGAATTTATCTTCTAGATAATCTTCTGATAGAATTGCAGAAAAGAATCTTTTTGATCGAATCGACTGCAAATTATTAAACTTTTTCTGCTTTCTAAAGCAACGAGATATATTGCTATAATCCATAATTTCATTAATTATGGAAAAAAAATTGTCTAAAAAATTTCTATAATCATTTTGACTAATTCAAAGGAAAATTTAACGTTAATCCGTCACTTTGTATTATTTCTTTAGCCGAATGCGTAAGATACTATTAATTTTAGATTTAAAAAATAATAGAAATGTCATAGCACGATAAAAATTTGATTTGTTGATGATTGATTGGTAAAACATAAATACATATTTATACATACATATTTTATGATTTTACATATTATTTTATTAATTATATCAATTCACATTTACATTTAATATAAAATATGTAAAATTATAAAATATATACATAAAATATTGACAGAATTCTAACAAAACTAAATAATGTTGTCTAATTTTGTTACGGAAAAGATGAGAAAAGTTTTGAAAGATCAGAACAACGAAGTTGAAATCAGAAATAGCGATGTGTCGAACAAAACGACACATATATGACTGAATAGATATTTATACACATAATAATATAATAATTATTAATAATTTTTCACTAAAAAGCATCATAAAACACGTTTGTTACAATTCAATATATATAATATGTATATGCTACATATTATATATGTACCCAGATAGCATCCAATTGGACATCAGTCGTATGCTGTACTAGTTTTATTATAATACACGTATATAATATGCAATTTTTATTTCAGATTATATCTTTTAATTGGTTCGCTGCTGATGTTATCCAATGGTCTTGCTATGGCGAGTAATTCCGAGGAGAATCTGTCTAGTTTCGAAACTGTTCATACAAGTAACGCAGCAATCCTGAATCGACTTGGTCTAACGCCCCTTCAAATACCTGACGGACATCACAAGAAGCGATTGGCTGGGCCTGAACCGCCGAGGTTCAGCTTGCAAACACGTCATCATCAGCCTTACAGCCGTCGTCACGGACACCGCGATAGCCACGTTTACATCGTGAAGCTTCCAGCTAGCCCTCCGTACTATACTATTACGAAACCTCACAAATCCATTAATGACGATAAAATAACCAAGACTGGTCCGAATTTCCCGGTTGGGTTCCAAGGAAACGGTAAACCTGCCAAAATATATCACTGGAACTTGCCGATCGTTAAAAAGATAACGGAGAAGAAACGTCTGCAATTGAATCAGCTGAAGGTTGATCAAGCTAGAAAAAAACTGGAGGACATAAAAATGCGGCAACAGACGTCCTCTATAAAAACTATGCTCAATAAACTTTATCCTTTTGATATGATCAACAAGAATTTTGAGTATGACGCTAACGACAAACTTCAACCTCGCCAGAAGGCATCAATAACAAAGCATATCAGAAACAACGATAAGATACTCAATTATTCCGACAATGACAATGTTAAGTTTGAGCTGAAGAAGAAAGGAGACAATGACATGGCTAATAAAACGTATAGATTAGATGATTTGAACATGCACAGGATTCGCCTAACTAATGAGTTTCATGGTTCAAGAAATGCGCCAAAGATAAAGAAACATCGAAAGAAAGCTGTCATGTCGTATTATGCGCCAATTGCTACCAAGATAGGTTCCAATAGCATCCATAAAAATTTCTCCGGAAATGGCAAGCCCAAGGCTTTCTATATTATGGAGAAAAGCCGCAAGCCGGTCTATTATCATCCTCTCCTGCCTTAATTCTTGACTATCCACTTTAATTATGCGCAATTTTAAGTGACCCGCAAACCTCTTAACGCAAGTAGACACCATTCTGTTTATACAGGATTAGATGACGCCATTCAAGTGAACAATGATAGAGCAGAGAAGAACAAAAATGAAGAGAAAGAAGCGAAGATTTTTATATCGCACATAATTATTTTTATTCGACCTTATATGCATATATTATAATTCATTTTAGGTTTTTTAGAAGTTCAACCTTTTTTAAAAATAATTTATATATTCCATTTTGTTACGAGCAAATATTATTGTACCTTATTTAAGAGATATATCGCATAAGTAAACGTTACAAATACAAATGTACTAATTTTTTATGATAATAATTAATCTCTTTTTACGTATATTTTATTTTATGATTTTATAGACACATCATTCATTCCAGAAAAAGTCACAAATAGGCTATTTGTTTCATTGAATAACTCAAATCGTTCACAGTGGAAAAACAAGTTAATAAAGTATTCAGAAAAAATGTTTCCGTGAAAGTATTATATTTATATTTGGATTATTATTTTTCATCGTACTTTATAAACTATCAACTATCGAAATACGATAATAATATTTCGTATTTCGATTAATTCATGATTAAATGTTTCATATATTAAAAGCCACTATATTCAAATTTATAAACTAAAGAAATTGTATACGATACATGTAACGATTATAAGCAAATAATGTATAAATTAACTTCTTTATATATCTGTTTTTCTATTTAAATAAAATTTACATAATACTTTCAATGAAAAGATGGAGTCCCTAGAATGTAGGGATACTATATATTGAACTTATATTGAAATTGACATTATATGCGTTTTTATTTATGTTGACTCTGATAATTATTTAACGTTAATTATTTAACGTTCGTTTATAATGAAATATAATTGATGTAAATGTTTTATGAAATGTAATTATATTAATTCTAATTAATGCAATTACTACAATTAATATGAGCTGAATTCTGTTCATAACTCTAAATATTAAGCTAGATTAGAACTTAAACTTTTTATCTACTTCTCTAGTTTGAGATTTTTCTATAAAATGTCACATTCGTCGGATTTTTTCGGGATATAATTTCTTTTAATTATATCGATGCGCGCATGTTCTATAATTATTCGATCATTAAATTATCTTAATTATGCTATATAAATAAATATATAAAATATATGATATATTTTTGTAATGAGAACATACTATTTTTACGCGTTCGCCATGCGTGATGATCACATATATCGTGCACGTTTGGTTTATGGTTAAAGCTTCAATCACACACACGCACGCACACACATACACGCATACACAAAATGTAACATGATTCCGTATGATCACAGGCGGAATTTTAACAAAGACTGAACAAATTATATATTTTATATAACATATGAATTTTTTCTTCTATATCACAATGTGTTCGACGAAAATGGTTTTTTTTCTATATTTATATCTATATTATAAGCCGCAATAAAATATTGCCCTAGACTCTGTAATAAGCATTCAGTATAATAAATAAAAGTATTTACAATTCTTTATATATATATATATATATATATATATATCATATTATTAAATACTTTTTGTATTTATTCATCCTGCATCTCTCTTTCTTTTATATGAATCTAACTACAATTCTATTAATGATATTCGTGCTCTTGATATTCGGTTCTTATATTATATTTTTTAATAAAATTTAAAGTACATATTTTTCTATGCTTTTCTTGGCATGATTAATCCAGACATTTTTTTCTTGCAAGGCATAACAGAATTTCTATATCAAATATTTGAATTTTTCTATATGAAATATTTCTGTGAATACAATGTATTAATATTGTATTAGACTATATCGAGATTTATTTATATTTCTAAGTCCTGAAAATTGATATTACGAAATAAATATAAGAAACAATGTAAAATTAATAAATTTCAACAATAACATTTTAAGAAAATATATTTTTGCATGTATTGATAAAACGTGTTAATTATGTATGCATCAAAAATTTTCATTTAATATACAGAAAAATAAGATTATTGCAATATATAAATTTTTATTTGAAAAATAACCTTAGATATTATTATCGATAATTTTATACTAAAATATAGAAAAATATGGAAATTATCTTTATTGAGTAATAAAAGATAGATTTTAGTTAAAGCACTAAAGATTACTAATATTTCTTGCATCAGTTATTGATTTCTCCTTGATTTGACAAAATGATAAAAAGATTTAATATATTTGTTGAATGTACAGTAATATATTAGTTTTGTTTGCAATCTTGTTCGACTGTGTTTGTTTGCATTTGAATGAGAACCACTTGCAACCCGTTATAATGCTTTTATTTTAATATCTGTAAGTCAACAGCCGTGGCCATGGAGGTGACCAGGCATTTGCCTTCAAGACAACTTTTGGGAACTGATTGTGTAGCTCGAAATATTAAGAAGGATATTTTCCTATTAATATTATTAATTATTATTTCTCTAATAGATTATCTAAACTAATTATATCTGTATCATGTCATTTTATAATTAATTTTATAGTTTTATTGTAATATGAAGAAAAATCTTGTTATTAATACAACATGCGGTTAATATTATGCAATAGTAATGTAATAATATTGTTAAGAACATTATATATAACAAAATATAAAAAAAGAGAAAGAAATTATCGAATAGTAGATAGAAAATTAGATATTATTATAACACACGTTTTATTATTATCTGCCGCAGAATCTTTTCTGATGATTCATATTTCCATATTTTACAAATTTATGTACGTAATATATATATATTTATAAATACGTAAAAATAAATGTGTAAAATTTATATTATATACTTATAATATTTTTAAAAGTATGAAAGAATATACTGTGTTATATTACATATTTTTTAGAAAGAGTAACAAAGATTAAACAAAGATTAAATTTTCGATTTTAAAATTCGATTTTAAAATTTGTTTATATAACTCCACATATTTGCAATCAAATAACATTAATTCAGATAATCGGCTTGCTAATCCTAAATCAATATTTCTATTGTACCTGAGAGATAAAAAGCATAAAGTATGCCTTTCGCTCTTTATCACGAGTACTCTTATCACTATTGCGAATAAACTTAAAAAAATAATAAATATAAAAAACAAAGAAATTAGCATCATGTATATTCCATTTATATACAGATTTAATAGATACTACATGATCAAATAAATAATATTTACTAATATAAAAGAAGAAAGATGAAATGATAAATCTAAACATTATGAATTTTTATAACAAACATGAATCATTTATTTAATATACATATTTAATACATACATAGAAAAAATAAATATTTCAAATCTATATTATATATTATTCTGCATTTTATATATTTTACAAAAATATTTATGAAATATTAATTATATTAATTATTCATTAGTGAAAAATATATGTACATTTTTTTTGTACGGTATTATACATATATTTTCCTTCATTTCTAGATAATAAACTTTTTCTTTATTTAAAATATTTTATATTTATGCGCATAGATTTGTATTTACAAAGTTGATATGCACATACATACTATGCACATAGGCATATATTCACATAACATATATATTCATCATTTTTGCATACATATTACACTAACATTTGTTCTTTCATAATTTATTCCTAATAATGAAATAATATATAACGCGATGTTTCTTTTAAGAAACATTTTTGGCAAAATGTTAATTTTTCAAAATATAATTTTTACGAATTATTAAAGAGAAAAAAAACAAACGAAGTTTGTCACTAAATTAATTGCATTATATTTCTTATATGTTCGTATTAGACTATTGTTATTATAATATGAGCCATCAATCGATATGATTTCTAAAGAATTTGAATAATACATGATGATGTAATATGATGATATAATAATATAATATATAAATAAAATAATATAAAAATAAAATAGGAATATCTGAATCACAAATGTCAAAGCATATTTGTTACGATATAAATTTCATGACTTGAAGAAGAGAAGGAGTTTGACATTATTATGATATATAGTTTACATAATATTTTAAACTTAATTTTTACTATACCCACATTCACCTGATTTGCTCGTGCAAGATATACTATATATGACGTAATTGTATATTTGCGAAAGGACTGACTGCTTACAAATTATTTATCACTCGTATCGTAATAAACATTTGTTTATTACAAATCCATTTGATCTCAATTATTAGTTCTAACCATAAAATAAATATTATAAACAAAATCAATAATACATATTTTGAAAATCGTCTTGATAATCAGAATATCTAATGGACTGATGCATTGATGAAGAATCATCTGATCCAAGCAGATATACACTGGTCAGTTTGCCGTTGAAAGTATAGGGTCCCAAATCGAGACTATTAAGCGAATCATCTGGTCTCTTTACCGGATTGAGCTTCGTCTGCCATTGATGCACAGAGGTCGGCTTACCGTTGCTTATAAAGTCGGTTGACAGGTTATCCAGGTTCATGATCGGACTGTCAACTGGCTTCTTATTAGATTTTTTCTGCCACTGGTAGACAGACGTAGGCTTGCCGTTACTTACAAAATCTATGGGCAGTTTGATTAGCGGATTAGTGCTCTGCGGAGAAGGCAGTTGAAACTGCACTGGTTGCACCGGTTGCGCTGGTCTCACATGGGGTAGCTGAAGTAATTGAGGTATAAGAGCCAGTTGAGGCTTCAGAGCGCTGGTCGAATATGTAGGTGGTTGCGAGATGTATCCAAGACCGGGTACAAACATGTACGGCGTGGGTGGAAGTCGAATGTAAAAGATGTCGCTCTCCTGGTATTTCTTGGACTCTCTTAATTTATCCTTCGTCGTGATCCCTGCGTTATCGTTGTAATTGACTTCATACGCGGGCTTATCCATCTTCGGATAATGTGATATAGGTGGTTCTAAAGAATAGTCCACAAATATAGCCTTATGCTGACGTCTTTGTGTCATTCTCTTCGCGGACTCATCGCGTGTCACCGCATCAGAAATTTTGAGGCGATCGCTCGTATGTTTCAAGGATAAGTTTGTATTTTCTATCACATTATTCATATTATTCAGCTTCTCGTCTGGGATTATGTCGGAACGATTCTTCGCAACAAGCAGAAGCTCATTCTGAACTTGAGAGACTAATCGATTGTCCAATGTATTCGGGAAAGGATTTGCCTTTACAAATCCTATTATGCACATCAACAGCAATAGTGGTGCCATCCTGGTAGCGTCTGGAAAAGGATAATGAAATCGTTATCAAAACGTCATAAATATGTATATATATTTCTTTTTTATTTTATTATCTATTACAAGAATCATAGATAAAAGGTCATGATATTACGGGAATGCTAAATAATACTTTCTTAATTTTAAACCAAGTTGTATGAAATAGGTTGGACGAATGAAACACTATACAATATTGGACTGGACAAAATAAAACAGAAACTTGGTCTGCAGGATTGCTGAATCTTCCTTGTGTGTATCCCTTTAATCTTCTTTTATATAAATGATAGCGTTAAAAGAAATAACACGTTCATGAAATATTAAACTGATTACTGATGGCATGAAATGAACTCTCTTTCAAAATTCTCAAATATCAAGAACTCACGAAGCATAATTTCATATATTTGCAGGCTAACTGGACACAGAAAGTACCAATACATGCAACGTTAAATATCTCGTCGGCTAAATGCCATCGGAACGAGCCAAAACAAATTGTTCGCTTGTGGGGTGGATGTCCTCAGGAGGGACGCATTTCCCGTCCAGTCACGCACTCTATTATCGGAGCTCCTTATTCCTGCGGCTGTGGCGTGCGTGATTGTGTACCAGACGTCAAATAAATCATATCTCCGTCTAGAGTATGTAAAACGCGCAGAATATTACGGAGGTAGCCATGCAGAGAGGCAAACAGACAGATTGATGGAAAGAAGGATAAGAAGGTAAATGCAAGGTGAGACGATGTGATGCTTAGATAATTGGTTTTGTATAATTTTTAATCGTGCCCCAATATTTTCATTTTTTCTCTTTCTTTTTTGCAGCAGTGATGCGAGATGAGTGAAACAGAAGCGTAAAGAATGATTGTAAGCGATCTATAAAATCGTCAAGTCACGCTAAATCTTTCCATGTCGGCTGTAAGACCTTATAGAAGGTCGGTTAACAGAATGAGAACAATAATAAGATCCGTTTATATTTATTTCTTCATTGTTTCGATATATTATCTTTAGTTAGTTATGAGATGATTAGAGTTAGTCATTAGCTTGTTACTTTAATCATCATTAATTTATCATTAATTACTTTAATTAATTAGCCAAATAATTGTGTATTCGCAGAGTTTTATGTGTGAACTATAGATAATAGCTTTGTAAATAACTTTTATAGTATTCATATATAATATTTCTAGTGCTCGTATATTTATATCTACATGTATGAAAATATATATTTTATCGTATATAAAATTTTATCAATGTTATTATATAAATGATAATTATCATATTATATATTTCTTCTCATATGTATATCATTAGTAATATCACATGATATTTTATTCAATAAAATACTATTTCTGCTACTTTGCAACGCGTTTTTACTGGAAAGCTATTAATTAGTTTGTTTGTTAATAAATTAATTCGAGTATATTATCGATTCGACTTATCGAAGTGGGCGATAATATATTAATACGTTTTACTGTTTCAAGTATTTGTTTTATCAAAATAATGCAACATGTATTTTATTTTATTTTATTCTATTGTATTTTATTCTACTATAAATATGCGCGCATGCATATAGAGTTTCAAAAAAGATGGTGCCAAACTTTAGAAGTATGTAATATATTATATTACATTACAATACGTATAATATTAATATGTAAAAACAAATCGAAGTCTTAATAAGCAATACTCCAAACACTATTTATTTCCCAATTATTAAGCCGTAGTTTCTGCCGTAATAAACAATAATATAAGAGTAATAATTATAATGATGTTAGTAATAATAAATTTAAGCAGTATTGCTTCTTAAGATTTTTTCGTTTGTTTTCATCAATACTACATAGTTCTAAAATTTAATATCTTTTTATACATACTATATATATATATATATATATATATATATATATACACAGTATTTCTCTCTCTCTCTCTCTCTTTCTCTCTCTCTCTCTCTCTCTCTCTCTCTCTCTCTCTATATATATATATATATATATGTATATACACACATACACACAGTATGTATAAAAAAATATATTAAACCTTAAAAATATATAGCATATATTCACTATTATGTACATAATAGTGAAAATAAATGAAAAAGTTCTAACAAACAATATTGCAAAAAAATGCAGAAAGAGAGAAATTCTTTATACTATTGTGATATGTATTTGTGATATGTATTTAATAATATTAATTACTTCTATTATTAAAAAGAAAAAAAGAAAAAAATTCTTTTATTATTTTAATAGATAATTTATATCTATTATTTATTATTTACCATCATGTCAATATTTAATATATCATATTAATATTTATAATTTATAATCACTTATTAATTTTTTTATAAATTTATAATAAATAACAAATAATATTAGTATCAATAATAATAATTAATATTAATACAACAATATCAATATTATGAGTAAGTAAAACATTTGTGGATTGTTTTATCATCAGTCGATGTTTGATTTCGAGAAATCAGAAAAGAAAAATACAAAATCGGCTTAATGCAATTTTTTGAATTAGGAATTTAATTTTTTTAGATTCCGTGTTGTTGATGCCTTTTATCTTTTTTGAGACAATGTTTTTTATGTACTATTATTTTTTGCTATTAATGAAAGAAAGAAAAAAACAACATATTTTGAAAAAAACAACAAAATTTTTTTCAAAGTTTTTACAAATTAAGAGGATAAATTAGAATCTTTGTTAATGCGATGCATTAATTTGTTAATTTACAATTTTTTATGTAAAATGTCTAACATTTCGATTCTCGTCGGCGATTATCTGATAAAAACCTTTAATTAGTAATAATCCTAGAATAAATATGACACGTAAATCAAGTAAAAATATTATCTAAAATGGTTTATTGAATAAATAAATAAACAATTGTGTTTATAAAATAAAGCAATCATGATTGCCGTTCGAGAAATTTATTTTAATTGAATCGAATTATTCACGGATATAACTTGTTAAAATTTTATAATTTTAATCAATAATATACACATGTGACATTCTTTCGTAATATTTTTAATTATTGTTTTTATGTATATTCCTGTGAAACTATATAATCAAAGCATACTTTCTTTCAAGCGAATCGTGTTTTCAACCTATCGATCGGTGCTACATTAATAATACATCACAACGATCTGCATAACGTATGCATTCTCAACGCATTCTTCTCCTTTCCTTTTCAGGAATATCTCTCTTGGAAATGGACGTTTTCCAAAATATATACATATTGCGTACAGACTTGAATTCACTGAATGTAAATTCGACACAATACGTGATCTACCTCGTTTTCATTTTTTCTTTCGTCTTGGCTCTTATATTGTATTACACGTTGCAGATAAACCGTTATTTCTCGAAATAAGATACCGGTACATAGACGTATGCGTCGCTATGAGCATTACATAATAATGTGTTATTTCGTAACACACAAAATCAAAATCACGCACGCTTCAGCTCCCGAAAGAAACGCAAAATTACGCCAAAAAATTGGCAATGCATAATAAAAGATACATTTATGAAATAGGAACAGAATAATAGAATAAATGAGATAAAGTGAATAATAAGATATAAAATTATTTATCCATTATATCCACGCTATGCTATTATTTATTTATTAATCATTCCGTTTTATTCCCCTTCTTTTTCCAATTGCGCTTGCTGCTTTAGCTAATAAAATTTCGATTAATTAATATTTTAATTAATAAAAAATGTTTCAATCTGTTTCATTCTGCTCGTCTAATTGCTAGCTGCGATTAAAGACAATTGATGATGTCTAATTCGAAGTCGAAAAAGTGGAGAGATTCTTATTCGCGATATAAAAATTATCAATATTAATTATTATTATTATTGTTAATACTAATATTATCTATTGTTTGTTATTTATTATAAATTTATAAACAAATTAATAAATGATTATAGATCATAAATATTATATAATGATATAATAAATATTAACATAGTAAGTATAATAAATAATAAATTATCTATTAAAATAATTAAAAAATTACTTTTTATTTTTTTATTTTTAATAATAAAAGTATTCAATAAAATAAAACAAGGGAATAATTACTAAATACATGTCACACAAATTTATATAAAAAATTTCTCTCTCTCTCTTTCTTTCTTCCTATATATATATATATATATATATATATATATATACACACACAATATGTACAAAAAGCTATTAAATTTTAAGATTATACAGCATTCGCGAGAGCAAGAAAAGTCTATAGCAATATTGCAAATACAGATCTTTTCTGTCTATTGCTTTTTTCGTGTTTTTATTCTCCGCTCGAACCGCATTAAAATTATCTTCATTGGCGAGTCTAATGAGAAATTAAAGTTTTGATATGCCTAGAAGTAAATTATTTGTGCCGTATTACTGTCCAATTTCCACGATCCTCAATCACTCTTTCCTAACGACACCTCATTAAGCAGATATGTCAAACACGGGTATCTCTAGGAATAATACAAAAAGAAACAAAAAGGTAGTAAAAAAATTCGGTTTCTCTCTGCATGACTGATGATTACCGAAGCGCACGGTGGCCTACTCTCCCTGTTGGACATACTTGTGGAAATTGGCTCCGGTTAGACGTATTATGATCGTCCACGAGCGACAGTAGCCACTAAACGTCATCATATAGCCGTACTTTCTACAAAATTGTATCATTACGTGTCTTTAGCCCCGAATAAAGTTCCCTTCTCATCAACGGCGCATAAGAATAACGTTCAGTTTCATCAACGGAAGCCGAAGGAGAGAGTTTGCTGTCGAACAGAAAACGAGCCGAGTGGCAGTCCATTGTTGACCCGAATAATTGCATGTTAATTGCGGCTACACTCCGTGAAGCGAAACGAGGTCATTTTTTCACCGTCTCCGATCCAGAGGAAGATGCGTCCGGTGAAAATCACACAGGAGTCCCCTTTTTTTATCTCCCGCCGAAAGAATGTTGGTTGTCATGCTTAAGAACGAACGATTAATCGTGTGTCTAGACTAATCTGAATGACTGGATACTTTTTCAAAAGTCTCCGAAGCATAGCCACGGTATGCACACGATACGCAAAGATAACGAACGCGAATTACGCCGCGAATGAATAACGAGACGAAATTTCTCGCGGTACGCAAGAAGATGGAAAAGAGAAGAAGCGAAATTTCAGAGGCGCTCGTTTCTTCATTCGAGATATGTATATCATACATACGTGAAACGAAGATGAGTGGCAATCTATGACGATTTTTTTAAGCAGATTCACGGTCGAAGCTGAAAGAATCGATGGCATCCAGTTTGGCATAATTACACTGATCAGCAATATATGGATAGATCATCATCATTGATCGTTTCTCGGCAGATAAAAAACGCGCGATCTTTCCTATTTTGCTCTTTAATTGTCCAATTTTACGCTGCCGATCTCGACAGCATATACCGTATGTTCGTACACGGTATTTTCGCGAAATGTAGCGCAGAAGAACGCAGAAGAATGCAGCTATTTCATCAATTACTTTCTTGAAGGAGTCTTTATCTCAAGATCATGAATTTTTCTCGTGATCGTCGGCGTTCGGTCCGTTCGGTTCTCTTTTTATAGATCTCAATGGTGCAATGCACAAGCTTTAATTGATCGCAATAATTAGAATCGTGGATCTTTATTCTTCATCTCCCGTATTGTTTGTTACGGCGTATTCTTGATTATCATCTGTGATCGCTAAATAAGAATTTCTTATTGAAAGAGACTTTGACTCTTACGCGTTGCAAAGGCTGAAGAATTAAAGGATGATGAATTAAATTGTGGTTTGTTATTCGAGTCGCATATTGTTTTCGTGACGAGTTATCATCAGGTTCTTCATAAGGCATAATTACACTGATCAGCAATAAAGGAATCTTCGAGGCTATAATTGGTGGAGGCTATAAACGTCCGTTCGCCGCTCGTCTTGCATTTGCATTATTGCCGCGACTCGCGATAATTTTGATCTGAAAAGGCTCCACAGTCTGTGCGTTGAAGCAAGCCAGATTGTTGATTTTGGAATTTAGCAACTCGAACTGCGATTAATTTTTAATGGTGTAATGTGTTATAACTTTCCGATCTCTAAATATATTTCTTTTTTATATCTTTTGCAAGCTGCGATAAATGATTTTTAAACATGATGATGATATTTCTCAGTTAGGAAGGCTGAGCTGAGACTCTGTAAGCGTTTCTATAACAATATTCAACTCTTTCACGCGATGAGCTAGCTAATATGCATATAATAACCATTTTCTGTGTTATCATTATATACTCGTTTAAGAAATGTTCTAGTTTCATGTATGTACATGCACAGATTAAGTATTCTTTTTATTATTCTATCTATTATTCTAACAAATTAATGCCAACAATATTATACATGGACGAATATCTATCAGCAATTAAAGAGTCATTTTATCTTTGCAGGCTTTACTTTCTAGTTAATTGTGTAAATCCTAAATCTCATAAATATATATCGCAGAAACTATGCATGTTACTTCTTAAAGATGTGCAGAACATTAATGACGCGAAGCAACGGTATATTTATAAATGGTTTTATGCATGATTCAATTAACCCAGATAGTGGGATAACATGTTCATGTGTATATGTATTGTAATTGTATCGTAAACATGCCGTTGTTTTGATATGAGATTAGCTCATGGAATTCACATCAACGACGATATTACTTAATTATTTGCGCATATCAAGAGTCGCAGAGATATGTGGAAATAAAAAAGTTATTACATGATATGGGTTAATTAACTGTTTTGAGATATAATTATATTTTGAATTTTTGCCGTTATCTATCGATATTATGTGAAAAGAAAACAAAAGAAAGAAGTTTTTCATGATTAACGATCGTTATATAGACATATTAACTAAGATTATATGAATTATGTTTTCTTTATTTTTTGTTTTTCTTTCTGTCACGTTATTCCGTTATTCCATTCGTTATACTTCTTCATGAAAGACACCAATTATAATATATTATTCTGTTTTGGAATTTTATTATATATATGAAGTTCAAAAGAGAAATCTGTATTTATAAATATGTGCTAGAGATTGTCTCTAATGTCAATGTAACTTTTATGATATTATTTCTAATTTTTAAATGACAATATTTATTTACAAAAATTACGAACATTGAAATCTTTGTAATTGGGTTTTAAAATCGATATACTTATTAAAAAGCACAGAATATAATGAAAATGTAGCGACATATTTTAAGAAGTAGATAGTTTACGTCTAAAATATATTGCTTTTTTTTGTATATATGACGTCTTTAATATATATATATATTTTATAAGCCAATTCTCATGAATAAATATGTCAAGTTATTCTATAAAATGTTAATTTATATCAATCCAAATTCTATACTTTGTGATCAGCACAATATCATTAATTTGGCCATACAATAATAGATTTATAATATATCAGTTATATATTCCAGATAATTAAATAATTAAATAACTAATTCCAAATTTTATATATTATGTTATAAAAGAAAACAATACATCAATACATACATCAACAATACATCAAAAACAAAAGTGAACTTTTTTTAGTTAGAAGTTTAGTTAAAAGTGAACTTATAAATGAAATGTAGATGAAGTTGATGTATTGAAAAAAATATTTACTATTATTTTTAGACTGTATAATCAAAAGAAGAGTATACGAAAATAAACTATATTAGACTATGTTACAAAATGAAATGAAAATCACGGAGCAAAATTTTCGAATTTTTCAATGAGTTGAGCAGATTACATTTTATATTAATTTTGACAAAGTACAATATTTACTTTTTAAGAAATAAAAAAGAGAAGTGTCTCTATATTTGTCTCTAGGGAGATCTATATTTCTTGCTTACTGATGAATCTGCTAATGATTATAATTCATCAAAATTCATATTGCTTTAGCATATATTTTTTGAATTTTTGCAATTTACGAAACCATAACTATTCGACTTGATGATAAAATCATTTGATAAATCAAACAATATAACAGGAAATGGACAATACATGATACATTTCCGTGCTCTTGTCTATTTCCTACGTGTGTATTTTATGTGAAAATCGTGCAAGATAATTCGATGAATGATATAAGTTACTGAAATTATTGAAATTCAAATTACTGAAATTTTTTCAATAAATATATAAATGCTTTGCTTAAATAATGCTTTTGCATAAAATAATTCAGTCCTATAATATATGCCGATGCTTTTTCTCATTGTAATCTTATTAACATCTCTTTAACGATCGCTCCTTACTTTTTTTCCAATAGTTCAAATACTTTTTACCATCAACTTCATCTACATGTTTATAACTTTTTAAAAGAAGTTCATTTTTGTTTTTAGCCTTATTGCTTTTTATACAATACAATTTGCAAAATCTGCAATTAGTCATGTAATTATTTATCATTTATCATTTGGAATATATCCATATTCACCGGCATATATATATATATATATATATATATATATATATATATATATGTTGAATAAAAAAATTTTATGTTATTGTATGGAAAAATTAGTGATGTTACGTTGGTCACAAAGTAGCTGTCCTAGATAGCTACTTTGCTAATGCCGTGTATGACAATTTAAAAAGTCATGTAATATTGAATATTCTCGACTATCTAACGACAATCGTCTCTCATTCTTTTTAATGTCTATCCAAAGAAATAATGATCCTAAGAACATTATTATAAGCTAAAACGTTGATATACAGAGAGAATCTTTTCGAAAGCTGTTAGCGTAAATCAAAAGAATACGCGTAGTCTAGTTACGATATATTTGCGATATCATTGAAAAAATCGCAAGAAAATATGGAAAGTGTTTTGTGAACATGGCTCATTTTTACATTAAGGAAAGGAAAGAATTAGGATAATTATCTGAATAAATTACCAATTAACTATTGTAATATGTAAAATAGTAGATGTAGTAGATTACAAATTAAAGAATGAAAGTGGAAATAATGAGAACAAACGAGAAAAAGCATGTACTCATGAAGCATGAAGCATGAAAATGCGTTACGAAAAAAACGTTTATCGTTTAGCTAGACAACAGAAAAATTCCTCCCTTTTCTCCATGCTTCACTAGATATCCTGATCGACGGGCACATTGCGAGAATATCAATTGGTAAAGCGGTGGTAGAGATCGTGATCGACATGTCGCACTATTGCGTTTCAATCGGTTGCGGAAGGTCGTACGTGATCGCACTAATTCTGTGAAACTGTCGGAGCGATCGAGCAGTATAAATAACATCATGTGTGATAGTTCACTATTATAAAATCTCTGGTATTTGAACGTGACTTGCTTTCGCGTTTTGTATCTTCCATCGTACGTATCAAGTGAATGTGCAATTTGTCAGGTTTTTGTTGTCTTTAAATTATTATTGAATTTAATGGTATATCGATATACATATACTTTAAAATACCTCTATTGGAAATTTTATATATTATATTATATAATATATTAATATGTATACATTAATATGTATTATACAAAAATGACACTCTCGATGAGATGACGTATAATGAGAGCGATGATCAACAATGACGTTTTAGTGATACGATAATGTTTTAAAGATATTGATATTTTTTTATAAAATTGAAGGGATCTACATTCCTTAGGATATTCTACGGTAAAATGGCAAAAGGTATAAAAATATGATATGTTTAAATTTATATCAAATTATATTGAAATTCTTTCAATCAATTCATCAATTTGTTAGATTAAAAAAGAAACCTTTATATGAACCAATAACTTCTAAATTTTGCAATTTTTAGAATTATATTGTTTAATATAAAATTTGAGATTTTCACGCTGCTGATAATCACAATTTAATGCAACTTCCGGTTTGGAGACGTTTTCTGATAGAAAGACTGATATTACTAGATTCAATAATACCAGAGATTCTGTAAACATCGATTATATGACATCCGTAGTTTATATTGTTGTACTGTCTGTATTCTCATACAGTTTTAAAGAGTTAGAATAATCGCGTACGACTTTCCACAAATGACTAAGACGATATAATAGTATTCTGATCATAGTCCGAAGTAGCAGAATCAAGATGATGCGAAATATAGCTGCAATCTGAAAGCTGAATATAACCCTTATTGTATTATTCATTAATTATACTTTTTGTAGAATTTCAATACAATAACAGTCACATAGTGGCAGACATATAATAATAATAGATCGAGGACGATAACACAATAAATTTGATGGTAATTACATGTGTTAATTAATTCGTATCAAAACGTAAATGTTAATTTCTAAATAATAATAAAATAATACTTTGATTGTTGATAGTTGATGATATTATAATACTTGTTTAAGATTCTATGCGATAACGATTAATATAAGATACGTTAAAAAATGCCGATTCGAATATATTCATGTCAGGAATATTTTAAAAAAGAGGGCGATTTGGATTATCTCTAAAATTTAATTCTTTTCCATTAAAAAAATATAATAAAAAAATTAGTTTGTCAAACATACCCGAGATTTCGTGGAATTGAAGCATTTTGAAGCAAATAAAAATATTGAGAATAGAAAAATGCTACTATAAAAAGTCTTATTATACTTGTTACTCAATCTCGTTTGATGTACTTCTTTCTTTATCATATAGTTGTATAAGGTATATTCAAGTTTCATGAATCGTACATACCAACATTTGGGAAAATGATTAAGAGAGTTTAAAGTTCGTTGGGCTTTGTTATTTACATTAAAAAATATATTATTAAAATATTCTAATCCTATTGAATCTGTAGCAATATTTTTAAAAAAATCTTTCTTATACCGTTTTCCAGCTGCGTATAATTATAACATTTCGATTAATTTATAAGAAATCATAAACAATAATAATCGTAAGGTAATCAACTGTGTCTGAAAAGTTTCAGATTCGTAAAACGGATACATTCAGTAAACTTTGCTTCAAGTTCCCTTATGCGCTGCATTATTTTTCAATCAACACTTTTATCTACGAATACTTTGACGGAATCCATGTAATTGTAGCTTTATAGAATCACGCGATTATATCCACAGAATGGCTAAGGATTGTGTCATAATTGCTCAAGTGCTCACAGCACTCCGATTATTCGTTTCGCACGAAATTATGAGAGAAATAAGCACGGCTTACTCACCACGTCTTTGAACCACGTACGGATGAGAAGATACGAAGAATAGAGCGGAGATCGATCGTGAGTCAGTCGCTTATCTTCGTCTGCCTAAGAAACGATCTTTTGATTTTATGCCCCCTCGTTTTCGAATAGCTGATTGAACGCAAGTGCGTTGCGTTGTCTTCTATACTGGTTCACCGACTTTGTGGATTGCAATCTGTTATCAAAATGAAGACTTTTCTTAAGGTCGTCTAGTACTTATGTCGTTACCCCCACTGTGATCGCTAGTACCCCGAGTATACTCTTTGCAGTTCTCCTCATGGTGTCCAAGGAGCTATGTCCCCCTCTAGAATAAAGTAAGCTACACCGTGTACAGATGGCATACTTTCTTTCGTTCGCGTCTCTTTTGAAGCTTCACTCTTGCTGACGTGTCTTCACTCTTCATGATACTTTTGCTGTTGATCGAAATCGAAGCATCCGTAATGCCAATTACAGTTTTCAGGTAGACTTGGCTTGATGTTAGTCCAAATCATTTTACCGATTCATTGGCATCGTTTTAATCTGCGACCCTTCCTTGATAGATTTGTAAACTTCAGCTAAGAAAGTTGTCTCTCTTGACATGTTTCCTTGGAATTTTATGATACACTTTGCTTTGCTCCATATCAATTGTTTCTACTGATTTATCTGTACGGTCACGTGACATATCTCTTTCTCTCTCTCTCTCTCTCTCTCTCTCTCTCTCTCTATATATATATATATATATATATATATATATATATATATATATATATATATAGGAGAAGAAGATTAGCTTTCACGTTATTTTCTTTCAGAAAAGATATATATACATGTAATATGTTAATCTTTTCTGAAAGAAAATAACGTGAAAGCTAATCTTCTTCTCCTTGCTTCGAAAGATCTTTCATAAACGATAATGTTGATAGGTGTAAAGATTTAAGGCTAATTAGTTCCTTACGGTGAACTTGTTGCGAAATTTGCATGTTTTTCCCTTAATCCCGAATTTGATGCATTTCAAATCCATGATTGTACAGCACGTTTATAGAATAAGATTTTTATTTGCCCGCTTTGCATCGTCATACTCAACCTATGTATCCTTTCATCCGTTGATTGTTCGATCGAGTTAATTTCTTTTTTTAATTGATCGTTACAAAAGCGTTCGATGTATTGTGCCTTCGCTTTTGATTGATGTAGAACTTTCTCCGTAATCCTGCTACATTAATGGATACATTAATGGACTAGTCATTACCATGCATTCGATTTGATTTACAACGTTCTGCGCACAAAGACTTAAAACTGGGCCTCCTTGTTAATTGTTGCGTATTATAATCCATTGAAATGTAAAATAAATAAATGTGACACGAGACACGAGCAATATAATTAATGAATATAATAATAATAATAAAATAATGAATAACGAACTTCGGAATATTAATAAATTGCATGCATACATATGAGCGTGTTGATAACGAGTCGTTATTAACGCCAATTGACGAGGAATTAGAACGACGAATTTAACCGAGTTTTGCGAAAAACGAAAGCATTTTTTCGGTTCCTTAAATGATTTCATGTTTCTCAAGAATAATTAAATCGTACGATTTGCGATTTAATCACACTTATGCGGCAATTTAAAGTCCGCGGAGGAGGATAGAGTGGGAGGGAGATATTCAAGAATATCTCGCACTTGCCACTTGTATGCATTTAACTAGATCCTTTCTTATCTCTTTTGAAGTAAAGTAGTCCATACTAAACAGCGTGATTTGCCGTAATTTTCTGTCATTTTTCTCTACGTGTATATTTTTCATTCATCGAACCGGTAATCCAGCTGGTATCCTACATTGCGATTTTACAAAAAATATAAAAATTGCACATGCGGGTATCGCGTAATCTGTCGCTTCGTGCTTTACTGAATCCTAAACAAAACAGAATCCAAAATCTAAAAGACATCTTCTAGAAATTTTGGCCAGCGTTGTGCAGAATGCTGCCTGCAACATCTGATAAGATCTGATAAAAATAATGAATATTCAGTTTTAAATTAAATTCTTTAAAAACGAAGTAACTGAGCAAAAGAAAGAGACATGAAAGCCACACATATGAATCATCGATTATTTGCTGCAAAACTTCTTTATTGAAAATAGTTTGCATGACAGTCATAATTTATCAAATTAAAAAAATATCATCACTGATAAACTGTAAACTGTCACGAAGGCAGTAAACGGGATAGAATAGAGGAGTTATATAAATTTCATTTTGTGATAAATGATGATTTTTGAAGAATCATTTTAGATTGAGAATTTGTATTTCGAGATTAGCAACCACGAATCTGTTTCAAGCAACGTTTTCGTATAAGCGTCTGCCTTCAAGGAGAAATCTTGTCTTTATCAAGTATGTTCTAATTTTCTCTGAGATCCAATAAAATTTCTAATTAGAAATTATCAGATATGGACGCTCGCAATTATACTCTTTGTAAGCATGCTGTTGTATTTTAGGGGAATATTTTCTATTTTTATACGAAAATGAGAAATACGGCAATGAGTTTCTTTGAAGATATTTAGCAACCCGCGGGTTTGTTCCATCTTTATAAGAATTCTTTACTGTAACTTATCAATAGGCGATACCGCTAGTTTTTCGCATACAAATGAAAGTCATGGATTTCAAATCGATTCAATAGCAGATTCATTTCTATACAAATGCATGTGTGGATTTAATGCGAAGCGAAGCTTCGCTCCGTTATTCATTAAAGCGGAAATGGAACGTAAAATAATAGTCATTTAGATTACACGTTTCTCTTATACGTAATGATACACCATTCACAACAGCTCTTAACATGTACCAATGATGAGATCTCTGGTAACTAATCGCATAGCTATCCTAGATCTGGAAAAATCTAGTTCGAGAAAAGCTACCAATTTTTTACACCGATTCTCCCGTGAAACTCGGTAGTTATTGTAACTCGATGTTATTTGTATTTATTAGCGTCATCTTGTTCAGTTTGATGAGAAATGTTAAGATAAAAATTAATTTTCATACATTTCATTTTTAAAGTAATTTATTGTATATATCGCGCCCGCGTTTTAGATAATATTAGCAAACATGTGTGAAAATAGAAAATGTATGTATTCGGTATATAGTATTTAGTATTAAAAGATTATAATAAAGTTATAATACTGCAGTCATTACGAGATATTTCTAATTAGCAAGCATACAAGAATGTACTCTCTTTTCTTTGATCCTTTCTCAACAACGAGAAGACATTTTACCAAGCCCAAAGTCACGTAAGATCCTTGCTGAACGTGATGTTTCTGTCATAATTATCTAGTATGTTGGAAAAACTAATCGTATATTTGTTCTACAAATGAGCATATATCTCCTGTATCCACGTCTGTTTTCCTTCTTGACCGTATTCTGACCGTGAAACGGAGTAAGACTTTGTTATCAGATGAGAGACTAGTCAAAAAATCTAATCAACTGGTATTCCACAGATACATAACATGTTTATACGTTTTATACAAACTTATAATTGAATCAAGATACCGTATGTATATATAAATATAAATAAATAAATATATATATATAATAGATATAATATATATATATTTATTTATATTAAATAAATAAATATAATAGATATAATATATATAATATAGATATAATATATAGATATAATATATTTATTTATTTTGATATATAAAATTCGACAACAACATTTTAGATTTTATCTTTGAAAGTGAAAAAGATGATCAATAATTAACAATGATTGGAGTCATTTTCATACAAATTTAACTAATAATTTCTGCCTATAATTTTATATATAGCGCGCGCGCGTATGTGTTTATATGTATATGTAAAATTAAATAGATTGGCGGGACATTATATATATGCAAAAGTAATAGATAAATCCATAATACTAATGCAATGCGTATATACATGAGTATTTCATCGACCTAATTGCGAACCTGTACAAACATATGAATATGTTATACATATTTGTAGAATACCGGTTGACCAATCTTTTTGACTAGTTTCTCATCTGATATATTTTATCCCGTTTCACGGTCGGAAGAACAGAAATATGACTATACAAATACTTATCCAGAATTTACTGTAGGAGAAACACATAAAATTGTAGAAAATAGAAACATGCCTAAATAATAGCAGCAGTTAATGATAATTTAAATTCATTATTTATAAATTCATTATTTACAAATTAAATTCTTGCTTTCTCACTTTCATACATTTCTCAATTTTTTGCAAAAAAGCGATGCGGAAGGAGTTTTTACTAATTTCTTTTTATATTCCATATTCGTAGGACAAAAGTTGGCAAATTAAATAAAGCTATATAACTTAATATATCCGCGTGAGAACTAAGCGCTATTGAAGCAATTAACACAATTTGTATAATTAACTAATTAACATAAGTCTACAAATCCCACTTAACGAAACAAGGTAATTGCCAATAAAAAAATTTTACAGTGATTCATGCGAAAGAGCAAATTATCTTTCCGCATACCCGGAATTTCACTTCATTAATTCAAAAAATATATACTTCAGATTGAGACGAAGATTTCATTAATATGCATATAACATTACAAAACGACCACCAAAAAAGGAGCGTTCGCAATTTTGCAGAAAAAATTTGGAAGTCATGCTTCTTATTCGCTACTAGGACCTCTTATCCGATTTCTCTTTCTATTATGTGACAGTCCTATTTTATGCGTAGATTTATTTTATGAGAATGACTATATTATATTTAAAAACAAAGAAGTAAAAGCTAACAAATAAAAGAAAACATTCTTTTTTGTTTTTATTAAAATGTATTAAAGCATTATAAATAATTGTTATACATTAAATGCAAGTAAGCTAATATATCTTAAAATTATATAATAATAATAAGTTTATTAAAATTCCATACTCTCGGCTGAAACTAAAAATAAATGTGCTGAAAATGATTATGTAAATTATATAAAAATTATGTAAAAAGTTAAATTCTAGTATACTTACATTCGCCTTTTAATCTCTGCTTCCTGCGTTCGGCTTCTAAATGATGTAAAAATTCTTGGAAAATATACAGCGATTTATTCAGACTCGTCTTCTTGTAATCTTTTATTCGTTTTTTATTTAATTCATACTTTTCTTGTTCGGCTTTATCTTTCACATCATATACGTCGATTTCTTTCATCAATGTCATTATAGTAGGGACTTTATTAGGATCGAATTTGTCTACTGTATTCACATTGAAAGGTATACAGATTTTGCCAGTTTTTGGGTGAACACAGAAGGGTGACTTTAATAAATGATTTAAACCTTTGCTAACGTTTATATCTAATCTTGGATATGAATACTGCAATTTAATTTCTTCTATCAAATGACGATATAAATACCATTTCCGATCTCCCTAAAATATATATACATATAACTTGAATAACTTATAATATTTTGAATCCTAAAGTGTGACATTATAGCAATATATAACATAAATACCGCTGTTCGTTTAGATTCGATATATGCTACGAATATATTCCATCTTGCTTCACTGGTGTTCTCTTTATTAAATAATGTTTTTATTTCTCGTCTATCCTCTTCATTAGATAATACTGAGAGAAACTTTTGGATTCCTTCTTCTGTACCCAGCATATTCTGCTCTTTTACACACATCTCGATGAAAACAGGATTAATTATATTAAGAGCACGCCTGCAATGTAAATATAATACCGTTTTTGTTGTTGGCTTCTATTTAAGATATCATTATCTACATAAACCTACTTGATGGAATGATGAATTTTATTGCCAGTAAGATGTACTTTCTTTTTCATGAATTCACCTCCACCTATGACTTGCAAATATTCAGCGATTGCAGCTCTTACTGGTCCTGATAAACTGCGCGCCGTGGAATCGCATACCCAACAATGAATACCTCTTCTACCAGAGAATACCCATAGAATATGTTTATATCCAAAGTCCACTATAAAAATTAACCATTAAATGATAGTATTAGATTATCGTTGAAAGATACAATTATAACAAAAGATATAATAATAATGCAAAAATGATTTACATCTCAATGCACTGTCTAATATTTTGCAAGCGAGTGACATAAACTTCCAACATTTATTGCAAATGTCTGCTCCTTTGCAACATGTTCTTACTTCATCATAATCAGTCATATCTATGTCAAACACTAATTCTCGTTCAATTGGATGAAAATTAGGAACTCTTTTCTGTTCCTTTGGTCTGAATTTTAATATTAAATTTTATTAATATTTACATTATAATTATTCACACTTACATTTATATATTGCATGTTATCTACAGTATGTTACACTTAAAATTAAAATATAAATATAAAAGCTTTTCTTAAGATATAGATTTGTTGCTCAAGCCTTTTATCTCAATAACTAATGAAACTAATATATATTATAAAATGAATATTATATATAGTATTAAAGATTCTATTAAAAGTTCTATGTCTTTAGATTTTAAAATACTATATGAAAAATTACAACATATTATTTCTCCTGGATTTTCCTAATCAAAATAATAAAATAAGATCAATCTTATTATATGATATAAAATAAAATAAAATAAAAAACTCAAATTAAATTTATAATATATGTGTATATGTTTCATAGATATTAATATTAAGAATTTTATCTAATATCAATAGAAAATATAGAAAATATAGAAAATGATATGTAAAAAGTATAAAAATAAGAAATAATATAATATCTTGCAATACTTCACTGGACATTATAAACTGCTCCTATGTCTATCTTATGTGGTAGCAATCTTTTAACTTCATCCAATAGTGCCTTCTGATTATTAAAGGATTGATAACGTATGTAAATATCATCCGAAAGCGTAAATGAAAACTCTCTTTTACTGAAAGTAGCCACTAAAAAAAGAAGAGTAAAAAGAATGATTGTTATGATACAAAAATTCTTGTACATAATACATATAATCAATATATGATATATTAGAGAGAAGAAAATATGTATAATCAATATATCATATATTAGAGAGAAGAAAATACGTATAGAAAACTATTAATTGAAAATCCTGATCATACCATTTCCATAACTTAGCCATTTGTAATATTCGGCAAAAGGAAACAATCTTGAATAATAAACTGGTAACAAATCAAGCAAATCCGCAATATCACTCATTATAATCTTATTTAAGCAGATATAAGGTTATATATATAATTTAAAATCTGTGTCAATGAATTATATGGTGAATTCTATGTTTCCCAAATATATCATTTGAGACAAATAAAGATATATATTCGTATCTACAAAAAATATAACTCGCTTTCGTATAAAATCAATATGCATTAAAATTCAGCGCTAAAAAGAACAGCAGAAAAATGGCGCGAAATTTCTATACAATTTTTCGATGTGTTACACATATACGTATCATACATAGAGGAGTATATAGAAACTCCTAGTGTCTTTTTGGACAAACTACGATGCAATTAATGAAAATTGCAGCCAAAGTATGATGGTCGCATTTATAATTTTAATAACTGGCAAGATTGTCTTGAGATACAGAATATTTTGATACAGAATATTTTCTTGGAAAAATAGTCAAAATAAAAATTTCATTGATTTTTGTTAACTACAATTTATACATATTGTATTAAAATATTGTTGTTTAACATAGTTATACGCACATAAAGTTCTAAAGTTTCACATAAAAAATGAATAAAAAATGTTTTACCGAAGAAATAATATTTTTCTGAAACAAAATTTTGTATCATGAATTCTGTCAAAGTAAAGTGCAATTGAGAACAGATATTATTAGGTGGTATCTTTAATTCGTATTCATATTCAAAAATTATTCTTAAGATAATTTTAGGTTTAGTTTTAAAAGAGATTTATAACCGAAAATTTTAACGATTCATAACCGCCATAAGAAACGCGAATTTTAGGCAAGTATTCACCCACAAGATACACCTTATTCTTTGGAAACATTTTAATATAAATCTATAAATGTATGTAAGTATGGGATTGAGGTTATCTTGTTAATTATGAATTCATAATCTTATTTCATTCACGTATCATGAAATACATATGTATATAAATGAGACGACTTTGCGAAGACTTTGTGAAGAAGATAAGTTTGTAAGTTTCAACGGTTTTAAGAATAATAATTTGCGTGCTTTGTAAATATAATTGATTGGTTATTACAATATTTCTTAATAAACTTCCGCCGCGCAGTAAGCGCTTCTATGCAGGAATCATTTCAAATTAAGCGTTTTATCCATAGAATGAAGTTGACAATTGACATAGAAAATAGAGCGCAATATTTTGAATAGTGCGCAAAAATTGAGTTGCGCTAGAGAGCTTTCATATTATCATATCTTATTAAGCTGTTATATATGATGAGTGATATATAGAATATATATATATATATATATATATATACTATATATATGTAGAATTAAAAGAATAAAATCGTAAATTTCATCTCGATATGTAGTTGATATTTATATTAACTATTTTATACAAATGATTATTGCATGAATAGTAATATTTATCTGATATTTAATATTTAATATACAATAATACATATAAATGTAATCGTACCGTGTATTTTGACAGTCTCGACTTTATATACAGAATAATAAAAAATCTGAAAAAAAAAGAGAATAACTTTTCACTCTGTTTTAAATTGTCGATTAGTAGCTTCATTCGCTATTATTGTAATAATTATTGTAATAATATAAGTGATTTAGATATATATATATATATATATATATATATATATATATATATATATATATATATCATAGTATCCGTTATAGCAAAATGTATAGACTTTATAATTTCGATTGCATTGAAGATAATTATATTTTTGAATGTTTTATTTCGTTTTTGTATCAGCATCTTATATATTAAGATGATTGTCTTTTAATATACAATATTGCAATTTACTAAACACATTATATTTTATTATTATATAAATTTTGTCAAAAAATTAATTTTCTCTGTATTCAAGTATTAAATTCTTAAAAGATCAAAGCGTGATATATAAAAATAATTTTTATCCTTATTTTAATTGCCAGAATCCTATAGATTTTAGTTTTAAGATTATACCGATAAGCCGAAAACGACTAATCGAACTACTACAGAAATAAACTCTTTATTTCTTTCATTTTTATTACATATATATATATAATTTTAAAATTCGCAGCATAATATCTTTAATGCATTTTACATAAAAATTGTTATATTCTTCTTTTTTATACAAAAATATAATCGTTATATATCTTGACGTAATGTAACTCAATCGTAAGAATAATTCTCTTTAACGAAAATAAATCTTTATTATATAGGACAGATAATGTAAAATAAATATCTGTTAATGTTGTGATTATATGCTTAATTAAGTTTTTCATAATTATTTCATAATTATATGTGAAACTGTTACCATCTATTTTAACTTATTATAATTAATTTCAACTTAAATCTTGTAATAACTAACTCAATTATATGAATAATTTGCCTATGATCAATTCCTTGATATTATAATTCTGAATTAACATAAGTACAAATTAGTACACAAAATTTATCAATTATATATTTTATTTACAATTTTGTGTACACATATTGCATATCTGTATATGTGTAATGTGCATGTAAGTGTATGTACATATCATACATATATACACTCACATATCACACACAGCAGATATAATTAGATAATATAATTAAAAATATATAGTATATAATTAAAAAATGATTTGTTATTAAATACATCCTAACTTAATAGAAAAAAATCATTCTGAGCATATGATAAGCGATATTTGGGATTCGAAGAGAAATAGAATATAATTTATATAATACAGTCTTTATGTTCAATGGAACTTTGCTATTCTATTCTCTTTTAGATACTTGCAAAATTATAGAATATATATATGATATCAAATAACATCTCTTTCTTAATTTCAAACTATGAGTCTGTCAGCACATAATATATATAATAATTCATGCACCTTATTGATTTTGATATTCATTAACTTAAAATGTTGCTACACATATAGATTACTTTAAATAGCAACAATGAAAATTACGCAAAAATACAGTTGATAAATATATATATATATGTATATATGTAATACAACCTTATCAATAATTTAATATTATATTTTATTATTTCTCTGTATTGTCATCACTATCTTTTTTTCAATTTTACTATTTTATAAGGTAATTTTATTAAAGTAATTTTAATAGTAAATATATCAATATTTTTTGGGAAATATAAAAAATATTTTGGTTAAAGTGACATTATTAAATGAAATATTCATATTCGCAAAGATTCAATTAAATTCGATAAAATTTAGTTAAAGATTCAAATTACACAACAAATTTTCGAATTGTATATTTTATATGGACGTTATTTGCATATGATATTATTTACATATCTTTAATTACTTAATTATTCTTTACGATCCTATTAATTATAGAACTATTAATTCCATTTGTCGAATTAATATTAAAGTCAACTAAAGTCATAGGTTTCATAATATGCTTAATAATTATTTACAAAATCTTTTTATTTGATATAATTATTTTCGATATTATCGATAAGTTTAAGAATAATATATTATATATATATATATATTCTATATATTGCGTGTGAACACGCACGCACACACACGCGCGCGCACACACACGCACACACACATACACACACAAATTATTATTGATACTTCTTAAATTGTAAAAAATCATATTATTTTTCATATAAATATTTCATCTAATCTTTAAAAATCACTTTCTTCGAGGATTCTAAGAATTGAGAAATATGCTCGCTTGTGCATGCAAATTGTACGTGTCATATAATATATGCATTAATATATGTGTCAAAAGTATAGTGGATTGATTAATATTTGAAATATGATAAATTTAAAAATATATAATTGCACAATTATTTTTTAATATAATAATCTATGACATGAGAGATATATTTTAAACGCAATAATAATCAGTAATTCTGATATTTTTAATAATCAATTCTGATTATAACAGATCGAATATATTTCTTTATGACCATAAAATAATCGGTATAGCATTTATTTATTTTTCAATTTAAAATATTGAGATACTTTATCAGGCTAAAATGACGGAATCTGTTTTACTTATCGTGAGGCACATTCAGAAAAACCGTTGTGGTACCATCGGAAATGTTGATTTTAAGCTCATTAGTAAGAGCTTCAAGTTTGTCGACCACCTTAGTTGCCTTCTGTCCACCTGGATTCGGTGGTGGCCACATATCATCCAATGGTGGTTCGATATATTGCCTTTTCGCTTTCGCAATGGCAAGATCGGATTTTAAACCAAGCGTTCCTCCTACATGGTTCATGGAGGAGACATACTTAGATACAGCTTCATTATCAAGGCAAGGACGCTTGTAAAGAGGCATCTGTATTGGGCTATAGTCATGATCCAAAAGGCCCTCAACCTCTTGTAATAATTCTTCACTGTACTGTTGTAGCTCTTCATCCATTAGCTGTTTTGTATATAGTAAAGTCCTTGAGCGACCTAAAATTATATCGTTTGTTTTCTATAATACAGTAAGCGATCGATAATAAAATTTATACGATTTTAATATTATTAATTCATGTATTATCAGATATATACATAAGCACGTATGTATGCATAAACGAAGTGCAAATATAATATATGTATTTAATAAACAAAGTGTCAGCAATGTATCAGCAAATTCGCAGTAATTATGTATGAGAAATAATTATGTATGAAACAATTCTAAATCTGTTAATAAATGATATATCATTTAATTGAATGATATACTGTTTAAAATTAAGAAGAATAGACAATCCTTGAAATTTCACATCTATGCGGAATATTTCTTAGAATTGCAAAATTCAAAAACTTTCATTCATAGAATAGTGTTCCATTGAATATTGTGAAACAGAATTCACGTGTACAGTGTTATGAGGAAAGTTATAAAAAAAATATTTATTTATTATTATATTAATATATAAATCATAGATATCAAAAAAATATATTTTAAAATAATATATCTTAATATAAATTAAATATATATATCTTAAACATTTTATGTAATAATAATTAATGAAATGATTAATATAATAATTATAGTTTAATACAATAATACTAAATTTGAAATGTTAATATATATGTTAATCTTGCTTAGGATGTATGTTATATAAAATCTTATAGATATTCTTTTCAAGTATTAATTAGTTCGATTATCTATTTATTTTATTTTATTAGAACATAATTCAATTATTGATATTATTGTCTGCGTGTTTTGCGATCATAGCAAGTATAAATTTAGAACTTCGAGATATCACGTCTTTATAAATGCTTACAAATTTGCGCATCAAATTTTATATTTCAATATTAATAATATAATCAATTACACATTGTTTCTATATATTAAAATTACTATATATTAAAATATATATTTTTTCTATATCTATTTTTATATTTAGACTTGATAAAAGTTTAATTAATATGATTTTGTAATTTGTTTATTGTAACTCTTATTCTTGAATAAATTACATTATGAATTGACAGATATATATGTACACATACAATATGCATATATATGCATACAGACATAAACAAGATTATATCTATATTAGTTTCTTTATCTTTTTTTCCTTTTCTTACTCTTTCTCTTCAGATAAAAGTATTAACTTCTAATTTATGAAATTATTAATTTTTGAATTACATTTTATATACAATTTTAATAACGTATGTTATATATATTTATTATAATATTATCAAGAATGTTAATATCTTTGTTTTCTTAATAAGATTCTATTTCTATATAAATATAAAATATATATGCTAGACAGAGAAGAAGAAAAAACAAAAAAAAAAGAAGGAAATGTAATAAAATCTATATTTTTATAATTTTATAAGATTCAATATCCATATTGATATATAATGTTTATTAAGATATTCTTAAGATTTCATTAATAATTTGTAAGCATGTGACGATTTGTAAAATTTGAATGATTAATATCACAGCATTAAAGAAATGAATGTGATGATGTGTGCAAGATTTTTTTAAATAAAAGAATAAACTCACCTGACAATGATGTTTTTTCTGGTTGCTCTTGATCTTGGGTTAAATCATTGTTATTATTGTTAGAATGCGATCGCAAGTTTGGTAAAGCGACGAGAGCTAACGAGAGTAACAATACCATCAGGCAAGTTGCCGGCTGAGCGCTCTTATTGCCTTTCTGTATAAGTGCCTGCAATCTCTTTAATTGTCCGGCTAGACTCTGATTTTGCGACTGTAACGCCTTGATACGTTTCAGTAATGTTATGTTCTCTTCTGTACATTGTTTTACACGATCTTCCAAACCATCTACATATTCCTTTTTCCTTTTACGCGAATCTTGTGCTGATATCTTGTTGCGGATCTTGCGCCTGATTCTTTTCAATTCACGCTCTTCCTGCTTCGTCAATGGATAATGACTAGGCAATATAATGCCTTCTTTTTGTAATAGGCGCTTCTCCTCAGCGTTTAATTTTAATCGTGGATATGAAGGATCCGTTTCCGACACTATCTCATCGCTAGGGTTGCAACTTTTATCACTATTTGTATCCTCTTGCTTAATAGTCATCTAATTAGAAAACATAAGGAAAACCAGATTGTATATAAAATATTATCATAGATATTATAGATGTAATAGAAATATAAATAAACAAGTTTGCCTATCACGCATTTTACAAACCTGAACAGGTTTATTGATAATGTTTGCTTGATTGATCTTGAAGCCTTTCAGATTTCTCGCTTGCGCAGCAGTCATGATTTTAATAGTTCGAACTTCCTTCATATCCTTCAAACTGACTGGTAACAAGATAGATCGCGGATTACCAGATCCCATTGGTGTGACCCGTATTAATTGTCGTACATTTCGTTTTCCGTTACATGTTAAGTTGCGAATGTTTATAGTGTTTTCTTGTGACGTAACTTGTTTTTGTTGTTTAAGTGTTGAATCTGTAACACAAAAGTTTCTATTTGAATAGTTTCTTTTTGAATAATATTCAAATAGAATATAATATTCAATATATAATATTCAAAGTTTCTTTTTGAATAAAATTGTGAGATTTCTTTCTGCACATATTTACGACGTATATTTACAATACATATCTATCATAAGTGTAATAATATTTATCTACGAAACTATAACAAATATTTACGAAAATTATTAAATACTATTTATGTGCTTGTCGAATTGTTTGAATAATGTCTCAATGAGCTCGATATTAATCTATTCCACGGCATTTATGCATTATTGATAAAATGCGCCATTGAATTGTTTGCTCTATCGCAACCAATTGCTACTGAAGACACAGCTATGTGGAAATAAATCATGAAATTTTCAAAAATTATAGGGAATACAAGTTTAAAACCTAATTTCATATAACACATTGATATTCATTATTTTTACAAAATATGGGGAATATAATTTCATATATTATTATTGCATTCAGAATCAAAATAATACCATCATTTAATAATCTTTGATATCATTTTCAAGCTGAAATACTTTTATGATTATTCATATTTGGACAAATAAACAATTATTTTGTTATATAGAAAAATGAATAAGTTTATTTGAAAAATCAATTATTATATATCTAGATGATTATACATGAAATCGATAAATAAATAAATAAATAAAATATTATCAATTAATATATCGAAATAAAAAACAAAAAACGATTCAAAATATCTAGATTACGTAGAACGCAAGTTCAATAGATATCTCTTACATGCATAAAGAGGAAAAAAAGAAAGAAAAAACAGAAGTTAAAATAGATATAGATATTGTTCTATGAGATCAAATCATAAATATATATTTGATTAAGATCATAGATTACACGTTTAGCTTATTATGTTATGCAAATACGAAATTATGATTGTTTATTTCAGATAACAACATATACCATGCGAAACCAGGAAGAGCTATCAAAGGTAAAACTTTGCTATAATAATAATAATGATTAATGAGAATGATAATGCTTCATTTAATATGTACTTTGTAAATTCGTAATCTTAGGCTAAATCTTATTTATAGTAGTTATTATAGAAATCTTATGTATATTATATTCTTATTTTATATTATATTATATTCTTATTAATTATTCAATGTATTTGTATTTATATTTTTATTGAAAAATATTATGATGTCTTACCAATATCAACGGCTGGCTGTTCTGCGATAACGGTGTTCACATTTGGCATAGTATTGTTCGGTGTTACAACAGCAACCAATGTTTGCTCGTAATCCATCTCTTCAGTCGCATCAGTGATTGGTGAACCGATATTCGAGCTCATGACAGATCTGACAGGACTATCTACACTGCCCAGAGACGGACTGGCCACCGGCTCGAAGTCCATAAAATTTTGTGGACTGCTTAAGTTAGAATTGTTAATTTCGATCTGCGATTCTTCCTCATTATTATTTTTCATTAGAAATGGACTCAATTGTTGTTCGTAGGAAGGGCTCAATGCACTAGAAAGTCCACTATCCGATGAAGAAGATGGCATTGTTTCCAAATCTTTTCCGATTAAGCTGAAGTCGAGTGGATCTTCCTCCATCTTTAAGATCGAGGCAAATAAGTCATCCGCGTTTGTTGGACATTCTGCCGCCTGAAATATTATATTAATATTAATATTATACGATCACATTGTCTCTGTCCATTTTTATCTTTATAATTTTACATCATTAAACATTATTTTAAGATGAGATATATTTTTTATCTTAAAATTTACATATAGAAATTTAACGGATAATTTATATGCTACTAATTATGTATTCGCGTAATTGAGCATTAATGTGTATATATATATATATATATATATATATATATATATATATATATACATTAATAAGAAATAGGAGAATATATATAAATTGGAAAATATATCATAATAAACATTCATAAAATTAATACAAAACATTAAAAAACCAAACAAACAACAAGACAATTTATCAAAGGAAAGATATGAAAATTTCTTTTCGTTAAATGTTGATAATGATTGCTTCAATAATTTAACAACAATAAAATAAAATTTTATTGTTAATAAAATTATTAACAATAATAATATAATACTAATTTTGTTATTCATTTTAAATATAATAGCAATATAATTTTAAATTTTTAAAATATGTTTTCTTTTAATTAAAAGATTTTTCTTTAAAAGAATCTTAAATAGCGAAAACACATTCATTATCTAAATTTCAAAATTTTATTAATATATAATAACAGCATAAAACAATATAAAAAAGGAAGATAATTACAATTCAAATCTATATCAACGCGTGGTGCGTATACGCGGATAAGATTGCCTATGAAGAGTTCCGTAATTTAACGGTATCTTATACATCGGAAGGTCATTCGACTGTACGATGACTTAGTCATACCGATTCGAACAGGCTCGAAAAAGAATGGAGAGATTAGTCAAAAACAATGGACAGATATATTATCAATAAAATATAACTGTAAGAATCTGCGTAAGAATAAAAATAAGTAATAAATAATATAAATAATAAAAGAAAACTAATAAAATAATAAAGAAATGTATTCCGAAACCTCAGATGCAAGTTATATATTTTTTAGTTCTATTTCTTATCATTTTTCTTTATTAGTTTTAAATACAATGCATTTTTCTTTATCGGTTTTAAATATAATGCATTGCTGCTTTTTTTATTATAATTTTATTGCTGATTGCTAAAGAATACATTTAAAAACTGCTTAGTCGATTATCATCAAAGATATACACAATATGGCATTTTGTTATCATGTAATTGATTTTGGAAGCAAACATGCGACCACGTGGAGAAATTATGTGCAAAATGGCTGACGAAATTATCCCGAGAAACATATTGTTTCTTGCCACAATGTTATTCTTTATGTAATACTTGAGAAATCTTTATGTAAAATTGATTAACAAACTGCATATTTAAGAACTATTTTGTTTAAAATAGTGTCCCTATTCATTGAATAATATTGTGAAAACAATGTCATATGTGTCATATATGTTTAAAATAATAAGTTGGATAATGATTATGGCCATAATATATCGAAAAGATCTTTTTACGACATATGAATATATATAAACTGAAAGATGCCGCATCAATTGATCTGAAAAAGCTAAGAAATATTTATAATATATTGAAAAATGGTAAAGTACTTTTCATAGATACATAATGAACTTTTAACGTTAAGTTAAAAAAGAGGGAGGTTTATATATAAATATATGCAAATTGATTATTGTATGTATAAATTTTAGCCTTAATATGAGCATATTTCCAATCATGCAATGTAAATATAGTAATTTTGTTATTTTAATAATTATATTTAATATTAATTTATTTTGCATTTAGATAGAAACAAATCAAATCAATAGAAACTCAAAACGAGAAGATAGAATTAAATGAATGAAATTCCATTAGTAACTGCTTGGTGGGAGTAGGTAGTAAAAGAACATGTGCTTGCTGTATCAGTACCATATGTTAGCATGGATCAAAGACAATTTCATGTATAATTTATTAATGAGGTATATACAAAGTTTTTAATGATAAGTGAAACCGTTGCAAAAGCCATTAAAGTCATTCTCGTCAATCTTTAGTTAATTTTCTGTTATAATCAATTGTTATAATATCATTAACGATAAAGAACGTTATTGTATTAATTGTTATGTTAATTAATAGGATCATATCGATTCTTTCTGTGAGTAAATAAATCGATCAAATTTAAATGCGCAATATTGTTACATTGTAATAAAATTTCTGGTAATATTGATCGCCATCTGTTTCGAACAATATCTTATTTAAGTAATACAGAGAAAAATAAAGAAAAAATAAGAATTCTAAGAATAATAGTTCATCTAATCAGCAAATTTGCATAAGAATTTATTTCGATTCAGTTCAACATATTTATATAATAAAATGCGTTCTACTTTTGCTTCATGAAAAGTGCACTTAAATTGATCTCTTGTTTCACTCAGTCCATTTCTCTCAGTTGCCATTGGACCAAGAAATAAAATATGGATGTAATTTTCTAATAATTCATTTATTTTTACATAATCATTAGCATAATTAAAATCATTCAATCCAGATGATGCAATCCAGTATCAATTTACTTTAATCAATTTAATTAAATAAAATTTAACTTAATTAGATTCAGCAATTAAATTAAGATCCAGAATATGCGATGTAAACACATAAAATTTAAATATCGTCTCAATAAAATATACCATAGATATATCGCGTATGCATTTGAAATGAAATATGTATAATTTTTTTTATACGGAAAACATTAAAATGAGTTATTAGACAAAATTAAATAATTATTTTCTTTAATTAAGAGAGAGCATAAATAAGATCACAAGACGAAGACAAGATAGCAAATATCTTGAGAACCTCAGAAACTTGACATCTGCGAATAATCTGGATGTGTGTTATGCACTTTTACGTAGAAACATGATTTAATAATTCCCAAGTATTATATTCAACGCTTCTGGATATAAATCGATGATCTCAACATTTCTTCACCGAACAGATCTTCCAAAATTTGCAACAAAACTTAATGTGATGTGTCAGATATACTGAGAATAATAATTAAAGAATCGTTATTGAGCAAAGAGCAACTGTTAACATAATGCTGTTAACACAATGTAGTACATAGAACCTAGATGAGATGAGATTGGAATAAGAATGAGCAGTACAAATCAAGACTCACCGTAATGATATCGCCGTCATAATTGTGATCGACAAACAGCTCATCTTTAATATCTACCTTGAGAAACGTATCATCTAACAGATCAAGTAGATTCATGTCCGACATTACTACTTAACATATGAAACTTTGTTCTAATCAAATGTATCCACACTTGTTGTACCACTATTATGGTGATGACCGCTGTCATCAAGCAAGCAAGAACCGACAAGAATCGTTGCACTGCATATAGCTGGCAGGTAGCTAGCACGTATGCTCGTCACCACCGACAGTTGTAAGAACCACCGACGGCAATCAACTTCGACTTGCTCTCGCCCCACCCTCCAATGCACGGCGTTTGAATCATTGATAGTTAGACTTGTACTTTTTTCAGATTTCCTCACATTGCAACTTTTGTGTCTGCAATATTCACTTCTGTGACACGGAATATTAACTGGAACGACATAAATCCTATATAGCCGCTTTGGGGACTGCCAACGTGGCACGACGATATGGGCATTGATCATGACATATGTGTGCGATGTGTGCGCGATGTAATGATGTGTATGTGTGCCTATTGACAACTTTTTAAGTTAAAATGAATATAAAGAATGATTACTATGATGTTTTGATATTAATTGATTTCATTTCGCGTCTCCAGCAAGATACAAAGTTGATCTCTTGAAACTATTTAATTTCTCTTCATAAATCATCAAAAGAATCCGGTGGTCATTGAAGATCCCAGCATTATCGACCTATGTTTACTACTTGATCCAATACCCGAACTTCTTGTGGTGGGGGAGCGCAAAAAGAAAAATATTGCGTATTAATATTTCTTAATCCATAATTATAGGGTTTTGTATCCCGTATGTTTAAACCACCAGGGGAGCTTTTTTTAGCAAGAAAACATAAATGAATAAAGAATTCTTGTGAAATGAAATACTTTGATTATCGATGTTTTTACTAATGTACGCTAAAATACTGAATATCGCGGATTGTATTTTTAACAATAATTTAATATTTCTTTCAAATAAAATTTTATTTATTTGATAATAATATAAGTTGGTAGTTAACTTTTTTTAATTCAACGATTCCATTTGAAGTCATATATATGTACAACTTATTGTATATATGATTGTAACTTATTTAAAAAATTCCAATGATTCAAAATAAAAACGGACATAACTAGCATAGCTATATTTTCGTCATCCAGTTTTACTTATTTATTTATTTGTTAAAAAAGCTATAAAAAGATTTCCAAATTTAATTTTTTTATATTTAATTTTGATATTTGATTTTTTAATTTTAATTTTTGCGAAAAGGAAGTTCAAAACAGATTAATAAGGCAAGTTGTTCAATCATATCAATCATATTACATGTTGCATTGAACTATTGAATTATGAAATATTTTCAAGATTTAGCATGATTAGCTGTTTTATCAATAATATTATTTCTTCATTATAATTAACATTAAGTTTCCTGATAATTATAATTTTACTATGATTTTATCAAGTATTTATAATAGTATTTATAATAGTATTTCGAAATATAATGAATTAAATTGTGCGTCATAATTATACTTCTAATTTGAAAGAAACTTGCAGACAGAAATAGATTAGAGAAAGATCAGGAAACATTTGAGTTAGAGGGATAGTGGGGCATAAAGATTACAAAAATTAATTAGTAATAACGATTCAAAACAAAATTTGAATTCAATATAACAATTTCAATTTCGAATATAACAAAAATCTCAATTCTGCGCAATTCTATGATCAAAGAAAAACTTGACTTGATTATTTGGTCTGATCTGCTTTTCTAGATTATATACCATTGTCAAAGAAATCAGATTAAATGGATCAAATAAGCAGGATAAATAATTTGTTAGAGAATGATTACACGAACAAATTCGAATTACTAATAATGAGTTCTTGAATTAATTTGAATTTTTTCAATAAATTATATTTAATTTAATTCCATTAATTTACAATAAATAATGTCTATATTTAAATCAAGCATTTATATATTAGCATTTATATATGATTGATATAATTAGTGAAATTGACAGTTAAAGTAGAAAAGAAGGAAATTAAATTTATCCTGAGATTTATTATTTTATTTTATATATAAGAATCGAAATATTAATCGTCCAAATACATGACGCAATTGCACGTAAATTAAGTTTGTAGCACATGATGCTTTCTTTCATGCTGTATTGAACGAGCATCAAAATGAACTAATCGCAATGTGACAATTCCTTTATTACCAAATTATGATTGTTCAATTACGATGCTTGTGCATGCGATTAAGCACAAAAATAAACCATATGCTGTTTTCTATATTATAAGTATTGTATTCAAAAAGTAAACATTACGTGCTGCTTTAAGTATCATATTAAATAAATATCGTCATATTCATGCACAATAATCATTTACATTGGGCATAAATTAATATAAATATCAATTTTTATCGATATGTAATTAAAATTTATATAACTAAAATTTTAAAATTTTATTTGTCTAATTCTGTATATAGAATATATATACCTTATATATAACATTCAACAGCTTTAATAACTATAATAAAAAAAGAAGGAAAGAATTCAACTTTTTCACTTTGCTTTAATCGCTAACCATCAATTATATTTTGATGGAATACTTGATATAACGGTGAATTTCAGTTTGCATAATTGCGATCATACGCAGCCAATGGGAATCTCCCAGTGTCAACTGTCTGTAATCATAATTATGTCGATTTATTTTATGCGCATCTGGGCTTCCTCCGATCTTACGTCAAATTCACATTGCCGATTTTGATATGCAACAGCCGCTAGCCAACGATGGCTATCCAATAAGAGTTTGTTTTTTAGAGATTCTAGCCAATGATATTTTAATTTCTAGAAAAGAAACTCTCCCGTTGAATATCCGATGTCTCACGTCGGACAGTGATATGAATCCAGCATTAACAGTATACATTTATATATTATTTGAATTAAAATAAAACTATAGACGCATTATGGATGCGGCAGTATGCCGTAATGTCGCAAATATGACCAGAGTTTGGCCTCTAAAGTCGCGTTACTTTATGACAAGGCACTTCGTCCATCACCAAGAGACGGCTGCTTTTTTGTTTTCGCGCGAGCTGGACATGTCAAAGGCGACGAGAACGACAACGACGGTGATAGCATCGTCTTCAATCTGACGTCTATTCCAGGCTCGATCGTAAAGTGTTGCGCGATCAAGCGCGAAACGGATCGTGCGCGCCTCGACGAGCCTACGTTATGAATCGTTAGTAGCAACCCGGTGGATCGCAAAAGCTGTTGGAATAACTGCGATATGGCATCTCGCAGGTGAGGCGTGTTTCGTCACGTCTCTCGAGCGAGGGACGCGTAATGTGATTTTCGCTATTATCGTAAGATAATTGTTGCGATTTGCATTTCTATCTCTCTGCCTTTATCTAGAAACGTTCCATTTCCTCAGTTTATCCGCTCGAGAAAACGCTCGCATATTTAAATATAATCGGAGTACTCAATTAAGCGTCCGATGTATATTAATAACTCGGTCAATTATTTAGACAGTTTTCGAATATATTTTGCGCTTTATATTATTTTGTACATTTCATAGTGTATTTCATCGCGCGTTCATTGCGTGTAAAAAGAATTGTTAGTTGCAAGAACAGCGTTTTACGTGAGCAATTGAGCGCACTCGCGAGCGAATAAGTTGTCATCGTTGATCATGTAGGGCGCGGCATTTATGCACTTATTACCATTTTTGGCACATCGTTAATTTTTGCTCTCGTCTTCAATTATTTCGCAGTTGACTTATGATATCTACAAATACCCTGATGTTTACAAAATTGTTCTTTGTTTATTGTTGTTTGAGAACTTAAACTCGTATATTTACAAAAGGATTACTTTTCCATTCTTGTGACATTTTAGATATATGAGAGATGATAATTTCGTCAAATGTAAGGAAAATATTAAACATTGAATTTGTAAATGATAGTATTATTAATATGATAAATCTATTCTATGATATGAGCATGATATAAAATATTAATGCTTCAATTATAGATGGTTCCATCCCAATATTACGGGTTTAGAAGCAGAACGTCTGTTAATGGAACGAGGCCACGACAGTTCGTTTTTAGCACGTCCTAGTTCTTCAAATCCTGGTGACTTTACATTGTCTGTCAGGTAAATACAATTTATTTATATTTATATGATATAAAGATAGATAAATAGATGAATATTAAGAAGAGAGAGAGACAGAACGTTCTATATTACAAGTTAATTATAAATCATATAAATGTATCAGTACATAATATTGGATATGTTCATCTTTAGACGGAATGGAGAAGTGACTCATATTAAAATACAAAATACAGGAGATTTCTATGATCTTTATGGTGGCGAAAAATTTGCCACACTCTCAGAATTAGTACAATTTTATATGGAAAACGGTGGACAATTGCGCGAGAAGAATGGTGAAATTATTGAACTCAAATATCCCCTCAATTGTGCTGATCCTACGACTGAAAGGTATATACCACATTCCAGTGTAGATAATCCAGTGCAGATTTTAATATCTGCAAATTAATTTATCGCTATTATTTTATATGATTTTTGCGTTAATATTATTTTAAATACACAGATTTAGCATAATTTGTGATAATAGTAAAATATGATTAAAGGTGGTTTCATGGACATTTATCAGCAAAAGAAGCAGAACGATTGATGCTGGAACGTGGGATAAACGGATCCTTTTTGGTGCGTGAATCCCAAAGCAAACCTGGGGATTTCGTACTATCTGTACGCACTGATGACCGCATCACACATGTTATGATACGATGTCAGGTTAATGATATTTTATATATAATGTTTAAAATTTGTCTGATATCGGAAATTATATATAAATATATGAAAAGAAAATTATGTTTATGATATATATCTGTGTATATATATATGTATATATGTATATGTATATATATATATATATATATCGTTCTAGATTTTTTCTTATCAATAAATATTTCCTGAAATTGTTTGAAACAAAATATCTGTTATAAAAAGTTTATAATTTTTAGACAGTCATCAAAGCATTGTTAAAGTTAGCATAGTTCAAATCTTCTTTTTTTCATAGTATTGTATTGCTATTAAAATTATTATTTAACTTAATTTTATTTATGTACAAATAGTTTAATTAATTATATTAAATATATAGCGATACAATAATAATAGCATTATTAGTACATAATGAAGGACATGAAACATATTATAGATAAATCATCTTCTTCATATATGGAAGATACATAAATTATTATCAATAAAAAAGTGCTTTGAGTAATATTTTTATATATGATATATTTGAAATTCTCAGATTTTAACTAATAGTTTTAAGTGCTTCTCATCTAATAATTATTAATAATTTAACAGCATCTAACATATATCTCGCTTCAGTCCGAATTTTTATCTTCAAAAAATCTTAAAAATTTGTCATTAGTAAATGATGTACATACTTTAGAATATATATATATATATAGTCTATATATATATATATAGACTAGTATTTTAATATGGTATAATAATATAGAATAGCATATTTTTATTTTTTGCGATTTTTTATTGCGATATAAAACAAATATATGAAAATAATCCATTCTATTGCAGGATAACAAATATGATGTAGGTGGTGGTCACAAATTCGATAGCTTGAGTGTTCTGATTGATCACTATAAGAAAAATCCAATGGTGGAAACAAGTGGAAGCGTTGTACGCCTTCGGTAAAGATTTTATGCAATGCTGCATTAAATTTGCTTATTTTAAAATTATATTTTAAGATTCATATTGTAAAACTTCTTTACCATTTTTGTATTTATATATTTTTATACAGATATGAAGCATAATATCCAAAGAATGTTGTTAATTTACAGACAACCGTTCAATGCAACGCGTATTAATGCTAGTGGTATTGAAAGTAGAGTGAGACAGTTACAAAAAACAGTCAAATTAAAAGAAAATGGCTGTTCTAATGGTTGTTGGAATGGAGCTACTGGAAATAATGAAAGTGGAGTAGGACGTGGCAAAGGAAAAGCAGGTTTTTGGGAAGAATTCGAGTCATTGCAACAGTTAGAATGTCGACATTTGTTTTCAAGAAAAGAAGGTTTACGTCCAGAAAATCGTGCAAAAAATCGTTATAAGAACATTTTACCATTTGACCATACGCGAGTACGATTAAAAGACATAGATTCTAATATTCCTGGAGCCGATTATATCAACGCCAATTACATAAAGGTAATACTTCTTATTTTATATTTTCAAAAAATCAAAATATATTCAAAATATTTTCAAAATTATAATAGAAATAAATCAACACTTTTAAAAATAATTTTTTTCTTTTTTTTAGTAAAGATGCTTTATTTTATTGTTTTATAATGTATTAAAAAAAAAATTTTTACATTATTCATATCTTTCCAATTAAACTTTAAATTAAAAATTAACTCAAATTCTTGAATTTGAAATTTGGAAAGTATGATTCTGTCATCTACGTCTTGTCTTTTAAAGTTCAATTTACTTAAAAACTCTTTTCTTTTAACCGTTAATCTGACCGTTTATCTGACAAAACATTGGTATCAAGAATGATAAAAATCAATTAAATAATTTTAAAAAACATTTGGTAATTATGTTTTATTTGTAATTTATGTTACCATTTATGAAATAAAATTTTGTAGAATGAAGAAGGCAATGGAACAAGTGGTAGCAATAGCGATGCCATATTATTTGGCAAATGTTACATAGCTACTCAGGGTTGTCTTCCAAATACCGTACAAGATTTTTGGCATATGGTCTATCAGGAAAATACACGTGTGATTGTCATGACCACAAAAGAAATAGAGAGAGGGAAAGTACGTGAATTCTATAAATATGTATTCAAATCATCATGTAGATAGATTAAGCTGAACTTCTTGCTTTTTTTTCTTTTTTAAGAATAAATGTGCGCGTTATTGGCCAGAAGAAGGGGAAACCGCCGAATATGGTAACGAGTGGAAAGTACATGCTATATCACGAACCTCGACTGCTGATTATACACTACGAGAGTTTCTCCTGCAAGGAACCAAACCAAACTTTTCAGAATCTAGAAGGATTTATCATTATCACTTTCAAGTAATGTATCTGGATGAATAGAAATAAGATTATAAATATTTTTCTTTTTAGTAAATCAGTAATATTTTATTCTTCCTTTATTCTTTGTTTATTTATTTTGTTTTGTAATAATAATGTTATTATCATTATTGATTATTATCATTGATATTTTTTTATAAAACAATTTTTTTCTCGTTTCTTCTGATTCAGTTTATATTAGAAATAAATTATGTATTTAATAGGCATGGCCTGATCATGGTGTTCCGGCAGATCCTGGATGTGTATTGAATTTTTTGCATGATGTAAATGCTAGACAAGAATCGATTGCTGCATCTTTGGTCTCAAATAACCAGACTATGTCATCTATAGGACCGATTCTTGTCCATTGCAGTGCTGGAATTGGTAGAACTGGCACATTCATCGTTATTGACATGATTTTAGATCAAATTAAACGTCACGGTAAGCATGGCAACAGTTAATATATAAAATTAGAAAAATTAGAACAATTCTATTTTTACAATTTATTATAAAATTAATTTAAATTGACGTAATTAACATTAATTAAAGTAATATAATTAAATTATCTGTAGAAATTAATATTAATTAATAGTATTTTCACATACTATATGATGATGTATAATATAATATTTAAAAAATCTACTTTAAAAAGAATTAAATATTTTTAAGATGGCGTTGAATTTTATATGACTTTAGGGCATTTATCTAAAACCATATTGTAATTTCTCACTGATTAACCCTTTAGCTACAGCTGACTTGGACGTGGAATTACGCCACTGTACGGACAGTTCTGCTGCGATGTGCCCGCGATCGGTATTTCTCTGATTCTAAGTATGTTTTCCGTCTTTCAATTAAACAAATCCAGTTAAAAACATGAAGACGTTTACATAGTAACAACTAGGAGAAGAGAAAAACCACTATAGCGGTGTTCTATCCTAAAAATATCATTTAGAGGGAAGCCACTATAATGGTGTTTCGTCTCAAAACATCCTTTAAAGGGAACCTATTATACTGGCGCGTAATAGCTAAAGGGTTAAAATTGAATTAAAAAATTTTATTAGAAACATATATCCTGTAATCTTACAAAAAAAGCATTTTACTATCCCTCTACCAAGGAAATGCAAGTGCATTGATTATAATAAAATAACAGTTTATATAATGATAAATGATTGTCTATGTTTAGGACTGGATTGTGAAATCGATATTCAACGCACGATACAACGGGTACGCTCGCAGAGGTCAGGTATGGTTCAGACGGAAGCGCAGTATAAATTTGTTTACCTTGCCGTTTTACATCATATCGGAACTGTGTCTCAGCGGATGCAAGCAGAACAGGTATTAAGCATGAATATGACTAAATAGTAATAACTTAAATATATAATTAAACATATAATTAAATATATAATTAAATATATAACTTAATAATAACTTAATATAACTTAATTAAATGATTATGATTAATGAATAAATCATTTATTATAGTTATCTGTGTTTGATTTCTTGCAGAAATCACTTCAATTAGGTAGAGAGTACACTAATATTTGCTACAAAAGCGAGAACAGTTCTACCACGAATGAGATTTCCACTCCTCCATGTACACCAACTCTTTCGACATTGTCTTCTTCTACCTACAGTTTGAGATCAAAGTAATTTTCATTAGATATAAATCAATTCTTCATTCAGGAAAGCAAACAAGAGGCTTCGTTACTCTTTCACTCTTTTTCTTTCTTTTTTTCTTTTTATCTTCTCTATCTCCTACTGTATATAGAAGATCCATTCTTTTTCGCTGAATATTGGTGTACACTTGTAGAATTTAAAAAGAGACGGATATACAGTTTTAAGTTAGATTGAAAGAAAGAAGAGAAGAAAACTACTGCAGCTAGCGCATTGAAAAACAAACTTGATATTATATAATAAAGTACGATATAATGCGAGATGTTTAGTTTATAGATTCATATGTTTATTTCTTCAGCAAAATTCGAAGTCATTCTTATTAAATATAATATTTATTATATATATTTGATATATTTGTTAAAAATAGATTATAATATATATGGACGTATGCACTTATGTGCATATACGAAAGTATTGAGAAGAAGAAAGAAAGAGAGAAAAAGAGAGAGAAAGCAAAGAAGAGATTGAACAATAAATACTATCTTGAAGATTTTTGAAACTACGAGAGTAGGAAGAATAAATCTATCTAGCAGAAATGATATATTTCAAGAGTAGTCATATGACAATAATATTTTTTTTTTAGATAAAATTGTTTCAGAGATCAAAGGTTATCTTCCTTTTTTTTTAGATAAATTATTACATCTCTATCTAAACAACTATTAAGAGTATTGCAACAATTTATGATACAAGATTATTCAAGATTATTATTAACACTTGATGATGACAAACATTTCGTTTTAACAATTAGATGTGAAGATAAAATAAAATAATTTACAAAAGATGTTCATGAAATAATAACTGTTGATATCAATGCAGTGTTATAATTTTTTAATTATTGATTCAGGTGCATTTTCAATATTGGAACTTTATTGCAATGTTGCGATAATTTTCTGTTGCATATCTTCAATCGATATTTTTCGTATACAAGTTGTTTTTCAATATTTATTCATGAGAAAAGTCTGAAAGTGTCAAATCCAATGAACAAGAGAAAGAATCATATAATATATATCTTCCATATTCAATTTAATAATTTGAAAATTTATTATCTCATTTTTATTAAACTTATGATTTATTACAGTACTCGCGAACAATTAATAATATATTAGGAATTGATCCTGTTAGTACAATATTGTTATATATCTTAACATTTTGCAAAAAAATTTAGTTAAATTAGCAAAACTACATATTATATAAATTAATATTACTTTGATTTGTAAATATTGCTTTGTATGATGCTTGCTTTTATATGATATATTTTATGTCAAACATATTTTCGTTTTACTTTTATAGTCTCAAGTTTGTTCAAGATAGTAGCTATTGATCATTGTGATGGTTTTGATGTATATAAGTATATGTTGATATATGCGTGTGTCATATTAAATCTATTGAATACTGTGATAATATGAATGTCAATCATTAAAAAAAAAATTTTAAGCATTTGAAAACCTTAAAGCAGAAAATATCTTAAGAAGTTTCATATAATTCAATTCAACATACAAAATCATTAATATTTTAGTCATTAATTTCAATAATTTTTAAACTAAAGTTTTTTAAAATATTTTACATATGTATGCATGCACAGAAATCGCCTCTATTAATCGATCTATTAATGCATACCTGAGAATGCTCGTACGCGAGAAAGAAAAAGAAGGGGAAGGAAAAGGAGAGAGAAAAAAAGGAAAGAACTCATAATCATCTGTAAAATATTTTCTGTAATACTTTCGATAAGATAGTGATTTTGTAAGAGGATAAGTAAACATTTTGATATTACTTTTCATACGAATATTATTTATGAAAAAAATAGCTTTGAAAATATCCAAATAGTCAGCTGAATGTATCCTTAATTACATTTGGATTAAATGGATTTTGTTATAATAATTTTATATGAATTTGTACTTATAAACATTGTCGATATCAAAGAATTTAGAAGACATACAATATAACAAACATTTACATTTTTTTTAAATTAGCTAAAAATTTATGGAAATATCTATTTTGTGGCATATGTAAATATGATCTTTGCTTTAAATTTATGCAAAAACTTCTTAATGCACTTTTAAATTTAAAGGACTACACCTAGTTTTTTTTTTAAATGTTTGACAATCTTATTATTATCATAATACATAGATTTAAAGTGACCACATAAATAAAAGCTGGATAATGTTGAAATATATGAAGATTATGACGATTAAGCTATATTTCCACCGCGAGCTGCTATTATTCATTTAAAAATGTTTGCAATTTATGATTAAGACACGATGATATTTTATTATGTTGATACATTAAACTTCTTTTATATTTTATTCAGTGCAATTTTTTTATTTTTCTTGATAAATTTATATATGTATAACGTAATTATTTTTAGTTTTTTTCTGTAGTTTTTCTGTACTTTCTGTATTTTTTAATAACAGAATGAGAAACATATTGCGAATTGTAAATGTACCGTATTGATTTATTATATTATATTTATATAAGTTATGAAATAAGAAAGAAAAACTTGTACATTAAAAATTAGAAGATAAAAGAAAAAATAATAACGAGTTTTCTGGTAAGGGATACAAAGTATCTCTAATACCCTGCATGACACATACAAAGTATCTCCAATAATCGTGATATAATCGGAAAAAGAGATAATTCTTCTTATTTTTGCGAAATGGTAATTGAGGATATAGGATAGGAATCCATTATTTTTACCTACATACGTTTAAATATATTTTCTATGCTTATTCTTCATTTGACAAAGTTATTATCAATTGTTGACGATTACATTAAGTTGCGATTAAAATATGATATTCCTAAATTTTCTAGAATTTTGCTATTGAGTTATCTAATACACCTTGTATTGTTAAACAAACAGGACAGTTGACAACTTTATTAGCAATATATTGGGATTTAATTGAATCTTTTATATAATATAATTCAATTTCATATTTTATAAAGTTAGTATATTTTTTCTGAGAGAGAATTCAATTTTTATTTGCAGAGCTTGATAAATTTAAGAAAAATTCTTTACCCAGAAAAGAGAATATTCGATTATTCGATTAAATAAGAAAAAGATTGAAAATCAACTTTAATTTGCTGTTAAAAAAATTGTCAGCAATACATATAGATAGTAATGATTTTCGCAGCGATCAAATAAAATACCGTCAAACTATGATTAGTTATCCGTGAATTGATAACAATTTGATAACTTCGATCAATTCTAAATTATTTACTTCTCTTTCTATTTCGCGTCTGAATTTTTTATCTTTTACCTTTAGCTTTAATTCAGAACAAGCCATTTTTGTTATGAAATTTGTTTCATTCGCGTTATCGAGAAGAACTTGAGCGAATCGCATCTTTGCTTATCTTCATTAGCTGTCAATATTAAAATTAGATCTGCATTGATCTCGAAGCATGTTTTTTACAAAACCGCTTCTGGAAGCGACATCGTAGATTTTTCACTTTATAATATAAAATACACTACACCAACATAATTTGCGAGAATTCGCTTTCCACAGCATGATCATTAAATAATTAGAACATAATTTCAATTATTAATTTGAATCATTTGACTTTATTAATCCATTTTTGTATTACATATTTTTAAAAAATTTTACATATATATAAACATGAGAATTTGTTTTAGTTTTTTTTAGTTGTGTTAATCTGAGTGGCAAGAGATATTTTGCGTTAGTTATGTTTAACTTGTTGCGTTGCGTCGAGGATGTTCGTCAGATGTCGGGAGTTATTAGGAGACTGGAGTTTTCGAGACTTTTACGGGGAGGAGGATATGATGACAGAAGATACGAGGCGAGTATTTTTTTATATTTAGGAGTTGAATACTTTTTGGAAAGCTATTCCATTAAACTGTGCAACATACATATACATAAACTGTGGTATTGGTAAACATATCTTTACATCTCATCCCAATACACCTTATTACATATGAAATAAGATTATATATATATTATACATATAACATCGTTTTGTCGATAATGATGCGATTGAACTAATTGGCCTATTGCATACATTCATTTTGAAAGACTTTAATATGATTCCCATGTAGAGTTAATTCTTTCATTTCTTGCAATTTCTTTTGGATTCTATTCTTCCTTATTTTTCGAAACATTCAATTAATTTGACTTCGTTTTTACAAAGATAGATAAAGACAATAAATTAACAATAACTAAAATCTCTTGTCCTTTATGCTCTCTTTCCAGAGTAGTCTTTTTTCAACTACATAAATTATCAAATTTATCTCAGATTTAAATAATCGATCCTATCACTTTAAATTAAGAAGAAGGACAACCGTAGTCGACATTTGGTCTTTGGCATCTCAAGTAAATATGCGAATGTTGTTTCTTAAGTGCTCTTTTATCTTGTTTTGAGATCTCGATAAGTCCTGTTTGAATTGATTTTAGTTTTCAATAGTTATCTATCTGAAATCATAAATTTTAATTAGCGGTGATAAGAACCTTTAATTGTTATAGTTAATTGTTATAGTTGAAGTTTGATAATCTCCATTATTTCTTCTTTTCCGAAAAAGAAAGAAACAGTTTCCATATGTTCGCTTACAATTTAATCGAAATTCCTTGATAAAAAATTATAAAAATTCCTTTTTCCATTATTGTTTTCAAAACTAGTGTAGTAAGTGATACCAGTAATATAATCTTATGGAAAATTATCCTTAAATATTGATACAGCGAAAAATTACATTGAATGAAACTAAATAATACATATTGGATGAAACATTGGATGAAATGTTTGATGAAACATTTTATAACATTGGATTATAAAACATTATACAACTTCGAGTGATAAAAAAGAGGCGATAACGCTTGGCAATAAATATATGATGCATATGAATAATTATAAAAAATATTTGAATAATATAAGACAGATTATTGAAAGAAATAATCACGAATAATAATCAAAAAGAAAACAGATCTGAAGAGCCATTCGAAACACTATCCATTGTTTAAAATAAGGAACATGCCGATCTTAATGATTGTTCATTACTGTTGATTATAAAACTTCTATGAATCTCAATTTTCAATCCGATTTTTAGCATATCAGTAATAATTCAAAACAATAATTCTACCAATCTGAACTATTTAATCATTACTTGCTTAAATACTATTCTTTTCAATAAATCAGCAATCCAAAAATCTGTCCAAAAATCTCTTATAAAATCTTTTTCTATTTGCTCTTCTATTTCTTATTAAAGACTCCAAATTCTAGAATATATAAGAGAATGAAAATCTCGAGCAGTTATCACGTAACTAAGTACGCTTTTTTTTTTGCATTTCTAAGCGCAATGTCTGATATTTTTTAGCGACTATTGGGAGTTCAATCATCTTTATCTTATCTGCCTATGTTATAATCTTTTCGGCAAGGATACAGCATAGATCGGTTGCGACTAACTAATCGCATGATTTAGAATATCCGAAAGACTATGCTTATAGAAGGAGGAATGAACAAAAAATGATATATAGATCGTTGTGAAGTCTGGATCGAGGTTTTGTCCGGAGCATTCACTTTGTATCCGCGTTAATTCAATAGTTTTTCTCTTAATTCCAATTAGACTAGTATTTTCTTTCCTGGTTCTTACGATCTCGTAAGAATCTTATCGAGTCTTCGTGTTAGCAATGCTTTACACCTTTCTCGTTCTCGAGATCGATTCGATGTTGTACGAATACAATAGAATATAGTATTATTCATATAATTTCTCGAGCATTTTCTCGCAACCTTTTAGACTTCATGCTGCGATAATCTCATCGGCCATTTTGGTGGCGACTGATACGGTGAGCCGCACTTGTTGATTTCCTTGTTAGTAGGATAACGTTTTTCCATTGCGAAATATTTTTGATCGCGGGTTATCTCCGGATAGAATCACACGATTCATTAATATCTGAAAATGGCGATTGAGTCTCGTGTTCGTATTAGCGATCGCGAAACCGAGACGTAATTTCTTTTGGACCGGCGAATAATAACAAGTTTAAATCGGCATGAACAATATTAATGTTTAAGAAGTCCTATTAATCAACTGAAGGACACTCTTAGTTTTTCCAGAGATCTCACCAGTAATTTCAAATTAGTCATTATTTTTCTCAAAAAGTAAGTTAACTTTTTTTATTTTTGAAATACTTGAAACACTCTCTTTTCTTCTTTTTTTCTTTATTCGCAAACTTTCCTCCGTGTTTCCTTTATAATTTCGTTTATCTCTTTCTCTAAGTGACAGATATAAAATTTTAATTTTATTTCTCATCTTATGAATAGTCTAATTGTTTATTTGTAAAGATTGTGAATATCAATTAAGTTGATAGAATTTACAAATCATTCCTTGTAATCCAAATTTACTTTAATCACTACTATCCTTTTTAGCGAATTAAATGTTTGACCTTTATTTGATCTTTGCATGATCTTTGTTTAGCTTTTGTTTAATTGATTGAGATTGAGATTCTCCCGATTGAGATCTTCCCTTTGTCATTCATATTTTTTCCTAAGGGCTTAAATATATTGTTAAACTGAGTTAAACTGAGTATAATTTTGTTTTTTTTTTTATAGAATCATTCTTCGGATCCGTCGTAAGTAATTTAATTCATTTTATCTTCTCTTATCTTCTATTATCTTCTTTTGCTGACATTTTATCTAACAGCCCAATTTTGACGTTTGTTAAATAAAATTATTAAAATATAGATACGTCATTATAAGATCTTTGTCGATTTCATCGAAAATCGGAGATGAAATATATTGCAAAATATTTTTTACATATTTAGCTTGGATAATTGTATTCAATAATGCGCTCAACATTATGCATATAATGATATCAACATTGTCAAAATGACAGATACATTTATTCTCCAATTTACTCAGTTTTATAATTCAATTTAATTTCAATCACAGAACAAATCATTTCTAGATGCGATCTCATGGAAACGTGATCTCATGCATTGTTAAATACACGGTGCAAAGAACAGTATTGGAAATGCGCGAATACATTTCGCTTCTGATACGTTACTTTCTGCAAGAACAGAAAGATAAAAGATTCAAAATAGGCGTTACATTTCTCGTCATTTCCCGTCATTTCTCGCAGCATAACAAATCGTACTAAATATAAAATATAAATATCACGATCATTTCCTTGCATCTCCAAATATCATGGCAGAGAATTAGAGAAAATCGACAAATATAGATTTAACATAAGTTTGGTACACATGGTACACATCTTGTACGTATTATATGTACTATATGAATTTTTATTAAACGAAAATAATTACAATGAAGTAAAAATATTCTTTTATTCCATGTGGATTATATATAATGCATTGAACATATATCATTAAAGAATGCAAAGAAAATTGCGAGCTCATACTTCGCAACGTGCTTTGCATATCTAATGTAAATATATAGAGAGGAAAGGCCACAATGAACAACGACGCTCCGTGGAACTAGTGGGAGATGCGAATCAGGGACATGTGTGACAGACCGTGATTATAGCGTGTAATGATGATATTATCTCATTTCGATATCGTGCTATTTATTTATTAAATTATGTCATAGATAAAAGTTCCTGTGCATATTATATTTTCTTTAATTAAAAAATTTGTTTTTGCTTTACTTGTTCTTTTCTTTCTCCACCAAATTCTGCGAATAATAATCTTCGGCTACGTGACAAACGATTTATAAATTGATAGCTGATGAATTTCTAAGTATTGCAATTGCAGAGAAAAGTATAAATATGAATAGAATAATAAATAGTTGCAAACGAGAAATAAATAGAGCTATAAATTTAGTAAAAGGAGATAATAATCTTCTGAGAAGATATGCAACTATATCCGATTACAAAATTACGTGGATACCTCCTGAAAAAAGAAGGAATACGTTTGATCCTATGCAATCTGGCGATCAAGGATTAGAAATTGAAATCAAGCCATCTGATTTCCGCAATATGTATGACAAGTCACCCGAATTAAAAGAGTAAGTATTAATGTAATAAAATAAATCATATATAACCTAACCACATGTAATATTCCATGACATATCAGTAAATATTATTCTCATATCATTTGTTTGCATTAGTGCCAGTGATATCGTTAAGAAAATGTTCACGTTGCGATTTTCACCACGCAAAGAAATGTTCGATGTTAGAAGGGAAAAGATTATGGACTTAGTGAAGAAACACAAGCTTGATCAGAAATCGCCAGAAGCTCAAAGTAATATGACTACATAATAAATAATATTTATTATTTTAGAAAAATATGATATTTGTTATTACTTTTCAATTTTTTATTTTTTCCAGTTGCCTTTATGACTAATAAAATACATTATTTGCAAGAACATATGACAAAATATCCCTTTCATTCTCGAATGAAAGTTATCTTAAAAGAAACAATTGAGAGACGAGGGAAATGGTTGAGATATTTACGAATGTGGGATTATAGACGTTTTGAATGGGTACTAGAGACGCTTAATCTTGTATATAAACCAATGCCTGAGTAAGAATTTTATTGAAATATTTTTAATGTTTAACACGATTAAGTAATGAGATAGCTTTTATAAAAAAATATATTTATGTTTAAATTGTCATTTTTATAAAATATTTAATAATTTATTCAATATTTAATATTAAATTTATTATTAAATTTATTAATATTATTTATTATTAAAATTTATATTAAAATATTATAGTCTTGGATATCGTTAACACTTTGAAAACATTTTTCTTTTTTCGACAATGCCAGTTTTGAACAGCATATAATTGTATAGTGAATACTACATTGTGAGAATATAGTTATAATAATTTTTTTGTTCAATATTGAAATAATCATTGAAAAAAGATATTTTGAAAATATCTAAAAGTCCATGTGATTCTATATCGACAGAATTTCTATAATCTGTTGTCCCAAATAATTCATAAATTAATTATGTTGCTCATATTAGAATTGGAGAAATATCTGAATAAAATCAGTAAATAAATTTTTAACATAATTGCAATTTTTTAAAGATAAAATTCTATTATGTAATTATTAAATTCCATATTTATATTTTGTTTTTACTTTGTTTAAAATGTTATCGAATTTATTATTAAATTGCTGTTAATTAGAAAATGCTTTATAGGAAACCACACCAAATTACTAGAAAAGATTCGTTGAGACGACTGACACAAAATCATTGTAACAAACTGATACAAGATAAATTAGATACTTATAAAAAAGAATTAAAAGAGCTACAAAAAGACTTTTACATGGAGAAGGCAGAAAAACTGATATTCATTAGAGAAGAAGAATTAGCTTGTGGATTAAAACCATCAGTAACTGAAGATGATATCAAGCTTGCTAAACAAAAAGCAAAGGAAATATAAATACATACATATATATATATATATATACGTATTATGATAATTTGTAATGTCAAATTAAATCGGCCATCAATCACATATTTATATATTTTTTAAATATCTTCTACTTCCAAATATGTCAATTTGGTGATTATATAGATTAGATTTCACTTTGAACAATCTTAGCATGTTGAAAGACTAAATCATTAAATATTCGTGACTTAATATTAATTGTTGCTGATTTTTAATTTTAAAATTTTAATCATCGAAGAAGAGAATACCAAAGATTAACCAACCCAATGCGATTATGATTATTTCATATACTTGTATTTTTTAATATGATATGATATGACATGATATTGGGATGAGTTATCAAAAACCGATTTTAAAAAATCAGCTTTGTATGCATGTATAATGTTTGATTGCATGTGTACTATACATGTATAATGCGCATACATATCTATACATACATGTATGCACACATGCGCGTGCGCAAAATCTATACACAAAATATTTTTGTTATTCAAGTTAATGTTATTTTGAAAAGAGTAAAGATATTGGTGCTAGCAATTGTGATTAAACTATTTGGGAAATTGGATTATGGATATATAAAATATAAAATTGTGTAAATTAAATTGATTTAAATAAATTGAATAATTAATTTTATGATGAAATATAAAATTATTTGAGATAATTTATTTGTATGGGAGTTGTGTGGTTTGATAAAATTATGATTATAGATTGGGATTAGATACCCTATTATATAAATAAAAATTTATTTTTGATTAGTAGATTTAATAATTTAAAATTAGAAAATTTGGCGATCTTTTATAAATAAGAGGGATTAATAAACAATAATTATTTTTTAAATGATAATCCACAAGTAGATTTAATACGTGTGTATATATATGCCAGTTTGAACAATTGTAAGCTGACAACTACACCAACGTAATTGGAGATCAGTTTAGTTTCAAAAAGTACTGCAGAAGTATAATTCGCATTTTTATCCGCATATGAATGAAATATACAGACATACATTCACGCATATACACGCGTGTGTACGTGCTAGAGAAGTGTGTGCGTGAAAGAGAGAGAGAAAGATGCAAATCTGATCATGTAATCTTTAGATAATACATTTTATAATATAATATAATATTAGCAATATTATAAACTTTAGGTCTAACCCAAAAAATATCCAATGAAAAAATATTTTATTTTGGAAAGTTCTTGAAGTAAGTTACTAGAATATGCAATGATAATTTTTATTTAATTAAATTGAAGGTTCATAATTTTTAATAATTATCCAAAATCAAACCAACCATTTTATATCTTCTTCGAAGTCATTTTTGCATGAAACATTTTTCTCTAAAGTCCCGTGAATTTCAGATATACGTCTATTTAAAATAAAATGAGATATTCTCTATATATATGTATACATATATATATATAATTAGTATTAATTTAAATTTTATATTGACCGGAGTAATATCTCATTTCATTTTCTCTTCCTTTACATACGCTATCTATAAAAAGTGTCTTGATTGCATATAATTACAATCGAATTGCATCACAATATATTATCTCTAATGCGAAGTGTTGCGATTGATGCTATTCAGCTTGCAGACTCGTCGATCGATCAGCGTCGGTTGGAGGCTGCCGAACCAATACTTAGGGGATGTTCGGATAGATTTGAAGTAAAAATCAATACTGTGATTGAACTTCAACTGTTTAATAGTTATAAAACTATATAAAAACAAAAAATAACATAATATAAAAATTTAAAGATATAAACATAAAATATCAATATTAATAAAATATATACAAATGTCTTAGGATATCTTAGGCAACAAACAGCAGACAAAGTTTAGGAGAACCAAATCAGCCGGGATATTAGCAATCTCCACTCACATGCTTTCCATAGATATTCTTTGACCAGCATATGATTAATAGACACAATGAAGCGATGCATCATCGCTCATACAAGGTATTAACCCGCAGATTCAACATGATTGTTGAACCGATCCCAAGAGCCAAGGGTACTGAGGATAAGACCTGTCATGATTACGATAGTTCTGGACTTGAAGTACCTCTACAAGTGGAAAGCATTTGATGATCTTCCTCGAACAATACCAAATGGTTCTCAAAGGTTATCACTATGTCAAAGAACTGATGCTGAACAAAGCCGGTCGTAACTTCTCAAGTTTTCCGTCGATATCCTTAATCCGCTGGTTTATCAGTACTTCGGGAAATGGCAAATCTTACACAGATGATACAAAATCGTATCGTCAGCTTTATAGTATCCGAGTGGACACCGCCGAGTGATCAGTGATCAGAATGTTTTGGTAAATGTTCTAGGTATATTCTTCTAGATATATTCTTAATTATTCAATTTATCAGAGATATCCTTTTACACTACTGTTTTCCTCATATTATTTTAACCTTCTTCAAAATAATTTATATTGTACAAAATGTCACTAACGGACGATTCATAATATCTATACAAACGGAGCTTCTATATTCTTTATTTATACATACATACGGACTTATATACATATCCATATACATATCCATATACATATCCAGGATGAGGAATTTATTATCACTCTTTTAATCTCAATCATACATGACTAACAGAAGTTATAATTTTTATTATCTCTATATCAACCGTATTCTTAAAATATGTTCTTTCATAAGGACAAATATCCTATTGAGGAAAAACTATTAATCTACAGCAATCCTATATGCGAATATTAATATGAGAATATTAATTATTGTATGAATGTAATAAAAATAACGAGAAAGAAATTAAAATAAATGCTTGAATGGATCCAACTTGGAAGAAAGCATAATCTTTGTTACATCTAGCGCTCTTAAAAAAAATAATCTATAACAATGTAAAATATACGTAATGAAATATTTCATATAATTTAATAATTGCATAAATCGCTTTGAATTAGATCACATTCTTTTTGGAGAGTGCAAAAGAGATTATGTTTTTTCTCTAGGAGACGCACGCATTTATCTTAATTTTATCTTTTTTTATAGCAGTTAATTAATAAGGACGGAATAAATTTTGTGTTCAATTTATTATGTTTTAAATAAAAGAATTACGAAGTATAGAGTTGTTTGTTTATCATGTAGGAACTAGTATGTCACGACAACTGAAAGGTATGTGAAAAGTATAAAAGGCATTGTTTACTTTCCGAACAATTTCTTTGTTTCATCGATATAATAAGAATATAAATATAAATCCAACTGATAATTAAAATTATTCATCAAGAATCATTTTTTATACAGCTTATTTTATTAAGTTTATTTTATTAATAACTTTAATAAATAACGAGTATCGGTATAAAATTTTTTGATTGTTATTTAATAATTTTGATAATATATATCAAGATCAAAATAATTGAAGCTGCATTATAATTATCTATTTTATTCATCAGAGTTATCTTATTAATAATTTTTTACTAAATAATATCGAGCGACTAAAACTAAAGTCGTGTTATTCAAAGTCGTATCTTGATAATATATATATCAATTATTCTATATATATTAGTTATTTTATCTATCCCTAATATGTATAATTATTAAATCAATATAATATTTGAAGCATACAAAGACACTATTGTTCTTTTAAGGCGTAAAAATATTTTCAGGAATTTGAAAGAATTACTGGAATACATTGCATAATTTATTAAAAGTTATAAAAATAAAAGTAGTAAAAAAATAGAGATTGTTTTATCTAAATATCAAGAAACACATCATTATTAAATAATTTGGAAAAATATTCAAAGAACAGAAAGAGCAGAAATCATATTGTCATTTTTTCATTCTTCGAAGGTAGCCGAAGCACACACACAAGACACGTTCTCGCTTTCGTACATTCTTCACTTCGCGTCTCACATAGATTTCTACTGCCTCTAACATTAAAAATTCCGAAGGTTAACTATAGATTCCGCTTTGATTATTTTTACGATACATACAAAATGAAAGTATCTATGACTTTCTGTGCGTTGAACATCGAAAAAATATTACTTTGGAATGATGTCTTGAATATACAATCTTCTCACTACAGTCTTCTCTAGATAGAATTAACTAGACTGCATTTTACTATATATTCATATGCCATGTGCATAATATAAAAACGCTTCTAACATACGTTTATAACATACGTTATAAAAATGATCGGAGAGATATGTAATATGTAAGATATGTAATTATGTAACAAATTATATAACAAATAACACAATATTATATTGTCATTACTTTTCACTTTTTGTATCAAACATATACGTGATTGATTGATACAAGATATGACATTTAAAGCAAAGAGAAAATAATATTTCTATTTTTATTGGTAGAAATAAATATTTCACATGAATCTCATATAGTTTTGTGAGAAATGTCTGGTAACGCATTGTTTCGTTTGCAAATTGAAGAAACAAAGTCCAAAAATCGAAGAAATTTTAAGATTAATTTTTTTAAATAGAATGTTATATTATTTATTTTCTATTTTCTAATAAAGCATCTTAACATACATGTAACATATAATATTGTTTCATTGTTCAAGATTATCCCAGGAATACGAAATAAATAATTAATTACGAAACAAAAAAACATTTGTTTTTAACACTAAAAATAAAAACATGATTAAAGTAATATATTTTAAGTACTACATAATATCAAAGTATATCGAAGTAATATACATATTTTGAAATATTTTTTGTGCTTTATGCAAAGTTTAATTAATATTTTAAATTTTAGATGTTATCCATTATTCGATGTTCATTATGAATAATCCAATACTACTAGATATTATAAATATCTAAATTTAGGTAGATAGATTAAGTAGATTAGTGTGATAGAATATTCCAAATTATCGTAATTTTTGTCGAATCTGTAAGAGATCATGATATTTGGCATTATCTTAATTTAATCGGCTCAATTGAAAACATATTTATCTAAATCGTTTTGTTGTATAGGAAAAGCTCATAAGATATAAGATCCCACACGTATTCCTTAAAAATCCAACAGATATAGAATGTAATTTTTTTTTTTTTTTAGATATAAACTGACTTTTGAAATATTTAATGGCGGTTTATGACACTTACCCTGATAATCTTCCTTATTCTCCATAAGTAAATTATTTATGAAAATCCAATTCATTAAATATTTTTCGCTAAACCATGCGACAACTACTAGCAACAAGCACTATACTAATTCATATAATTAAGCTTGTGCAAAGAGTTTCCAACATTAAATTCCAATATTTGAAATTTCTTTCATATTGTATTTATCTTTCATATCATATATATTGGTTATTTTCGTACTGATTATTTTCAATCAAAATCTTGATTTCCTCCTTAATCTTAATCGGTCATTCAAAACATGGCAAATGAATTGAAAATCATTACAGTCAGAACTATTCGCCAAAAGTTTAATCCCTTATGACATTATCTTCGTACATATTACAAATCATTTATATATATATATATATATATATATATATATATATATATACAATACAACTATATACAATACAGCTTTGTATATATACATATAATAGCTGTTATTTTTATATAATGAAAAATTGTGAGAAACCTATTTTGTCAGAAGTAATTGTTTATCTGTTGGCTTATACAATTGGTATATATAATTTATGTAGTTTGAAGAATATAGGTAAAAGATACAATAAGGTTTTATTTTTATAGTTTATATAAACTTGGAATAAGAAATATCAGAGAGAGAAGGTGGAAAGGGAGAGGGAGAAGGAGAGGGAGAGGGAGAGGGAAAGGGGGGGAGAGAGAGAGAGAGAGAGAGAGAGAGAGAGAGAGAGAGAGAGAGAGAGAGAGAGAGAATATAATTACAATATATGTTTATTATTGAATAATTTAAAAATGTCTTTTTGTAATGTAATCATTTTGTAATTCTTTTTGTAATGCATATACTTATTAAGTGAATAAAGATCCTTAATCTTTTTATTTGTAATAGGAACATATTTTATTTATATAAACATTTACATTTTTTATTATTTTATAGACTTTTTAAATCGTCATGACATAATAAACATATATTTAAATGAATCTGATTTTTTGCTTTATTATCCTTGCAACAACAATAATTGCGCGTGTTGCAATCCGTGCCAATCAGATGCTATAATGTGAAAGATCTAATACAAATGCGAGTGAATGTTCGTGGTATATATAAAGAAGAATCGCGCCCGTAGAATACTGTAATTTCTTGTTACTCAAGACTTAAGATGTGATTCATGTGATTCACGTTACATCGTAAGCTTCATGAAGATATCAACAACGAAAATATATATTTCATTGTAGAATAAATATACATACATGTAGATATTGTTCTTTGTATATGCCTGAAGTTTCTCCCTTTTCTGATGAAATTGTGTGCTTGAATATATATAAAAATGAGTGATTAATAAGTTACATATAAACACGAAATGGAATATAATTAAAGTTTAATAAATAACGTAACGAGGAACATAAATTTTTCATATTACTCTGGGTATTGTGAAATTTACATACAAGTGACAACTTTCTACGATATGCAGAAATATAATTCAGGAAAAATCATTGTTGGTACGGTTAGTATTGCAAAAAATAATGCAACGTATTTTATATATAACATATGTGTTCTTCATGAAACATAAATTTATGTAAAATTAATTTTTATTGATTTTTAGTAAAACGTTTATTCATTTATACTAATTTTTTTAAATTTATTTATTGTGTATTTATTGTGTATTTTAAATATCTAATATTTTTATAATGGACAAATAGATTTATATATTTCATTTACTTTGCAACTTTGTTATTATGCCTGCATTAATTAAAATATAAAAAATATGTAAAAGAGGCAGGAAAGAGAGAGAGAGAGAGAGAGAGAGAGAGAGAGAGAGAGAGAGAGAGAGAGAGAGAGAGAGAGAGAGANAGAGAGAGATCATTTTTATAATAAATTTTTGAATATTATTTTATATATTCAGAATGTATCTTATAAATATAAATCTATATGAAAATAATTTCTTTTGGATTGCAATGAACTCGAATCATATTAATTCAACATATAGATTATCCAACATATAGATTATAATAATGCAACTGATTTTTTTCGAGTATAATAATCATATTTATTTCCCATATCTTAATATGAATTTATTTTTACTTTTGCTTTTTGTAATGCTTTCTTATTTTAATATTGTTATAATGACATTACGTTATTTTAAATTTGAGAAATTGGCAATATATAATTATAGTATATAATACTTGTTATAGCAAAATGCAAAATAACAATCTGTCTTCTGGTTTATATATAATATATTAAATGCATTATAATGCGAAAAAATTATCACGTTTCTTTTGTTTTCAGATATTTCTATACATCTTGTTTAATTTCAGTCAAGCGGATCATTCTCGAGAGTAAGTATAATATGCATTCTTGCAACTTTATCATGTTATCGATTTGGTTTATAAGAAATTTGAAAGAAAAAGAAAAAAGTAGGATCTTATGTACTAATTATCTTGTGTAGCAGATATTCTTATCGGCCGTATAAAAGATCCAGGCATTCGTACATATGTTCCTCTGATTCGATATCATTACAAATATCGGAATCAACTATCATGTGTGCATTAAAATCTGCGTTAAAGACTAACGGGATTATTCAAGCAACAGATCATACATCAGCAACGTATGTTAAAGTGTCACCATCCTTGTTTTATAAGCCTTTGCCAAAGATATCTCCCTTGCTATACATTGCGTCACCTATTGTCAAATTTGCCTCAGCCATCGTGGCTACAGAACCGAAACCATTAAAAGAAGATCTTCAATATATGGTAAAAAAATCCATTTATTCAAAATATATAAGTACAATAAGAAATTATATAAATTATTAAAATAACTTATAGAGATTATTTATATAGAATGACTTACATAGAAAGATAAAAGAATAAAAATGGCTGTCACGAATTTTAAAGAAAAAGAGTTCATACTATTTTGTATTGCATTGACATATTTTGAATGTATTTGTGCTATTGACATACTATGATTCAATTTTATTCGAGAAAATTTTTTAATAAATCTTTTGAAATCATAATTTCAATTCTAAAAACAATAAACATAGCAAGAATTTTTTTGAAAAATGATAAGATTGATTTTTTCTTAGACTCACCCTAAATATGCCTTCAATTATGGAGTAAAAGATGGATATACTGGTGATTCAAAATCAGCATGGGAAGAACGGGATGGAGATACAGTTAAAGGAGAATATTCAGTCGTTGAAGCGGATGGTAACATCCGTACTGTTTCTTATACAGCGGATGATCATAATGGCTTTAACGCAGTCGTGATTAGAAGTGAACCACTCAAGGATGTGAAATTTAATACCGAAATAAAAACATTTATACCTGATATCATATTTACAAGTCATAGCCATAAGATATGATATTAATTTCATTTATTATCTCGCATATAAATATACTATTTATGATATCTTAACTATATATGGATCGAGTTCTTTATATTTCATAATGGATTGATATATTATCTTATGATTCAGATTAGCGAGATATGTTAAATTTATTAAATGTATTAAATATTAAATATATTAAAACTATTCTTTTTTTATATATGGTAATGTATTCTTTTATCTTTTATAGCTTTTATATAGTATAATAATAAAGATATTAATACTTTTGTGAAGGAATAAAAGGGATTGAATGGAATAAAAAAGTCTTGTACAGCGATAATAGTAAATGGAACATGAACACCAATGCATTATCCTTATTTACTGTTATCGTATATTTACATTTACTAGATAGTAGAACTACTTTTGGCCTTTCGCGAGGCATTATAAATACTCAGTACAACCAAACTAATTATAAAGAAAGCGCTCAAGTTGAGCGTACTTCAACAGTCGTGATGCTATGAGCACAACGTCTTAATAATAGATACAAAACACGCGTTGTACGAAACCTCTCTAATAGACGCGAAAAGCGCGGGGAGTAGAATGTTAAATACGTCTATATTACTTCCGGAAACCTCACTATTACGGGCTTAGGAAAATTTTAGAACTTTCGGCACGAGCTTATCGATCGTTATTACTTAAACTAATCGCATATTGCAATGCACTACATTGTGTCCGGCTCTAGCTGTTATGAATCTATCTATCCGATATTCAGGGATGCACAGATCCGGCTCGAAGGATCAAAAATATATTGGTGTACTCGCCGGCCAATCACCGGTAGTCAGCGAATTTCTTTTATTCATTGGATATTCAAATGTGAATACAAATGTGAAAAAAATAATATCTTGTATTGAGCTTTGCTCGGTTTTAATCTATACGCTATTCACAGAATAACAAAAGAGTGTTCATTCATGGGATATCAACCAACCATACATGACATTAAGTACTAAGCAGCGATAGTTAAAGTCTGTCTTATACTGGTTCCAAATAATTGTGCATAGCAATAATCAAGATCCTCGTTCGCAGCAATCACCGTAAGCAAAAACATAAGCAGGCATCGTGCAGCTTGCCCTATTCGTTCTTATCGATATTATCGCATGTTGCCTGAAATGCTCCTTATTCCGTGCCCCTCGGTACCTCGAGTCGCTGAATTTGACTTGATAGGCGTCAGAAATCCGAACAAGATATGTCGGTCGGCGAGATAAATGATGGTGGTGGAGTGGTGGAATGAACATCATGGTTGGAATCATTATCAAAGGCTTGGCCTTTGGATCAAAGCTAAACATCAACCAAACTAAGGAGCGCTGAATGGATGTTACAATAAGTCGTTAGTAATGATCTGCTGCCTCGTTTCTCATCATTTGCATGGCTAATATATGTTACAGCTTACTGCCTTAGGTGGTTGCGTGGAGTAAAGGGAGTAAAGATAAATATCCCGTACAAGTATGAGCTTGGCAACTATAGCTGCAGATGACTAAGTTTTGTATCAAAGATTTTGGATTTTTCAGAGAGAAACTTAGTACTTATCCAGGAAAGATACGTGTCGCGACGATCATTGCGCTCGGCGCTACGTTCATATTGACTAATGGATTGATACGTGTCGGCGGTTGAGTTGCTCAATCTTCACTGCATTTTGCTATGAAGCATCCGATTATTCTGGCTAAAGATATCATTATCCATCTGTTATTATTACTAGTATGTGAGACATTCTAATATTACATGATGGACTACAGTTAACACGAAACATTCTGTCACCCTATTGATCCTTGCAAACTAATAATCTAATACAGTCATAGGCCAGACAATGTGTGCGATATGCAAAATCAAGAAGATTCAATCAAGACGATCCAATAGATGGGCCATTAGCCGCAAATCCAGGTCCAGGCAGCCAAGCTCCTTTGGTTAATGGGAGTTAAATATGCTGGATCTATTTGACTTCAAGAACAAAGTGACGGAAAATCGCATCAGGCTTATATTTGTCTTTGTCCGCATAGTAATCTGGAACTTGACAATCTTTCTTCTGTTGCTTTCGTGAAAGCATTTCGGCGTTTCATAGCACGTCAGGCATTCTGTAAGTCCCAATTCTACATATATAATGGAAACATCTTCAGAGATGCTGAACGAGAATTGCGAAAGATATTTCAGACCGCATCGGATTGCCATAAAGACTGTCGCAGTAAATTAGATAAGAAGCGCGTTGAATGTATCTTTAGTTCTCCTTTTGATCCTCTTTATCCTTCACTTTAGAGGATTATGGGAAGCTGGGATTAAAGCTGTATCATATCCATCATAGTATTGATGATCAAGCGCTGAGTGATTTATCTACATCTTTTACTGAAATACTGCACACTCACACGCGTACGCAACATATGCAATCGCACGCAATATATGCAATCGCACGCAATTGGAGATGCAAACGAATGCAAAATACAAACATATACACACGACACAAACACCGTGTAATCACGCATCGCGATTACCTCTTGTGTTCGCGGAACGCTCGGATATCAACGCGATACACATTGTCTGTGTATATGCAAGGCAGGTACATACGTGGGCACGCTTACACGCCTCGTATATTTCTCATGCATTCGCCAGAGCGAAAATGTCAGAATGCCCTTAATCGCCAAACCTAGCACACGGTAACAGAGGTTCTCGAAGTTACACATACTGTTATACTATTGGTCAACCTTGATGTTTCTAATCATACTGGACCACAGGAGAGCATTGCAGGCCATGATATTACAGAACTAGCCACTTTAGTATATGTTTGACATTCTTGGTCAGAGTGTGTCACTCAGTTTCAAACCTGTGCCATTTCATCAAAGACGCTCAGAACTGGCAATTTCGGGGCAAACATAGCCGTAA